>VZTR01027464.1:40963-67762 GCA_013400775.1 Chaetops frenatus | reverse complement strand
TAAGGCTTCAGAGCCAAAACACATCAACCTTAAGGCAATAAAGACAAAACTTAAGGGCAATAAAGGGAATATTTTACTGGAAGCTAAAGTATTTCACCAGCGTGTCTTTGAGCTCCCCAAATTCTCTGCCCAGGCACTTGGGAATTATGACTTTGGCCACACTGTGCCTCCAGCAGTGCCATTTGCCTGCTGGTGTTACATTTATTGCCAGAACTGACCCAAAAATTTGGCTACAGAAACAGAATTTCCTCCTACCTGGGTCATGATTTGCAGAAGAGCCACTGCTGCTGTTTCTGAGCCATTTCTCTTGGCATCCCATCCCACTTCTTGTAGGAAATTTAGGAAATACAATCAGTTTTATGCCTGTGCTCTGAGGATTCCTGCATTTGGCCTGTCAGACCCCAGTCTAGGACATCAACCTCCTGCAATGAATCCTAAATGAAGAACTGGGAACTGGAATTTCCCTCTTTTAATGTGTCACCTCAGAGCCCCAAAAATATTGACCAGGATAGTTTCTTGTTGCTCTGCACCAATTTCTTTTTTGCCTTTCTTTTCAAACCAGCAAATGAAAGGAACACTCAGGCAGTACAAGAGATTATGAGGAATCACCCCCAAAGATAATTTAAGAGACTTAATCTCTTGATTCTACCTTGTAGAACAAGCTATACATGGAGATTCCTGGAGAAACCACTGCTGTCTAAGATTAAAACAACCATCAGCTGTTGGGGTTTTCTGCCCTCCTTTGGTTTTATTACTCTTTCCTGCACCACATAATCAGAAATTGAGGTAGAGAAATGGTGACTTGGTTATTGAGATGTTACATAAAACCAAACTGGCAGGGTGCTGATGTTGTTTCCTTTAATGACTGTCTGGCAAGGCAGCTTCAGGAAGCTCTATTTTACTTCAAAACGAGACATCTGGGAGCTGTAGGAAAGCCCCACATTCTCTTCCCAGGAAGCCTTCAGCAATCAGCTCAATAATACCTGTGTACTTCAAAACTGCCCACTAAAGCTTGCTTGTATTTGTAGTATTTCAGAGTAGTAAAATAGAAATAGCATTTTTAAATTTAATCTGCTCTCATGTACTCAACCCACTGGGCAGGCAGGACAACATGCACATATAACAAGGAATTCTTATTTCTGATTACAAACCTGTCCTGTTAGTAAGGAAAAAAAAATAAATATGTATTTCGGAATTTAACCCTGCTGAGAGAGTCCTGAGGTCTTTGGGCTGTCAGAAGCACAGCACTGGTTCCAGGCAGTGTTTTTTTTGGGGTGCTGGGACACAGCAGAGGAGGGGCAGAGACACACAGGGGAATTTGGGGGGCTGCAGTCCCAGACAGCCCCGGGTCAGTGCACATCAGGGAGCAGCAGCACCCGGCAGAGCTGAGCTGCCACTCCTCACCAGAGCTGCTGCTGCTGCTGCTCGGGAGCCCGAGCCCTGCGAGGCCTGGAACTGCTGCTGCTTGTGTTCCACTTCATCGGGGAAAGGGGGAGCAGGCAAAGGGGAAGGGGCAGGATGATGCCCAGGAGGTGCAATTCCAGCCTGGGCAGAAGGAATGTCAGGGACAAAGGGGTGGCTGAACATCCCCTGAGTTCAGGCACCTCCTCCAAGCCAGCTCCCCTCCTGCACTCTGTGGGATGGCATCTCCTGAGCTCCTGCTTCCCCAGGTAGCTGCTGCTGCTCCAGAGTCCTTTTCTCTGAGTGTCCCGAGCAGAGCAGGGGGGAGGGAGGGATTTGGCAGTTCTGGGGGGGTGATGATGGCTCTTTGCAAACCTGTTGTATGTCCCCAGCACAGCTCTCCACGGTGGGGCTGGGAGAGAGGAGTCTCCTCTGCAGGGTTTGCTCCCCGTGCTCACAGAGCTGTCTGGGTCTCTGAGTGGAACATGCTCCCAAACATCTCCTAAAGGGCACAGAAGGGAGCAGGGTCAGGGCTGGTGGCAGGGCACGGCCCCAGTGGCACACACAGAAACACCCCCAGGAGCCCCAGCCCTTCCCAGCCCTGCTCCCTGTGGGAATGCAGGAGGCTGCTCTGCTTCCAGCTGGGCAGGGACAGCACAGTGAAGGTCAGCCCTGGAGGGGATCTCCTCCCAGGGCCCACAGCTGGGTGCAAATCGCTGCAGAATTAGCAAAGCCAGCACTGAAAAAATCTTCACTGACTTTTCTTTTGGGTGTGAAGCAAATCTGGTTCTCCAAGTTCCCCCCAGAGTGTGGAGACCATGGGTCTGACTGAACCTGAGCTCTGTGGCCCAGAAGGGATTGAAGGGTTCCCCTGTGGGAAACCAACCTGCTCCTCACCCTCTGCCTTCCAGAGCTCCTCAATCAGGGATTTAAAATTACATTTGCAATGAACTTCCCGAAGCACTGCAGTTACTTTCAGATAATTTCCCAACTAATCAATCCCAATCAGAAATTCTGATTTCTGCCTCATACCCCATGGCTGCAGTGACCCCTGGCACCACAACTCACCTCCTCCAGGTTCTTGTACTCTGCACTGCTCTCGTCCACAGACTCATCATAGATGGAGAGCTCAGTCTGGGTCGGCCTCTGTGCAGGGAAGAGTCAAATCCACAAATTAGCAGAGTGCAGGGTCAAAAGGAATGAAAACAATGACTAAGCCAGGCTTAAAATGTGACACAAGCTGCGAGGGAAATGCCCAGGGGAAGGGGCACAGAAGGAATCCTTCTCCAGGTGTTTTTATCTCCTCTGACTGGGCTGGCATTTACCTATCAGTGGTTTGATAGGAGGTACCTTAACTACTCCTGGGGAGATAACTGGCTGCCACTGGTGCCAACTCCAACTGGCACAGCATAAACCAGCCCCTGTTTGGGGACAGAGCCTGTCTGACACTGTACCACCAGCATGGGCCACATTCCTGCCTCAGAATTCCTCCTGTTCTCCTCCCACCAATGGTGCATTTGTGGATGCCGGGACTATTCCAGGTGCACAAGCTTTGCCTTCATTTCTGAGAGCCAAATTCTGCATTTTTCTGTTCCAAGCAGCACCAAACTGAGGGCACAGGGCTGGAACAGCTCTTCTGGCTCCTCCAGACTGGGCCAGCACTCATCTCTCAGCTAAGGGTTTGTGTAAAACACTGACACTTCTGAATTCCCATGAAAATCCATTCCATCAGGAGGTGCCCAGCCCATACACGACAACAGCAATATTAAATATTTTGCTGGATTTAGACCTTTATCACTTGAGATAAACAAGAAGCTTCATTAGCTGCAGCAGCAATTTGTTATTCCTGCTTTGTGCTGACACCAGCCTGGAAACCAAACAGGAGAATCCTGTGGGCTGGGGAGCAAATTTACCTCTTCCAAGATGGGTGGGTGGACAACTTCTCTGATACTGGCCAGTGCAAACAGAACAGCATCGTGGATGGTCAGGAAGATGTGGCTTCGGTCCAGGCCTCCTTCCTCAAAGACTCCCCCTGTGCTGATGTCGTTGTACACCTGGGCTGGAGAAAGGGGAGGGCTGAACGAGGAGGAGAGCAGAGGAGGAATCCTGGAGAGGTGTGTGGCTGCTGGGCTCCTCTAAGCTAAGGCAAGGCTCAAAGAGGCAGGTTTGCAGCAGAAATGAGTGTAGGGGGTCTGGTATTCCTGCATGCTGAGTGTGGAGATGTTCCAGCCCTGTCACTTCCCCAATGAAAGCACTGATTTCACCCACAGAGAACAGAGATTCTCTTTCCTTGTTCTGTTTTCTCCTTTTCCCTGTTCTTCCTCGGTCCAGCAAAGCCCCGACATCTCACGGTTTGAATAAAGAACAGAAAAGGATCTGCTGTTTGTCAGGAGCTCAGAAATGGGGGAAGATCCTGTGGAAATATGTTCTTTGGGGATTCTTACCATGCACGTTTGCCAAGAACACTTTAATCCCAATCTTCTGGTAACTGGAACACAACTGGAAGGGACGAGATGAGAGAGAGAGAGGATTAAGAACACTGCTGCTCCAGCTTGAAAGTCTTTGATCAGGGCTGGGGCTGAAGGAGAAAATCAGGGATGCAAAAGGAGAAAATCCACCCAACTGAGGCACACAAACGCCTTTATGCCAGAGAGCAGAAGGTCCCCGTCACCCAGCTGTGTTGGCAGAACAGAACTAACCTTGCTCAGCGCTTTTGTGCCCATCAGATCCACGAAACACACCCCACTCATGTCCAGGATGATGGTGTGGAAGCTGATGTAGGGCGGTGCTGTCAGCACAGGGTCAGCATCTGCCCTGGGCAGGACGCTGAAGGTGCTGCCCAGCTCCCCGGGGCTCTGCCCCGGCCCAGCCCCGTGGGCAGGAGGCTGGAATGTGATGTAGGAGATGCTGGCACCGTTGGCAGCCGTCTGGTTGTTGTTGGTGTCTGTCGGGGAGGTGCTCTCAAAGTCCTTCTGGAGCTCTTGCAGAGACAAGGTCTGAGGCAGGGCAGAAATGCAGAGTCAGGGCAGGGCACAAGGTGGGGTCCTGGCAGGTAACTGCACCTCTACCCACTGATATGAAGGGTTTTAATCTGGACTAACTCCAGCCTGGCGCTAGACTGGTTGTCCCGTGGGGCTGGACTTGGTTAGGATAATTTTCATGATTCATTTCTTTCAAAAGTGCTCAGCACTGCAAAGCAAACGGGGGCTGGGATGAGTGAGAAATGGGCTTTGAAAGGGCACTTTGGGGCTGAACTGCTGACAGTTCAGAGAAAGAGGCCAAAGTTGCCTGGTTTCTGCAGATTGTTCACCATGTTCTCATTCCAGCCTCCTCTCCAGCTTTCCTGCTCCCAGCCATTCCCAGTCCTCCTGCACATTAAGGTTTGGGGAGGAATGGAGACGTAGGTGGGGAGGAAAGGAGGTGAGAGCTGGGAAATGTGGCCAGGAAAACAGTGCAGAAAAGCCCATGTAAAGAGGAACTGTTTGATGGGGATTTGGGGTCGTGCTCATGGGACACAGAGACCTTTTTGGGAGCTCAGGAGCTCAGTTACCTTGTTCTCCTTCAGCAGGAATTTTGGGATCTTTGCTGATGTTTGTGCTGTGCCCTTCGCCTGCTGTTTCACAAATTTCCTCCTGGCCAAGTACACCTTGCCAGGATCCACCCCTGTCTGTGGGAAAGAGAGATTTTTCTTTAAAAAGTCTGTTCCAAGAGTCAGGAGTTGCTGTTCCTGTCCTGGCATTTCCCAGCCCTGGGGCACCAGCTGTGCACTGGAGTGGGGTGATCCTGATGGCATCCAAACATCTCCTGGAACTCAGGGAACCGGCACATGCAGGGAGAGACTTGGAATAGCAGGATGCCCCTGTTTTGGCAGAGCTTGGAGGAGGAACCTGCCAGGATTTGGGAACAACCTCTAAAATGAGCTGTGCAAGCAGCCCTGGGGATCAGGGAGACGAGGGTTGAGGAGTAAAGGATGGACATGACCATCGTTCATGATCATCCATAGCTTAATTATCCCCATGGAGCAGCACAGGAGAGAGCAAGGGAGGTTTGGGATTGGCTGCAGGCAGGGATTTGTTGCAGAATTGCTCACCTTGGCTATAATTTTCTCCCGGAATATCTCTGAGTTGGCAAAGTACAGCGGGGAGCAGTAGGTGATGATTTTAATCCCATTAACTTCATGGACCTGCACCAGAGACAAAAGCTCAGAGCAAGCCTGGGCACTAGTGGCAAAAAACCAACGTTTTCTCTGAGGATCCTTTCTCTTCAGCTCACCTTGTTGTAGGTTTTGGGGTTCTTGTAGATGTCAGTGGAAGCCACCTGGCCCAGGGCAGAGCCGTTGCGGCTGCAGAAAAGAAGGGATCAGCATTAAGGCAAGGAAACTGCTTCTGCCTCACGTTCCACCCCAGGATTTGAACATTTGCTTTATGAAAACTCTTACATTTCATCCCCACAGAGTCTACAGGGCAAAAAGAAAAAAAAAAGAGTCAGCAGTTTGAGGTGCCAGCCTGGGAAATATTAATAAAGGGCTTTGATGGATTAAAATTGGTGTGAAGACCTGACGGTGAGGCCCCTGCACACAGCCAGAGCTCGCTTTTTTTCCTATGAGCAGCACTTGGTGCTGGGAACCGTGAGGGGTGAGACAAATTCCTTGAGGCTTCCCCTTGCCCTGGGATGTGCAGGGGAGTGGGAATGCAGGCAGTAAATTAGCGCCTGCCATTCCTGTTTGCACATTCCGGGCAGGACACCTGCGCTCCCCGGGGCTCCTGCCGCGCGTTCCGCGGGCCACAGGTCGCTTCTTACCAAAAAAATTTAATAAATAAAAAAACTTAAAAATCACCTGTCCCTCCCCCCTGCCCCTGGGAGCTCTCCCGAGCTTCTCGTGGCCGTGAGGTACTTACAACTGGGTGTGGAAAACCACAACCAGCACGGAGAATCCCACGCCCACCGCCACTCCGTAGGGAAGGCTCAGGAAGAAGGCGGAGAGGAAGCTCACGAGCCAGACCAGCTGCAGTGAGGAGGAGGAGGGAGGAGAAAAACGTGGCTGGTCATTCGACTGAACCATGGGCTAGAGGACAGGGATGGGGGAAACCCCAATGGGGGGGAGAAAAACCCCAATGCAGGGGCGGCTCTGTGCTGCTTTCCCGGATTCTCAAACCCTCCCCAGCTCAACATGAACAGACCAAACCCTGAATTCTGCAGCTGCTCTAATGCTGCAGTTTGCTGCACGTTTCAGAGTGAACCATCCTTGCTGGGAAGTTTTGCCAGCAGCCCCAGTTTCTTTCCAGCCCATGAAAAGCAGCCGGGGCGTTTCTCCCCGGCTGCACGAGCAGCTCCGCTCGTTCCATCCGAAAAGGCTCCTCAGGAAAGAGCTCCTGCAGGTCCCACCATCTGCTGCTCCCTGCTCCAGGCCCCTGCAGCTCCTGCTGTCAAGTCAGAGCAGCTCAGAAAAAAAAAAAAAATCAGAAATCGTCTCTCTGGAAACTGCCTGAGCACCTGCTGGAAATGGCCTGAACACAGAGAAGATTTGGTGGCCAATTGTGACAGAGGAGACCAAAACCTGACCCAGCTCAGAGCTCTGCCATTTGTCATTTTTATGTGTTATCACTCAAACATCTCCCTCCATAAGAGATCAGTCCTGCCCTGCATTTAAACATCCCCTCTGAAAATCATTATCAGGTTCTTGTAATCCCATCATCAAATTAATAAAACCTAAGTTTGACTTTGGACAAATCAAGGTAACTTTGATGACTTCAGTATCTTAATTTATATTCATTTAGTGTGTAAATGGCAAGGAAGAGCTTCCCTCTATCCATCCAGGCTCCATTAGAATTAGCTGCAATTAGCTGTCCTGAAACACAACCAGCATTAAGGTGATGAGCACCAATGGTCTGACATCAGCCAGGAACGGTGCTCCCCATTTGGGGACAGGAACCTGAATCTAGTTCAGATTCCAAGCAGATTAAGGTCAGGGGAATCCCGTTCACTGCCCTGGCATCTGCCAGGATGTTCCTCAGGCAGCTCCATCCATCCCCACTCCATCCATGCTCAGGTTTCTGCCCAGGTTTTTGGGGTCTCTGAAGCCTGTGGGGTCCATCTGTGCTGTGGTAAAGGGGCAGCAGCTTCCCCTGCCCTCAGCTGAACTTCCAGATCCCCCAGAGCTCCCCTCCCACCCTGCAGCAGCAGCAGCACAACCCAGCCAGAGATGTGCCCAAATTGATAACCCAGCTCTTCTCCAGCACCTGCTGGAGCAGGATTTTGGGAAAAGCTCCTCACAACTCAGGCCAGCCCCTGTGGACTCCTGAGTGCCCTGATAAGGGGGGTTTGTCAGGCCCTGACAGGATATTGGCTCAGTGTCCACACACAGCACTCAGCCGTGGGAGTCCTGTTCAAACACTGTCTTTTTATGTCAGACATTTCCAAATTCCCTTCTCACTCCCCCGCCACCCCCTGCCTGGGTTTATACATCAACCAGTGCCTGGAGTCCTTATCACACTGAAGGGCTCTCCTCACCCTGGAGGGCCATTGTGTGAGTTTTTAAGTCATGACTCCCAGATATTGAGCAGGGCCGGTTTGGCAAGTTCTGGGCAAACAGGCTCTGCACTTGATTGGCATTTCAGCACAGCAGGTAAGAGTTCAGGCCTCTCTGATATGTGCTCTGAGCAGCAGGGTGCTCAGCTGGGCAGGACAGGCAGCACCATCTCACCAAGAGAGCCAAACCCACCTCCTGCAAGGGATTCATAACCCTCTCCAAAAAAAAAAAAAAAAAAAAAAAAAAAAAAAAATCACACGAAAGAATTTTTGGGAGTCAGTCCTGCTCATCCTGCCCTGGCCAGGTGATGCTTCCTGCCAGCCCAGGTACTCACACAGTCCAGCTTGCTCTTCTTCCACAGGTAGAAGGGGTCAGCCATCTGCTTGAGGGAGTTTTTCAGGTTCACAGCGATGAGGGCTCCCAGCACAGACTGTGGAGGACAGGGAATGGTGTCAGCCAGGCCGTGGATGTGCCACATTTGGCAGCAAATGCTTTTCTGCAGCATCTGCCTGCCTTGGGCCAGCCCCATCACAAGGGTGATGCCCACAAAGATCTCACTTGGATCTCAGCAGGATAATTGGGATGGCTCTTTCACCATAATTTAAAGTTATATTTGCTCAGGGAAGCTGTGGCTGCCCCATCCCTGCCCAAGGCCAGCTTGGAGCAACCTGGAATAGTGAAAGGTGTCCTGCCCATGGTGGCAGGGATGAGGTTTAAGGTCCCTTCCAACCCAAACCAGCCTGGAATTGTGTGACTCTGTGATTCCAGACACCGAGTGCAGACAGCTCCCCAGGCCAGGAACAAACTGTCCCGTGCTGCTGTTTGCATCAGGGGTTTTTTGGAGCGAGGTTGTGCCTTGGTTTGGGTGTGGAGAGTGGGTGTTGCAATGGCTCTGCCTGCACAGATGTTTGTGTTACCTTTGGAAGAGGCTCCAGGTAGATTCCCAGGGACAGCATGGTCACCATGACCACCAGAGCCACAAAGAAACTCGCCACCTGCAAAGAGGAAAGAAAAATCACTTCTGCAAACATCAGCACTTCCCAAAGCTCCCCTGGGTGTAGTCAGGGGCACCACTGGGCACCGCAGCATTTTATGTGAGAGGATGTTTGCCTCTGAAAACAGGCAGGGGTTTGCAGATCTCACAGATAACCCCGAACTTCCCTCACTGCTCGGTCCAGGGAGCCAGACTGGGACTGCAGAGTGACAGTTCTGCTTCTGTGCCCAGCCCAGAGAACCAGGCAGGGACCAAAATGGGCTTGGGGAGGGAGGGAATTCTGCCTTAGCAGCAGCAACATGAAGCACTTGTGTGTGAAAGTTCCCCAGAGCTGCATAGCCGGGCCGGGCTGGCAGCTCGTGGCAGCTGCAGAGGTTTGTGCTCCAGGGGCAATGCAGGGAGGAGAGGAGGAGGAGGAGGAGGAACTAACTTGGGATTTGGCTCCTGCTCCATCCACGGCGAGGGTGACAGAGAGAGCACAGCAGATCACGTGGATTTTGAAGAAGGACCCGAAGAAGTTGCTGCAGCCCAGGGCCAGCATTTCCTGTGGAGATGTGGAGAATGTCCATCAGAAAGGACATCTGCCCTTCCTGCTGACACATGGCAAGAGAGCAGGTGCCTGAGTCTGGTTTATCTGGCCAGGGCAGGCTCTGGGTTCCCTGCAGTGCATCCCAGACTTTTTCCTTCCAGTAAGATCTGGGATAGGTTCTGGCTTAGCAGGGAAACCTGGAAGCACAATTCCACATAAACACGTTGTCATCTGTTGACACACTCAGGGCAGGGCTCCATGTGGTATGCATGGCTGTTGTTGAAAGCTGCCACTGTGCCAGGGATGACAAAAGAGGGTTATTTAATGTCCTGCCTCTCACAGTATCTAGGTGACACACCAGGAATCCAGGTCTTTCCCTGCTCCCTGAGGAAGCATGTGCACCTTGCCATGCTCCAGCAAGCTGCCAAAGCACCGAGCCTGGAAAGGTGAGCAGGGCAGAGAGCCCAGCCTAAAGCTCCTTTCCCATTCCCAGCCTCCCTCCAGCCCACAGGACAGGGCTCTGCCGTGTCCTTTAGCCCCCCTAATGTGGCACAAAGCCACGGAGCCTCCACGGGAGCCTCACGTCTGCTCGGAGCCGAGCACGTCCCGTTCACGCCGTGAGCTCTTCCCGTCACACCCGACAGCAAAGGCAGCAGCAGCCCCTGGCTGCCCCAGCAATACCTGGTTGGGGTCCACGTCGTAGCCATGCTTGGCTGCCAGGGTCCTCCCCATGGCCAGGTTGATCACGTAGCCCACGATGGCGAGCGAGAAAGCCGTGCCCACCATGTCCTTCCACTTGCTCACCTGGGGCAGGGTGGGCTCCGGGAAGCTGCACTCAGAGCACAGGTGAGAAGTTGTGACAGCGCTGTCCAGGGGCTGGGGGAGGGTGGGGGGGGTGGGTGAGGAGCTGGAGGGTTCAGGGATGACACAATCCCTGCCCACACTCCAATGGATGGGGGAGGTTGTGTCACAGGGCACACTGACACTCCTGGAAGGGGACTCGTACAGCAGGGAAGAGTGAGGTGTTTTCCAGGTTGAACAAGGAGGAGGAGGAAGGAAAACTGTCTGGAAGGTGAATCAGACCTGCACAAGCACTTACCCCATGCTGATCTTCCCCACTATTGGCATCCCATACTTGTCAGGCATGTTGAAGCTGCCAGAGATTGCGGTGGCAACGATCACCTGGAGGGACAGGCAATAAAGAGCCCTGAGCAGGAAGAGCTGAGCTGGCTCAGAGCATGAACCTTGCTGTGCTCCCAGAGCTGACAGAATAAATCCAGCACCCAGTTTGGGCTGGGGAAGGTGAGAACAGTCCCAGCAGGAGTTATGTTGCTCACCCTCAGCAGCAGCAGGATGCAGGTGCGGGGAGGAGCACGGGCATGGCCCAGTCCCTGACCCCAAACCATGTGGGGGCCGTGTCACAGTCACTGTGGAGCTGCTCTGCATGGTGGCCCTGCTGAGATCAGCAGTGTCCCGGGGCTGTGAGGCGAGGGGAGGGTCCCAGGGGCAGCCCAGGTGTCACTTACAATGATGATCTCCATCGGGATGGGCATCCGGATCTTCTTCATGTACTTCAGGTTGAGCTCCTTGACGATGATCAGGAGCACAGCACTGACCAAGGCATAGACCAGCGAGGCCAGGTTGGTTTGGGGCAGACCTTTACAAATGTCAATGAATGTCTGAAGGGGACAGAAGAGGACAAGGGGTCACGGGGAGCCAGAGACTCCGGACAACGTGGACAGAGCGAGGGACAGCACCTTGTTACAACAACCAACACCCTGAGATGTGAGCAGTGCTAGAAACCCTCTGCTGGGGGATCAGCCCCCAGCCCCGGGGCCTGTGCTGGTGGTTTGATGCATCCATGGAAGGTGCAGAAAATCCCAGGAACGGCCAAACCAGCTTGGAGGAACATCCCCATTGCTAACAGCTCTGCAACACTCCTGCTGTAGCACAACACAGCCCATATCCCATCCCCGTTTCATCATTCCTCATTAAAACCATGCACTCAGAGCTCAGATAAGGCTGGATAGGGAACACCACATCAAGCTGGCTGTGCTGGGGCAGGGATTCCCCTTCCCTCCACCCTTTCCTGCTCTCCTGGGCCCCGTTTCTCTGGCAGGGGTGCTGTGGTGGTGGGGAGGGGGGGAAGGTCGCTGTGCAGAGCCCCCACTTACATAGACGATAGCTAAGGGCCCGGTGTAAGACGGGACTGTCAAGCCGAAGACGTACTTGAGCACGGAGATGAGGATCTGCAGCCCTGCCGCCGTCATGAAGCCCCTGATGAAGGACTCAGACAGGTAGATGGCCACAAAACCGAACTGCAGGCACCCCAGGCACAGCTGGAAGGGGACATGGGAGGGGTGCTCAGAGAGCTGACGGCCCCAAGGGATGCAGAGCCCCTGCATGGGGCAGGGTGATCCGAGGGGAGAGCACACAGAGCTCTCCCACACCTGGCAGGGGTGTCCCCGAGCAGGGATGGGGACAGGAGGGCTGGGGGTGCCATCCTTGGTGGTCCATACAGAGGATTCCACCCCAAAAATCTCTGTTTGGGGCATCACCCACCCAGAAGCGGGGCCTCTTCGAGCATCTTGCCAGCACCATCTCTGCACCAGGGAGAGCTTGGCTGGCTCCAGAGGCCACAGCAGGGTCCTCACCTGTATGATGGCAGTCAGGCAGGCCAGGGTGGCAGAGATCTCCAGCCTGGCAGCCTCCAGGGCCGTGGTGTTCACACTGGTCTCGTTGGTGGTGTGGTTGAAGTACTGGAAGTCCGACTCCGGGGCCAGCTCATTGCAGATGTTGCCAACAATGATGCTGACCACAGCAAAGGTCCCTGCAGGCAGCACAGGGAGGTCACAGGAGCTCCCTCTGGGGAGAGCCCCGGCCTGGAAGGCTCCTGGGCAGGTGGGGCTGGACAGAACGAGACACTCAGCCCATCCCCAGCCCCATGGCAGGAGGAGGCAGAGGGTCATTGGGGTGGCAGAGGGTCATTGAGGTGACATCCTGCAGGGCAGCCGGGATCAGGGACCCCACAAACCCAACATCCCAGCTCTGGGACACACCAGCACTCCCAGGCAGCATTTAACTGCTCTGTGCAGACAATTCCTCACCTGGCACCATCTGATGGATGCCCCCGAGGAAGAGGTAGGTGACCAGGGGGAAGAAGGAGGAGTAGAGGCCGTTGACAGGAGGCAGATTGGCCAGGAGGGCAAAGGCCATCCCTGCAAAACACCAGGGAAACAAGCAGGGAAATACAGGGACCACCAGGCTGGAGGTGGAGCTTGGGCTCAGCAGTAAAAGTACAAAACCCCCCCAAACTGGGCATCAGCATCACCTGCAGAGCTTTACTGGAGCTGGCAAAATGTCATCCCCCCTTGGGCACCCAGAGAGTGACGCCCCTCACCTTGTGGCACTTGGATTGTCCCTGCACTGAGCCCACCGAGGACGTCAGGCAGGATGTAATCCTTGATTTTGTACTTGGGAAGCCAGGCCAGGATTGGGAACAGGCGGAAGAGGGTGAGCTTGAACCTGGAGGCTGAACATCTAGAGAGGACAGGAAAAAAAGCAAGTGAGCTGGAAGTAAGGAAGGATCCTCCTAGGAATGTCTCAGCCTTTCTCCCACACCAGATTCGGAGCCCTCTCTTTCCTGTATTGTTGCCTTCCTTTTCCTGAGGAGTGCAGAGAGATGTCCAAGAAAGTGATCAGCAGGGTTATTAACCTTTATTTGCATAATTGTAAACCTTTCTTTAAGGTGCCATTGCTTTCAATCAGAAAGCTAGTAAAAGGAAATCCCAGCTGAAAAGATTAAAAAAAATAATCCACACATCAATCCCTGCATCACCAACTGTGCTTTATCCACTCTTAAAAAAAAAAAAAACCCTTGGAAAACAGGACCCCAAATCCCAAATGCACTCGGTGCAAACTGTCCTGCTGAAAAAACTGCCGCCAATTTCATTTTCTTCAGCCCAATTTGCATTTCTCCCATGCCTTTCACCCATCAAACCCCCTGAAGACCACGGTTCCTCAGGATAAAAACGGGTTCTGTATCCCCAGGTGTGAATATCCCTCCCCCAATTCCAGACTAAACCTGGTTGATGTTCTACAGCACTCCCTGTTACCTGAAAAGGTTTCTCAGTTTCTCCCCGACGGGATAAGTTCTGCTCTTCTTCTCAAACTCCTCGTCGAAGAGGCTGACAGAGTAGGCAGGACGTTCGATGGCATAGCGAGGCCTGGCCTGGCTCATCTCTGGATCATTGGGATTTTTCCAAAAGAAACAAACAAAAAAAAAACCCAAAAAACCAAAGGGAAGAGCAAAGCCAAGAACGTGGCAGGAGTTGGCCCCAGCTACGCTACAACAGAGCGGACACCTCCAGCGTCTGGAGCCCTCCCCGAGCTTCTCCACCCTAAATAGTTTCCCCGTGGCAGAAAGGCAGGTCCTGGGAGTGGCTTCTCCCAGCTGCAGGGGCTGCTGCAGCTCCCCGGCCCCGGGAGCTTTCCCGGCTCTTCCCAGGTGATGCTAATGAGCGGTGCTAATGAGCGGTGCTAATGAGCGGTGCCGTGCCAAGGGAGCCGTCCTGGATTGCCGGGCAGGTGGGTTAACAGGGGTGTTAATCCCGGCTCCGGGAGTGTCTTTTCGCCTCGGGCGAGGCACTTGACCTTTCCCGTGCCTCGGTTTCACCATCGGTGGCCTTGGCAAGGCTTTGCCAGGCTGGCTCGCCTCGGTGGTTGATACCGGCACTGGGATGGAGGGCTGGGTCCCGTCCCGGGTGTTTCTGGCCAGCCCGTCCAGCATTCCACAGCCTCCCCAATCCCGGCTGGCCGTGGGTTGAGCGCCTGCTCTCCTCTAGGAAGTGATGCTCGGGGAGATAACTGTTGCTAACTCATGTCAGTGAGGAAGGTGCCAAAACATCCCGGCGGACCAGTCCTGCCCGGTATCTGGGTCTCACCAAAGGGATGATGAGCTTCAGAGATCCCTGATTTTACCGTGCCCAGAGGTGCCCGGGGAGAGGGGAGAACCACCCCGAACTGGCCGGGCTGGGAGGGGAGGGAGGGAGGAAGTGGTCAGATATAAAACGAGGATCTCGCTAATTATTTGTGTTTTGACGTGTATCTAAGTGGGTCATTGCCCAACACAAGAGGAGAAGAGGGGGTGGAAAAAGCTGGTGATTCAGGCAGGAGAATGTATCAAGAAACAACATCCAGGTTGCTGAGACTTTACGGAGCGCTTTGAATGTTCCAGAACCTCCCCTCCCCTCCCCTCCCCTCTCCGGGCGCTGCTGATGTCAGGGTACACCTTGATACCGAGCCCGGGGACACCGGGATGGGCAAAACGTCCTTCCAGAGGGCTGCCCAGAGCCCCGGCTGATAGCTTGGAGTGGGGGGCAGGAGCAGGTTGTGGCAGAGCAGGGCAGGAAGGGAAGGATGATGCAGGGAGCCGAAACTTTGGGGGAGAATTTAGGTCAACAGAGTCGTTATGCAAATAGGAGCTCATGGGTCTGGAGAGGGAGGTCATCAACCCCGCTCCTCCAGGGATCCCAGGGGCCGTCAGGAGCGCTTTGCTGCAGAACTGCTCCGGCAATGGGGTCTTTGTGATCCCAGCTCTGATCGGCACCCACGGGGCTCGGAGGGACCCCCCAGCCCACGGCTTTGGGGCAAGGAGGAGACGCGTCCCTTTCCCTGCAGCGCCAGGCGCCTCATCCAGTGCCCTCTGCAGGGCATCCCTGCTGCTCCTGTTCCCCGGGAGATTCCCCTCCAGGAGCAAGGACAAGCTTTGCCTGCGGATAATTGGACCAGTCAATGTCCTGGGCTCTTCCCAGCCCCTCGTGCCAAAAGCCTGTCTGATAAACAGTGATGGTTTTCCCACGTTTCCCGAGATCCCGTGGCTGTTCCCAGCCTTTCTCCCGGCCCCACAGCTCTGCTCAGAATTTCCAGTTCTCCTTGGTGAATATTTCGTGGATTCACACTCAGCAACAGCTTCTGAGGGCTGATAAACCCACTCGAGTTCCTGGTGGGCTCTCTGATCTCCATCCCTTCTGCCACCAGACAGACCCAAGCAGCCAATTAAATCCCAGCTCTTTAATGAATTTCCCCTGCTGAAGGAAAGTGCTGGCAATCAGGAAAAGAATCCCAAACAGAGCAGGTATAAAGGGAAAAACAATATCCCCATGATTAAATTCCATCTTAAACAAACAGGCTCATGATGTCAGAGTCTTGGACAGAGTCAAGTTCTTGACTTGGCTTATCAAGGCCTTGCCTTAGATCAAACAGCAGCTTAAACCTCTGAGATTTGGGAATTAAAGAGCACGAGGAGCTGCGTGGCTGCTCCTCGAACAAAAGGCAGAGGCAGCTGGTCTGGTGCTGGTGGGATGAGCCCAGGGCAAGCTGCAGAGCTGGTTTAAACCCTGCAGCTGGGGCAGCACCCTGGAGCAATTCCATGAGAGCAGAGGGGAGAGCAGAGTGCCAGTCAGCTGCTGCACTGCAGGGACCAGGTTTTTCAAGATCCCTCTTCCAGTGTGGGCCTGGGAGTAAAGGACAAGGTCTGGGAGAGGAGCTCCGAGTGCTCACAGGCTTTCCAGGCAGCCCACCCCTGCAGAGGGTTGGCTGAGGTGGGTGATGCTCAGAAATGTAAAATGTGACCTCACTGAGGCTGAGGACACGAGTGGGGTGTGAAACTTGGAGGAAACAACACCCGAGAGCAGAGCTCCACAAGGTGATGTGGGTGAGCAACGTTGTCCCAGCAGGCCATGGGTGTCCCATCAGTCCAGACCTGGCTGATCCCAGCCCTGCCAGTCCCAAACCAGGCTGTGCATGCCAGCCATGGGCCTTTTCTCCCAGAGTTCTTCTTGCAAACACCCTCACTGAGCTCTTATCTGCTGTCCCCGTGCTGGTGATAGCTGTGCTTGGGAAGAGGAAAGTCACATTGAGGTTCCTGGCTGGTGTTGATAGGAGCCCTTGGCACAAAGCCACCTTCCCACACTGATGTAGGCACAGAGCAGGAGCTCCAGTCCGAGGAATGAGTCAAAATTTGGTGGGAGAGCTGCCTGATCCCTGCCCTGTGTGTGATACAAGGGCCCAGCCTGATCCCAGTGCTAGGGATGGACATTCAAGGAATGAATGTCCCCTTCAACCAACTGCTTCTTAATTTTAGGGATTAAAAATCAGTTCTGTCGAAATAACTCCTCCTCATCTGCCTGCCCCCTCTCTATCCCCCTTCTCCTTGCACAAGGCACCAGCAGTGTCTGACCCCTCTGTGCTGTTTGCTTCAGGACGGGGTTCAGAGGTCCAACCTCTTCCCAATCCCGTGTGAATCTCCATCCAAAACACCCCCTCCCGGCCCCATTGCCCAAGAAAGGGCCATAAAAGCAAACTCCCCCCTGTCCCCCGGACCAGGTGTGGCAGGAGAACACAGGCACAGGTGCAAGGGTTTGGTTGCAACACCAGGACAAGGTCTTGACTCCTGTGGCCCTGGGCCGGTGCCTCCAGTGCCTGGCTGTGGCTGCAGGTGCCACAGGAGCCCTGGGCCAGCACCGGGAAAGGGCCCAGGTTCTGCCAGGTCAGCAGAGGAACCCACCAGTTCCTCCCCCTGAGACCTGCGTGGCACAGGTGCCAGGCTCTTGGTGCCAGATGTGGCCGTGCCAGATGTGGCCGTGCCAGATGTGGCCGTGCCAGGCTCTGCAGCTCCCCCAGGCTGACCTCTGCCTCACCCTCCCACCACACACCCGCTCCCCTCTGCCTTTCGCACCTCCCCGAGAGCCCAGGCAGGAGGAGGAGGAGGAGGTTCCTGCGGTCACTCACTCAGCTCAGGTATTTCGGGAGGTGTTGTACAATTCACCTCTGCATCGGGCACTGGCAGATCCAGCCCCGCATTCCCTGGTCACTCCCTGGTCACTCCTGGTCAGCAGGGACATGCCAGGACCGAGTCCAGCTGCTGGACCACACACAGATGTCACCACCAAAGGACCCCAGAGCCTTCAGCTGGGCCATTTTGGCACAAATTCTTTTTCACACTTAAAATTTAGTCAATTTAGTGTTGTTTTACCTTTGGTTCTGGATGGCCACAGGCTTCACCTACAAATGAACCGATTGAGGGAGGAAAGCTGGCAGTGATAAAGCCATATCTACAGTCCCACATTTCTGGGGCGAGTATTTTGGGGAAAAAATCACTGCCAGTAATCTGGGGAGGGGGAAGAAGGAGAGGCAGGGAAGCAGGGGTTGTGTTCAGGGGGCTGGTGCCACACACTGGGCACAAACAGCTTTTGTCCCTGGGGTTTAACCTTCTCTTAACCTTTTCCCATTAGAAATAGAAGAGGAAGACACCAGGAGAGAGTATAAATCAGTTATGAAAAATATCCCTGCTTCAGAAAAGGCAAAATGCCAGAATCCATAAAGTTCAGTTGAAACTTTGCTGTTCCAGTCAGTTTTCCACGAGGAACGGCGGTGATGGCAGGTGGAGTAAAAGCCAGAGGGAGAAGGGGGTGAGAGGAGGTGCAAACGAGCTCTGATGGATCTTGGGCAGGCACGGAATCATGGAATGGGGTCCCGTGCCACTGTGCAGGGCCAGGAGGAGACGTCTCTGCTTCCCTCCGGCTCCCACTCCCACCCCACTGCCCTGAGCTGCCCCTCATCCCCCGGGATCTGCCGTCCCATTCCCCCGCTCCTGCAGCTTCACCACGGAACAGCGGGCATCAAATCTCTGTTTTCTCTCTGTTCAGATGCAACATCAGGAGTGTTAAAGGGGTGATTTCCACCAGGCCAGATGGCCCTTTGCTGGTTGTGAGTGACCCAGCCCAGCTCAGGCAGCGGGCAGAGCTCTTTGCGGCCGGCGCTGGGCCGCTGCCAATGTTTGATGTGCCACTTCACACGAGTTTCTAACCAAACTAGCTCCGTGCCTGGTAACCAGAATAATAAAATCTGCAGGCATCTGCCAGCTACTGAAGTTGAAGCCGAAGGTGTTTGGCTCCCAGGGTGTTTGTTAAGTGAAATGTTTATATTCAGCAGCTCAGCTCCTGTGCTTTGCTGGGAGGGAAGGCACGGGGGATCTGCCCTGCACTGACACCAGGGCAGCAAAGCCCAGCTTGGACCCACTTTCCCTGGGATTTGTTTGATTTACCCACTCGTTCCCAGCCCCACCCCACCTCTCCGTTGCCGTCGGAGCTGCACCAGCGCCGTAGCTCCGTGAGGAAGGGCTGGGCTGGGCTGGCCCGAGGCATCGGGCACATGGCCCAGGGTGCTGTGCTTTGGGATGTCCCCACAGCCCTTGATGGCCCTCCGAAAGCTTCCCTGCCCTGCTGTCCCCTCAGCTGTCACCTTGCTGAGTGTGGCAGGGCAGCCTCTGACCCCAGCAGCATCCCAGCCCAATCCCTGGAAATGCTCTGTCCATCCTTTTCCCACGGAAAAAGCAGCTGGGATGGGCAGGAGTGAAGTGGAGAGGGCGTTTAAAGGAAGGAGAGGCGAGACTCCCTTGTCCCTCAGTGCCATCGTCTCTGCTCTCCCCGTGTCTCTGACACAGACCTTTGAGGAGCAGGTGGGCAAGGCAAATCCGGAGGAATGAAGAAGTTTGCAGCGTTCCTGCAGCACCTGCCAGCACTGATCCGGGATGCCCGCTGAGAGCTCCCTCCTCCGCACGCTCCCGCCTCTGTGGATCCTCTCTCGGGGAAGGAAAAACACCCCCGGGATCGCCCCGTCCCAGAGGGGGAGGATGGGACAGCATTTCTGAGCTGGGGCTCTCTGACCCGGGGCAGAAACATCGTGTGACCAGGGCAAATGTCACAGCAGGGACTTATCTCCCAGGGAAAGGAGGACAGGTCCCCAGCTCCAGCTTTCAGCCTGCTTACAAATAAGGTGTGGACAAATTTTATCAGGGCAGAGCAGAAAGCATCCCAGCTGCAGGAAAGGAACTGCCGTTTCCCCCACGGAGCAAGACTGGGGGGATGTTTCCTCTCGCTTGTATTCGAAGGACCCTGCCCAAGCTGGACCTAAACATCCCGTGAAACGGCGCTGGGAGGAGCTGGAGACCCTGCGCTCGGTGTGACAGGTCTCGGTCTGGGAGCACTCCTCACTCCCTGCTTTAAAACTCCCTCCTAACCTGCCTGTGAGCACCAGGATGCTCCGTACAGCCAAATTCCCTTTCCTGGGCTGGATTCCTGTGCACAACCAGTGCTTCCCAATCGCTGCCTGCGGGCACTGGGCTCCACATCCCTTCCCTCTCTCCCGGGATGGGCAACACTCGCTTCGGGCTGCAACATCCTCAGGGCAAGGACCGCTTTCCACTGCCCCACGCACAGAAAGTTCTGGTTGTAACCAGGGTCCAGAAACCGAGTATTTCTCATCAGTGCTGCCTCTCCTATAGCAGGCAAATCCCTGCACACATCCCAGCAGGAAGCAGGCAGGATAAGACAGCAGGATTTATTCTAGCAATAATTAATTCACATATTTGGCACTTCCAGCCACTCTCTTCATAATAAATCAAGCTGCTGGATCGTTGGTGTTGCTAATTCCTGAGTAAATCCGCCGCCGTAAATCCCCTTGGCGAAAGGAGGGAGGAAAACAGAAGAGGGGGGGAAAAGGAAAAAAAAAAAAGAAAAAAAAGAAAAAAAGAAAGAAGAAAAAAGAAGTACCAGTTCTCCAAATAGTGCGCCTCACACCCAGTGGCTGTGCAACCGGAGTGTAAATCCCCCACGCCCACCCAGACAAAGAGCCCGATTGTTGGAGTTACCTGCGGCCCGGGAGAGCGGCCGATGGTGCGGGGGGGGTGCAGATGTGGCAGGAGAGGAGCTGCCCAGGAGCTGTGCACAGGTCTGCGCTCAGACCAGCCAGTGAGTCATTTATAAATCACCTCCGTCAAGGGGACCGAGGGCTGTGCTCGGCGCCTGATTGGCTTGAGGAGGTAATTGCGAGCAGGTACACCCGGGCTAAGCCCAGGAGATAGCCAGGGGAGATAAGGGGAGATCTGAAGAGGGAGAAGAGCATTTTTTGGATGTCCCCCCTCACCCCACCCCTTCCCTCTCCGGCCTGGCCCGTTTGATCCCCTCTGCGGGTCCCTCCATGCTCTGGGTGACAATAACTCATATTCACCTCACCCCGGCCCCCTCCCTCGCCTGCCACGGGCCGGGGGCAGCAGGGGATGCTTTTGTTGGCCGCGGTGGGCAGCGCCTGCCCGGCCTTTGAGCTCCGGCCCGTTCTCCGCCCCCGGGATGGACAATGGGGCGCTTTGTGCCAGCGCCCGACCCCGCCGAGCCGCCCGGGAGAGGCGGGATTGGCAGCGGGAAGCGGAGTCTCTCTCGTTTCCAGGTTCAAAGGGATGAGAGGAGCGGGGAACAGAGGGTCTGTCTGGCCGGGAGGGAAGGTCGGGCTCTGTGGCCCGGCGTGGGGATGCGCTGGGAGCTCTCCGCGGCGCAGGGATGAGCTGTCTGGGCTATCTGTCATCAGCCCCGCAGGCGCGGTCCCCAGGCAGGAGGCACACCTGGCCACGCGCTCCTGTGCAGAGGGTTTGACAGGTTCTTCTGACGGCCCTGGCAGGGGACAGCGATGGAGCGGGGAGGGGCCGGCCGGGAGCTGCGGCGTGGGAGCCACCCCTGAGGTGCCGCTGGATCCCCCGGCGCGGGAGCTGCCAGGGCCTTGCGAGAGGCAGCGTTTTTAGCTGGAAAAGCTCCTGTGACAGCTCAGGGAGCAGCCAGCTCGGAGTGGGGGACAGGGCTCATCCCCTCCTGCCAGCGTGTCCAACCCACGGCAGCACCACTGTGCTGAGCTGGGACCAAGATCCTGATCTCCTCTCTTCCCCAGGATCCTGATCTCCTCTCCTCACCACAGTCCTGATCTCCTCTCTTTTCCAGGATCCTGATCTCCTCTCCTCACCACAGTCCTGATCTCCTCTCTTTTCCAGGATCCTGATCTCCTCTCCAGGATCCTGGACTCTTCTCCTCTCCAGGATCCTGATCTTCTCTCCAGGATCCTGGACTCTTCTCTCCAGGATCCTGATCTCCTCTCTTCCCCAGGATCCTGGACTCCTCTCCAGGATCCTGATCTCCTCTCTTCCCCAGGATCCTGACCTCCTCTCCTCTCCACACTCCTGGTCTCCTCTCTTCTCCTCCCAGAGGGATTTCAGAGTGCAGGAGCCAGGTACTGGTCAGGATGCTGCAGGTGATGAGATGGACAGGGACATCAGCACAGAATGGGACGAGGAATGGGACAGGGACATGTCCCCAAAGGAACTGGCCAGCAGAAGGAGGCTGCAGGGTGTTCTTTGCTGTGGAGGAATTTATCTCTCGTGCTCCCGTTGTCCCCAAGGGCAGCTCGGCACGGGGAAGGCTCTGCTGCCCTCCCTCCTCCGGGTGTCACCCGCCCCGCCGGGATGTGCGCTGGAAAACGATGGGAAAAGGGAGCAGGGAGAGAGAAGGAAGAGCAGGGAACGCGCGGCTGGGGTGAGGAGAAGGCAGGAGGCAGCGGTGTGGCCTTTGCTCTCTCCCAGAGTAAAAATTCCTGGTACCCTGTGCACGCTCGAGGCATCAGCGGCTCCTGCCAAGAAACCTCATCCTATGCAAATCAATCATTGTGTCTGGAGCACGCCGGAGGAACACCCTGCCCGAGGGTGCCAGAGGGAAGGGGGCTGATTCATTGCCATCTGACCGACAGAGGTAATAATTGCCCAGCAGTTATCCTGTAAATACCATTTTGAACCCATATCGAGTGTTTTTGTTTTTTTTTTTTTTTTTTTAAAGGGCGGCCTGATAGGCGCAGAGCCCTGTGGAACACGAACGCGTGACACGGCACCGGGAGCAGCCCACGAGTGTTCCCAGAGGCTCCTGTGGCTGGGCACATCCCGGGAACACGGAGCTCCGGCAGCCGCGGAAAGAGGGGGGATGTCACCCTGGTTTTGAAAACCTTCTGAAAAGTTGATGTTCTCGAGTCCGATTTTCTCACGCACCGTACTAAAAACAATGGGTTTGTTTGCATTCCTTCCTGGAGAAGGGAATCTGATGGACTGGGCACTTCACCAGTCTGGCTGAGAGGTGGGATTTCATCTCCCAACCCTCTCTCACTTTGCAAACCCTATAAATTGTGTATCCATAATAAACGGCTCTCCTTTTGGGGGCCTCGGCTGGTCTCCTAATTGTGGGGGATCTGTGTCCTTCGTTCGTGACCGGGTGCTGCAGGTACCACAGGGGAACAGCATCCTGTACGATGTTAATTAACCCCCAGGGCTAATGCTCAGGGTTAATTAGCTGGAACGTTCGCCCCGAAAGGCCATCAGGGAATGGCATTTTCCCTAGGGAAGCTGCTCCGAAGAAAGGTGAGAGGTAAAATTGCAAAGCCGGCTCCCCGGGCGTGAGGGAGAGAGGAGCAGCCGGTGCTGCTGAGCTCGGAGCTGCTCTGAGCATCACACCAGGCCCTGGGCAGCAGAGGGGTGCCAGGTCCCTGGGAATGCCACCGAGCCCTGGCACAGGCAGGACAGTGCTGCACGGGCACCCCGCAGCACAAAACCCACCCCAAGTGACTCCGTGCTGGGCTCGCTGGGCCCTGGGCTGGGCTGCCGGCAGGGCTGGAGTCCAACTGGTTGGGTTTTTGTGTCCCCCCACCCCAGCACCGGCAAAAACGCAAGGAAGTTCTCCATCCTCTGCCAGGTGGTTTTTCCCCAGGGAATGGCTTGCACCAGGCTCTCCCTGTCCCTTTGCCAGCCCTGCACAGACGGATTCCCTGGTGTTTCCTGCTCCCCGTGGCAGGAGCTGCTATTCCAAAGTCCTGCTGGGTGTGATCAGGATAAAACGAGGTCTTGCCCTGCAGGGAACCCAGCCCTGTGCAGACACCGATGGTCCTGGGGCATCTCTGGCATGGGAGGTGCAGTCCTGGTCAAATTCCATTTTCGGTAATTATGAATACAGCTCATTCTGCCTCTTTCTGCCCTGGCCAAACCCCCCACGTGTGGCCCGAGGATGTGGCCACCAGCAGAGCATCCAGGAGGGTGTGCAAGGCCTGGATGAGCGTCTGGGAAACACCAGGAAGCCGGGGAGAACTGGGACGGGGGAAAGACACCCCAGGGACTCCCCAGGTCAGCCCCGGGAGCACAGAATGCTGAGCTGGTTATCTCCCGGGCTGATAGCAGCATTCCATGTGCTGGAATGTGTGGATTTGTTTGCAGGTGATTAATATTAGCTGATACATGGCAGTTAATGGGGCAATAATTCAGTGGTAATAATCCAGTGGAACCCCGGGGCTGCGGGCAGCAGGGCCAGGCAGTTCATGCCCTGGGGTGGAGGGGGGCAGCTCCTGGGAGGTGGTGGGTCCTGCAGGGAGCCTTCCTCTCTCTCCCATCCCCAGACCTGCAGCAAGAGCTGCTCCTTGGTTTTGGGTGGGTTTTTCTCCAAGGAAAAGGGGCTTGTGCAGGCACAGGGGTGGGAAGGGGGCAGGGGTTGGGATGGAGATGCTGCAGGTGGAGCGGGGCAGCCTCTGAGGAGGCCATGTGGGGCTTCCCCGAGGATCTGGGAGGTGCTGAAGAGGCTGGGGGATGCTGAGGGGTTGCTCCAGGTGGCTGGTGAGCTGCTCAGGCTGTGACACCTGCACAGGGGACAGCTGAAGCCGGGTGGAGTGTCCTGCTTCCCTGTCTGTCTGTCCCTTCAGGAGCTTTAAAAATCCCTCGGCCACGTGGGACAGCAGAGCTCTGGGCTGCCAAATTCCTACAGGAATGGGGTGGCCATTCCTGGAGCAGGTGATGGACGTGCCCAGAGAGCTGCTGGGAGGGAGGGCAGGGTTTGGCACCGCCGGTGTCACCGTGGGGTGACCGAGTGTCACCACACAGAGCCCGGCTGGAGCTCTGAGATTCCCAGGGCTGGTTATCACCATTTCCTGCTCTCCCAGGAATGCAGGAGGTCCTGGGATTAGGGCTGGATGCCACCATCCCTCTGGCAGAGCCCATTGGCTCCGTGGTGCCAGGGCTGGAACCACAATTGTCACCTGAAAGGAGCCGCTGGCGCTGCCACCCCCGCTCGGTGGCACCAGCTGGCACAGGGGGCACGGCCTGATCCGGCCAGGAATGAGGAACACCGTGTCCCAGAGGGAGGCAGCAGGGTTATTTACAGCACCAAAATGAAGGCTGGAATGCAGGAAGGTTTCGGGAGGCTCNCCCCCCCCCCCCCCCCCCGGCAGCTCTTTGGGGCCTTTGGGGCCGCTCGGATCTGTGGGGCTTTGGGGTTTATCTGCTGGGGGAATTGCTGGGTCACAGCTGCTCAGGGCCTTGCCAGCCTGGGGACACCTCCAGAGGCAAGGGAAGGGCCACCCCACTGCTGAGACTGTCACCTGCGTGTGTCTGTGGGGTCAGCCCTGTCCCTGCCCCTTTTCTTCACAGGGGCTGCAGCAGCAGGGCTGGCACAGCCATAGCCCCAAATTGAAGGATTTACAGGGTAAAGCATCCTGGCTTGGGGAGCAGAGCATGTTCTGCTGGTCAGAGCCAACCCCACCGTCCCAAATTTGTCTGGAGCATCACAAGGGTGTCCAGAGGAATCTTCACCCCCAAAGAGAGCCTGCCCAGCCCTCAGAGAGCACCTGGCACTGGGCTGTGTGTCCTCACCTGGGGCTGGCCGGGGCTCTCTGGACAGCCCTCAGGTCACCTTGAGCAAGGGCTGTTATCTTATTTGTAAAATAGGTGTAAGATATCTGCCTTCTCCAGGGGAACTCCAAATGTGCTCAGCAAGGTCTGCCCGAAGGCCCAGGGACACGAGCAGCTCCTGGGGCTGGGTGGGAGCAGCCCCAGCATCAAAAATTCCTTCCCTTGGAGCAGCTCCGAAGCGTTGGGGGCCCCCAGGCCAAGGGGTGCCACGTGGGGCATCCCATTCTCCTGGAATTTGGGGTGGGGGCTGGCTCCAGGCACTGCCTCCCCCACCCCTCAAAGCTTTCTGACCCAGGAGAGTCGAGTGAAATGAAGCTTTTTTTGCTTAAACCGTTGAATTCCTGTGAAGGGAGGTTTTCCAATCTGAAAAAAAAAAAAAAAAAGGGGGAAATTTTCCCAAAAAAAAAAAAAAAAAAAAGTGGGAAGGTGTGGGGAGGAGAACGTGCAGCTCCTCCTGCCTTCCCCCGGCTGTATGCAAGGCAGAGCAAGGTGGGGAAAGTGAACGTGGTCCCATCTCTGCTGCTGGGTCCCATCTCTGCTGCTTTGTGGCCTTGGGCAACTCATTAAGGCCCAAACTCTTCAAGCCCAGCGATGGGAGGGAGATAAAGCCTGAAAAAAACCCCTCTCATTGTTCAGGGCCCTGAGGTCAATGCCTGCAGAGGAGCTCAGGTGTTGGATGGGAGGACCTGAGGAGGAGGAGGAGGAGGAGGAGGTCCTGTCACCCCAAGTCAGAGACATCAGCAGCCAGATTTTAGATGAAAGCGCTGCCTGCTTTGCCTTTTTTAGGAGTTTTAGGGGTGTTGGTGCTGTGGTTGTGGTTGAGGTCAGGAGGCAGCTCAAGGTGCCAGCCTGCCCTGCAAGAGTGGGTGGTTAAAGGGCATTAAAGTCAAATAAAGTATCTGGAACTAAAAGGATGCAGTGTCCAGGTGGAATCAGGTGGGAGAGGGATTCACTGCCCTGAGCCTCACCCAGGGCTTGAGGGAGGCTCTGTTGGTGCCTTGGCTTCTGGTCTGGTCCTGCCACATGCCCAGGGATGCTGCTGATACCAAAATTGGCCAGAATAACCTTTCTAACCCAGTTTAAAGCATTTATTCTTTCAACTCCGCTCAGCAGCTTCAGAAAAACTGAAAATTTCTGTTATCTAGGTAATTTATCACCAGTGGCCTGACACAGCCCTGAGGGAGCTCAGCCAGGGCAGCGAGGAGGAGGCAAATCCACACTTTCCCTTTGGTCAGCACGAGTGGAGCTGCAGATCACCATGGTTTGTGTCTGCCCACACTCTCAGGAGCTGCTTATTCATCCAGGACAGAGTCCAAACAGCCGAAATCAGGGGAATTTGGGATGGTGAGCTGCTCCTCGGGCAGCAGGGACCCACCAGCAGCAGGCTGGGGCTGCTGCTGTGCTCCAGGTGCGCATCACCCTGGAATTCCCTGGGGAAGGGATGTTCATCCCTGTGCCAGAGGCTCACACGGGAGGGGAGTGCTCTGGGGTGGGACACGGTGCCAGCAGCTCCCGCGGGCTGCGGCTGAAGGAGAAGCTCCAGCATTTGCTGTGCCTGGGGGGGCACTGAAACAGAGGGTGAGGGGACAGCTGAGCTCCGTTGTGTGTCCCTTGGCGGGGACAGTCACATCTTAGGGGGGTACAGTCACACCTTGGGGGGGACAGTCACACCTTGGGGGGTACAGTCACATTTTGGAGGTGACAGTCACACCTTGGGGGGAACAGTCACACCTTGGGGGGGACAGTCACAC
>VZTR01027464.1:12888-31328 GCA_013400775.1 Chaetops frenatus | reverse complement strand
CCCACAGCCCCCCCACAGCCCCCCAGGCTTTGAGCCAGCCCAGCCCCAAGCAGCTGCTTTGTCCCTTTTTTGCTTCAAGGACCCACCCCACGTTATCATTGTAAGTTCCCCAAGGGAATTAAAGCCAAATTCACTGGAAATCACCGGTTGCTCCGGGAGTTTTGTGGCACAGAAAGAGCCCCGGGGTCTTTCCGGTCTCCTTGATACCTTTTTGTTTACCAGCACCAGCTGAGGAGAGGTGTATTCCCAGTGCTCCCTCAGCCCCTGCCCACAGGCCCTGGGATGCTCAGGGATGGCCACAGCCACCTCTGGGGATTTCTGCTCTGCCTGGGCAAAGCATCCTCCTCCTCCTGCTCCTGTGGGGATCCCAGGGATGCTCTGGTCACGCTGGGAGTGCAGCCCTGGCAGTGCCAGGGGTCACCCAGGGAGGAGGGCAGGATATGGGCAAGGAGATTTTAACAGCCTTTGAGATGTGCAGGATTTCCCCTGGGCTGCTGCTGACAGAACGTGAGAGGTTTGGGTTTATTACAGCTTTTATTGGCTCAGGGTTGAAAAACGGAGAATGTGCGGAGCAGATCACGGAGCTGCTCGAGACATTTTTGCATCACAGTGTCCTGGTGTGGGCTCTTCAGCTGCATCCCTGGGGGGTCTCCACCCCCTGAGGACACTGAGGAGGACATGGTGACATCCCCTGCCCTGCCGAGGCCCGTTCCCCTCCTGCCCCAGGGATGTCACAGCCCTAAGGGACAGCGGGGGCCAACCCCACCCTGTTATTGCCGCGGTCAAAGACGGAGTAGAACTGACGGATGAAAACATCACCCAAAATCCAGAGGGGTCCTGTGGGAGGGGGGATGTCATTCCCTTGGAAGCCACTGCTGCAGAAGACCAAGCCATCAGCTTCCTCCTGGGGCAGGACAAGGGGAAAGCTGGGGGTGAACCCGAGAGCCTCGTGCACATGGAATCCCCCAGGCACGGCGGCGAAGCAGAGACCAGCGGGACCTGTCACCCTCGGGGACACACTGCCAGCTCCCGGGGTGGGGCTGGGCCACCTCTGCCCCTGGAGCTGCTGGGATTTGGGGTTTCTGGTGCCAGGGCAGCCACAGCCTTACCACCAGGGTGTAAGCCTGGGCGCTGAGCGTGTAGGGCAGCCCGTTGATGGTGAAGGTCAAGTCCGGCATCACGTCGAGGTTGCTGCACTCCACGGCGTACTGGAACACAGCTGGGGGCTCAGGATGTCCCTTCCAGCAGGGAGAGGTCCCCAAGCTTTGTCCCCTCCTGTCCCCAGCCTGGCTCTCACCTCTCCATCCACAGACACAGTCCCAATAAGGTTTTGCAGCTCTTTGACCTCCTTGGTGGGGCCCACAATCAGCGACGTGCCCGTGTCCACGATGGCCTGGCAGCCGCTGGCACAGAAAGTCACTGTCCCACCCAGCTGGATGCTGCAAGAGGGGAGAAGGAGCAGGAGGGCTTTGTCCTGCTCTCCCAGCCCTGCCCTGCCCTCTCTCCCTGCCCAGCTCCACTCACTTGTCCAGCTGGATCTGCCAGTACCCCTGCTGGGTGACCGGCACCCAGTTCAGGGTCCCTGTGAAGTGGGAGGTGTCAAAGCCCCCAAAAAGCAGCTCTCCTCCCTGGGGGGAGTTGGGGTTCCTGCAGGGGGGAGGAGGAGGAGGATAAGTGAAGGGATTTTTGCCCATTTAGCTTGGATTTACCCCAACTTTCTCCCCAGAAATGCTGTAAGGCCAGAGATCTGCCATTCTCAATCTGATATCAAAACCCCTTCATTATCTCAGTAAAATCTGTATTTTATCAGCCCCTCCTGCTCCCTAAAGCACTACCAGACTCTGAGCAATATCCCAGAGCAAAGCCATGTCCGTACGAGCTCATGTAGACGGAGAACATGGGCAGCTCCAGCAGATTTTGGGCCATCATGTTGTCAAAGACAGGGGTGACCCCATCCACGGCCAGGGAGGGATAAGCCAGCCCCAGGATCCCGTCGAAGGCAGCATCCAGGAAGGCTTTTCCAGGCTCACTGATGCTCTCTGCAAACTGCTGGTTGCTCACAGTCAGACCCTGGACCTGCAGGGAGGAGGGGGGTCCGTGGGGGTGCCCGTGGGCAGGTCCCAGGCTGTGTCCAGAGCAGGGAACCCAGAGGTCACTCACGGCTACTTGGTCAGATCCAATGATCCCAGTCAGGCTCCCAGTGCCGTACTGGATGGAGAAGGGGGTCCCTATCACCTGGTAGGTGCTGGACTGAGTGGGCTGGAACCTGGTGTGCTTGGCTGGGGAAGGAGATGGGATCTGTCACCAGAAATGTCATTTTTTTTGCCGGGCCACAGCTGCCAGGAGCCCCCAGTGAGGCAGAGTGATGGCACAGCGTGGTGTCACCGAAACTCCTGGGTGTGGGGGCTCTGCTGAGGGACGTGCTGGAGTTTTGATGGGGGGAGAAAACCTCTCCCAGTTCAATCTGAAGGGTGCAAGGGCTGTTGGAAGGGGGAGCAGGATCAGCAGCATTTAATGAGCCCCGAGAGGAGCACGGCTGTCGCTGGTTACAGCCGGCAGCAGCCCCACGGGCACTGCTGGATCCTGTCACATTCCCCAATTCCCGCTGGGCTCCGGGGCAGCCCTGGGGCTGCTCGGGGATGCTCTGTGTCCCACAGCAGCACTCTGGGCTCTCTGGGGCTGGCTGGTCACTGACAGCCCCAAAAAAAGCCATGTTTGACCCCTGCTGAGCTCCCGGCCTCTCACCCCCTGCTTGCACCGCTGGATTTCTGTCACCTCTGTGTGGCCTACAGGGCTCAGCTGGCTGGGGAGGGTCCCCAAGGCCCTGGGGCTGGTGGCCCGTGGCCTCTCTGGGCTCAGGGGTCTCCACTCACCGCAGGCTTTGCTGACACAGTAGACAGAAGGCACCCAGAGGTTGGAGGAGCCCGTGTCGAACACCACGGTGAAATTCTGGGGGGGGTCCCCGATGGAGATCTGCCCAAAATACTCCATCTGCCAAAGAGGGGGGCAGAGAGCTCCGTGAGCCCTGAGCACACCCAGAAATGCTGGCAGAGGCAGCCCAGGGTGTCTGCAGGGCAGGGAGGGGGCTCAGTGTTTGATCTGTCACAGCCGAGCCGTGCCAGGTGGAATTAAGGGGACAAATATTTAAGGAACAACAGTGGGAACTGAGGACAAAAGGCAGCAGGGTGGGTGCAGGGCCCTGGCCCTTCCTGGGGGGCTGGGCCCTCATCCCCAGCCAGGGCCTTTGGGGACAGAACGTTCCCAGCTGGGGAATGGGGTTGACCCCCTCCACCCCGCGGGTGCACAGCGCTGAGCTCTGCCCTGAAAGGCGTGGAACTTGAATTTTGGACTAAATCTGCCTCCAGCAGGGTGGGCAGAGGGCAGCAGGGAGGGAGGGAGGGAGGAAGGGAGGGAGGGGGCTGCCATGAATGCCCTGCCTTGTCCTCACCCTCGCATTGCCGGGGACAAAGGGCCGGGCAGGCAGCGAGGCCTGGCACGGTGGGCACTGCCCGGAGCCTTGGGATTTGCGGGCAGAGTTTGGGCATCGGGCAAGCCCAGGGTGCTGCCATCCCCCCCGTGCCCCCCTGCTCACATCCAGGTAGTTGATGAGGGGCTCGCTGCTCTCCGAGAAGGTGCTGCAATCCTCGCTGGCCGTGTCCAGCCCGCCCGGAGCTTTCCAGAAGTGCGAGAGCTGCCCCCGATCCCGCAGCAGCTTCCGCAGGGACCGGCGCCTGCTCAGGGGCACCCTGGGGACAACGCTCCTGGTCACACCCATAGGTGCTGCCCATGTCCTGCAGTCCCTGTGCCCACCCTGAGGGTCCTGGTCACTCCCGGGGGTGCTGCCCATGTCCTGCAGTCTCTGTGCCCACCCTGAGGGTCCTGGTCACTCCCGGGGGTGCTGCCCATGTCCTGTGCCCACCCTGAGGGTCCTGGTCACTCCCATGGGTGCTGCCATGTCCTGCAGTCCCTGTGCCCACCCTGAGGGTCCCAGCAGTGCCAGACAAAGGTTCAGAGCCCACACCCCCCCCACAGCTGGGGCACAGCAAGAGAGGGGCACAGGATGTGTTTTGGGGGACAGGAAATGCAGGTCAGAGCTGGCAGGAGAGCAGCCAGGCCATGGCAGTGCCAGCACGGGCAGCTCGGTGTCACCCATGGAAGGGACCCTCAGGCTGGGCAGGGTGAGCAGCACCAAGGAGACCCCAGGCCGGGTTTTTCTGCCCTCCCTGCTTGCCTAACCCTAACCCCCCTCACAGCCCCCTCCTGCCGCTGCCAGGCTGTGCCCAGAGGGATGGAGAACCCAGAAACCCCGGCCTGCTGCCAGCACTGCGGCCCAGGCTGAGCTCTGCCGTCCGTCACAACCGCGGCACCGGCAGCACCCTGGGAATGACTCCCTGGCATCCCCCAGGGACACTGGGGACCCTCTTACCTCCTGAGAGAGCTGGCCAGGGCCAGGCAGAGCGCGGCGAGGAGCAGCAGGTGCCTCATGGCGTGGCCGGGTGGCCGTGGCGGCGGCGGTGCCGCTCTTGTACCCGCGGTGCCAGCACCGATAATGGCCCTGCCAGAGTCAACAGCGCCTCGGGCACCCGCAATGAATCACTGGCCGCGCTCAGCCGGGGTCACGTTTGCTTTTCTGGGTGAGGACGGCGCTGGGGGACCCGGGGGAGCTGGGGCAGGGGGTGCTTTGGTTGATTTTTTGGGTCTCTTTCTCCAGGCAGCACTGACAGAAGCAGAGGACCCAGCCTTGAGCTGCACCAGGAGAAATCCAGGCTGGATATTGGGGAAAAGTTTCTCCCAGAAAGGGGGATAAAGTATTGGAATGTTCTGCCTGGGGAGGGGGTGGATTCCCCATCTCTGGGTGTGTTGGAGACAAGACTGGATGTGGCACTCGGGGCCAGGGTTGAGTTGGACTTGATGATCTTGGAGGTCTCTCCCAACCCCGTGATTCTGGGATTTTGGGGCAGTGGAGGTCTCACAGAGGGAGCAGAACGGGGTCCCAATGCCAGCATCAGTTCCCATCCCAGCACCAGCCGTTCATCCACTGGTGGAAACCCCCCCAAAATGCTGTAGGGGAGCTTTTCCCTTTTCCTACACCCCACAGCCCCACGCCAGGGACCTGCCCGTGGCCGTGGGGCTGCCCCAAAGCCCGGCAGGGAGCTGCAGGAAAGGGATGTGTTTGTACCATCAGCCACCGACCTCGTTTGAAAAGGCACAGAATAATTAGCGGTGATGAAGGGCTCAGGAATCCGAAACTTTCCCTTCCAAAGGCCGGGGAGGAGCAGCTTTCCATGGGAGACCGTTCCCGGGGGACTTTACAGCCGCTAATGGGCTCGTTCCCCGTGGGTTTTGTTTAACCCAGGGCTTGGTCTCATTAAAACCTCTGCGAGTGCAGATAGAAAACGCTGATGAACAAATAAAGCCTTTTTTTGGGGAAAGCGAGTGGGGGGAGTGAGCGGGAGGGTTTTCCTGCTTCCACCAACTCCCAGGCTCGGGGTGATGCTGTGTTGTCCTTATTTTCCATGTTTTTGGCACTGAAATAACCCACGGTGGGTGCCGCAGAGGCGTTGTTTTACCCATTCAATAGATTAACAGGGTTTAGCACGGCGCTAATCAATTTTTTTGTTTGTCCCTGAGAGCCTGTTTTATCTAATAAAATTTTATCTAATTAAAGCCCTCGCCCAGGAAATTAAAGTCCCCATCCGTGAGGCGCAGGTACCGAGGGTGGCTGGGGACAGCTGAGTCACGTCCTGCTGTCACCAGGATCTCGTGTCCCCATCCCTGGAGATGCTGCCAGGCCCCTTCTCTCCCCAGCTTTGCAGGGAGATTAAGCTTTAAAAAAAAAAAATCCATCAAATATTTCTCGATGTGAGCAGGAAAACATTGGGCACAGCCCAGCTGATGCAGGGGGCAAACGCAGCTGTTTTTCCAAACAAATGAAAATTCCGTTGCAATATTTTTTTTTTTAAACTGAGCGGCTTTTATACAAATTTATTATCTATTTCTCCTTTTGAGAGGCACTTTAATGTACCAGCCTCCCTCCTTGGCCTAATCACACACTCATGGATGAAAAAGAAACTTCCTAAAACAAAAGCAGCTGCAGCAAGTGCCAGATCAGCCGAAAACAAGCAAGTGGATTATTCCAGACATGGTTTATAACCCGAAAATCCTGTCAGAAAACCCAGCCTGAAGGGTCACTGGGCTTTGGAGATAAACGTGAGGGTGAGCAGCAGCCCAGACACGCCAAACACTTGAAGTGAAATAGTTTATTTTGTGGAAAACATTCCCCAATTGGGTCATGGTAATCTGCAAAGTCCTGACAGAGGATTCAGCATTCAAATAGGAAGATGAAAGTCATAACGAGGCCAGACCTTTCATTTAGAAATTTTTGCAGTTAAGCAAATCTATTGTGACTTTTGAGTTATTTTAGAAGCAATTTTAAAAGCTAAACTCTTAGGGGCACTTCAAAAATTTTAGTTCAAGTGGAACAAAATGAAGGGTTTTTTTTCCTCCGTGTTTTGGGAGCAGCTGGGCTGGATTTTCCCAGAAAATTGGGTCAAAAAGGCTTTGTTTTGTGCAAATTCCAGCTGCACATCAATGTGTGGAATGCAGAGGGAAGAGAAGCCAGATTTCCAAGCCTTGGTGTCCCTCAGCTTGGCAGGGCCAGCCTGTGCTGCTCTGCAGAAATTGAGGAAAGGTGACTCCAGCTCCTGGAACATCCCACTCTGGGAAGTGAGGAGTGGCCTCTGCCAGGCCAGGGCTGTCCCCAGGTGTGTCCCACCCCTCCAGGGCCACACACCTGCCCTCAGCTGCAGCAGAAATAGGTTTTGCCCCTTGGGTGGGAAAAGTTTCTCTCACCAGCTCGGTGTGAAAGCACTCTCCTCCTTTAAAAAACCTGTTCTCAGGCTAAAAATGTGTTATCTCTGTTCCTTCTTACACATTTCCTTTAGTGATTCACATGATGCCCCAGCAGGGTCTTCTAAAAAACCCTTTTTTCCTCTCTTTATCAGACACTTCTCCCACCTGTTAATCTGTTTATCCACCACTGAGAAGTCAAAAGGGCTGCAGCAGCAAACCCTCACCTGAAAAAAATTCAACAAACAAGCAAGTTTCAGTTGAATAAACCCCCAAAATATTTACCTGGGACTCAGCAGCTGGGAGAAGAGCAGGACCAGCATCTCCTGGTGATGGATGGTGGGAGCCCCACGGTTCCAAGGATGAGGGGGAATTTGGGAATTGATCCCAACTCCTGATGCAGCTCCTGGGGTAGGTGGTGCTTTTTTGGGATCCCCTCTTTGTTTTTAGACGATGCAGGGGGTTCTTTGGGATGTTGTATCCCTGGGAGAGGATTGCTGTGGGGTTTGAAGGTGAGCAGGCCCCATTCTCACGAGTCAGGGACCTTGGGAAAAAAAGGAATTTCTTGTTCCTTTCTGCCAGGGAAGAGGCTGAGCTGCTGCAGGGCAGCTCCAGAGCTACAAACCCCACAGTTCCTATGAGCCAGCACCCCAAAACTTCCCAAATTCCTGGCAACCTTCAGGGTGGGGTTTGCCAGGCTGCTGCTTGCACCCCAAATGTTGCAGGACATTTTCCACAACGTGGGCAGCTGGAGGCTCATCCAGCCCAAGCAGACAGGGATCTAAGTGGTGTAAAATGCTTCACCCCAATGGAAAACGTTTCCTTGGCAGCACCCAGAGCTCGTTTTTGGGTGGCAGCTGAGCTGAGCTCAGCACAGCTCCCCCAGCACCGCTCCGAGGAGGCTCAGCTGAATTTTGGGGCAAAATCCTCTGGGAGATGAAGACTCAGAGGGGTGCAGGAGCAAAGTAGCTGCAGCGAAACACCCCCAAAATATTGAAATGAGGTCACTGACAGGGGGAGGTGTCTTGGCACCTCGCGTGGGCTCACGGTGCCTCCGGCCCGGGCGCAGAGCGCGACCGCATCCGGCACCGCGGCGCTGCCGGACCCCGCTCCGCACCCAAAATGCTGCTGGAACGGCCCTAAATCCTGCTGGCCTGCCCAGCCCCAGCTGCCCCAGAGCCGTGGGGAAGGGAAGGGAAGGGAAGGGAAGGTGAGGAGAGCTCTGAGCCCCAGGTAAGGCAGCGCCGGGCAGCGCCGGGCGCGGGATGCGATGGAGCGCGAGCGGAGGTGGAACCAGGAGAGCAGAGCTGGGCTGGGAACGCCCCGGGGCCATCCTGATCTCCAAGGGGGCCAGCTGGGCCTGGTTTGAGTGGGGTGAAAATAATTCGGGGCATTCTGGAGGTTTTGCTCACCTTTATCCACCGTGCAGAGGCCTGGGGTCGACCCCCTGGCTGCCCGGCCGAGGAGCAGCTCCTTGCAAGGCTTGGGTTCAGGACTTTCTCCAGGAAGGGTTGAAGTCCTGGGGGCTGCAGGCTCACAGAAGCTCCCTGAGACACCTGGGGAAGAAAAAAAAAAAAAAAAAAGCACATTTGGGGCCAGGCTCTCACTGGCTGCTCTCTGAAATCAGATTTTTTCGATACCCAGCCGATATCAGGGCCTCAATCTCGCCGTACCCATCTCAGCACAGGAGCTGCTGCTGCTGCTGATAGTTGGATTTGGGGCTTATTTTGCAATTTCCTTTTGAACAGCTCATTTTTCAGATCCTTATCTGCTGCTGCAGCAGCCTCTCCTGCCCCACAGTAGGAAATGAACCTTTTAAGCCTGGCAGCCTTTTGAGAAGGATATTTGGAGGTGTATTTGTTCAATGAGGGAGGGGCAAAATTCCTGCAATAAATGGGATTTTGGCTTGGCAGTCATCAAACTGTTCAGGTGGGTGGAATTTGGCATGAGATTGGTGGTTATCAGGGAAGCTTTTGATGAATTAAACTCAGAAATGTGTCATAGAGGAAATGATAGGATCTGCTCCCCAGGATGGATAATGCCTTCGCTGTATCCATTTATCCATCAGCCTATCAATCATGTTATCACTGCTGCTTTAATCACTGGATCAGAGCCTCAGCTGAAGATCCCTCCCTGTCAGCCATTTATAAATAGTAACTGGGTAGGCACCGAGTGAAAATATAAGTGGTTTTTTTGCAAGTGCAAGCTCACAAAATGAACACCCCTGTTGCTGTTTTTTACAAAATGGACACCTCTGGTTTTTATTATAAATCCCTGGAGTGTTATTGGCCAGAAGTCCCAAACCAAGGGGCCCAGCCAGGCCTTGGTGTTTTCGGATTTTTCTGCCTCAAACCCTCTTAACCTCACCAGGATTGGAGCTGTCACAGAATTAAATCTGAGGTGGTTCAGACATGGTGGTTTTGGAGGGCCTCTGATATTTCTGTCTGGACCTTGACTGATGCAAGAGTCTCACACCAACCTTCCTTTGGTTACTTTTTCTGTGGATTTTTTTTTTTTCCCCAGATTATAGTTATCATTTTTTGGGTTTTTTAGGGGGATTAAAGAAAAAGAGAAAAGAAAGGAAGAACCGTGAGAGAGGATTAAAGCAAGAAGAATAAATTTCAATTCTGCCACGGTGGAGCCCAGAAGCTCCAGACAAGTCTCAGATATGAGCGTGTATAAAACCATTAATTCAGTGATAAGGGAGAGCCTGTGGCTCTGTGAGGGTGTGAACCAGAGGGATTCTCACAGGGGGAGGGCTGGGATAAAATAAAACCCCTTTATTTCACATCTGCGACGTCCAACCACTGCTTCCAAGTGCTGAGCCCAATCTCCAGCTGGCGTGGAGCAGCGTGGGGCTCAATGGGACCCTTTTATTTGGTTGCCACCAGGTCCTGCTGCCTCTCTGTCCCCACCCCCCCCAGATTCTGGAGACCCCTCAGCAGGAGGATGAGCTCCTGTTCGTGGTAAGTGCAATACCCTGGGGCACAGAGCCCTTCACAGCATCCCTGGGACCATGAAAATGTCCCTGCTGGTGGCAGGGGGTGATCAAAGGTCCCTTTGCACCCACCCCATTCCATAATTCCATGATTCCATAATTCCATAACATCTGTAACTTCTCTCTGCCCTCCAGCACCACATTTCCCCACTGGCAATGAGGATTTAAAAACCCTTCTGAGGACAGGCCCCCAAAAACGAGGGGCAAGGAACTCAAATCCTTCTTGGAAACCAAGCCTCACGTTTTGGGGCACGTTCCCTTCAAAGCCAAAAAGCAAAACTGAAAGCTACCAGCAAACCTGAGTCTAAACCCAGCCTTGAAGCAATGGGGAGATGGGGAAGAATTTGGTGATTTCAGTGGTACTGGATGTTTTTCTCTCGTTCAGCTGGATTCCTGCTGTCACCTCTGCTGTCACCTTGGTGCTCTACGCTCTCCTCTTGCTGGCCTTTTACATCGTGCTCAGCAGGAAAATTGGTAATTACTGCCCTGGTGATTTCCTGGGTTGGGCTCTGGTGTGGGATGGGAAAGGGGCAGGGCAGGCTGAGAGCTGGGGGTGGCATCAGGAGTGGCAGTGAGGGCTGTACGACCTTGTGCTGCTTCAAAATTGTTTTCTTTTATTGCTTTTTTTAGCTAAGTGCTGGGAAAACACCAAAAGTCAGCTCACAGGGCATTAATTCAGATGAAGCTGCAATTTCTAGCAGGGAATCCTTTCACACCAACTGCTGCTCCCTTTTGCACAAAGCCCAGCTCTGCTTGGGGCCAAAATCATTCCAAACTTTCAGGAAGAGGCCCTGGCACTGATTTGTCACTGGAGCCTCTCCTGATGGGAGAACAGGGCACTGGATCATCTCAGAAATGGAATTTACAGATAAGAGCCTGCCCCAGTGCACAGCAAGAATTATTTTGGGGTGGACTGGTTTGCACTGGGGCTGCTGGAGGGGGGGGTGGGGTGGGGTGTGGGGTGTCCTGGGCACAGCTGGAGCCAGGGCTCACCCTCCTTTTGGTCACAGCCCAACATTCCTGCGGGATGCAGGCGAGCAGCAGCCCCGGGGAGCATCCCAGGACTCATCCCAGCCCAGCTCCAGCCCTGTCACCAAGAGGGGACAAAGCACAACCACCCGGGGCACAGAAACCCAGGGCACCAAACCCAGCACCAGCCTATGCAGGTGAGGGGGTCCTGCAGTGCCAGGGCACTGTCCTGGCACAGGAATGGCAATTTTGGGGCTGGTATTTTTGGGATGTCTCTCCCTTAGGAGCTGTGAACAGCCCGGGGATGGGAGCAGGGGGTGAGCAAAGGGCCAAAGAGGAGCTGCCTCCTCCTCCCTCTGCTGGGCCCTCCTTGTCCCCTTTCTCCCAGGGAGATGCTTTGTGGATTTGAATTTGTGCTTTTGTGGATTTGAATTTTCACCCCTCAGGCCGTTTGCTTTTCCTCCCTGATTCTTTTATTCCCCCCCTTTAAGCCCCGGGGAAGTGCTGGGCTGGTAAATGTTTCCTGTTTTTAAGGGAGCAGTGACACATCTTCAGACACCTCGGAGGACTCGGACAGCCCCTCCTGCCCTCAGGTACCACGGGCAAAACCACCCCCCAGCCCACCTGGGGCTGTGCCCAGCTCCAGACCCTCAGAGCAGCATCAGGAGGGGCAAATCCATCAAACCACACCAGGATTCCACCACCAAGGGCTGGGGTGGTTCCTGTCCCCTGTCACACACAGCGTTCCAGCACCTCCCATTCAGGGGGAAGCACATTAGGAAAATTAGGAAAGAAAATTCTTCTCTGTGAGGGTGGGGAGGCCCTGGCACAGGGTGTCCAGAGAAGCTGTGGCTGCCCCTGGATCCCTGGAAGTGCCCAAGGCCAGGCTGGACAGGGCTTGGAGCAGCCTGGGACAGTGGGAGGGGTCCCTGCCCGTGGCAGGGGTGGGATGAGATTCAAAGTCCCTTCCAACCCATTCTGTGATTCCCCGAGGTGGTGGATGGGTTCAAAGGCTCCTGGGTGGGTGCTGGGGCCTGACCTGGGGTTCATTTTGCTCCTGCAGGGCCCTGGCTCGGATGAAAACCTCAATTACACCTCCCTGGTGTTCCCAGGGAAAGGCCACGAGCCAGGCTCTGCCCAGGACTACGAGAATGAGAGGGCTGGGATGGATTATGTCAACGTGGACCCAAAGAAGAGGAAAATGCATTTCTGGCCCTTCTCCAGCCCCAGGGCATCCAAGGGTGTGGAGTACACCGAGGTGAAGCTGTGACACCAGGGTGGAGCTGTGACACCAGGGTGGAGCTGTGACACCAGGGTGCTGCTGCTCAGAGGTGCCCAGAGCCCCCAGCAGCACAGCCTGGCACTGTCCCCTTCCCCTGGGGCACTGCCTGGCACTGTCCCCTTTCCCTGGGGCACTGTCCCCTTCCCCTGGGGCACTGTCCCCTTTCCCTGGGGCACTGTCCCCTTCCCCTGGGGCACAGCCTGGCACTGTCCCCTTCCCCTTGGGCACAGCCTGGCACGGGCTGCACCACTTGTACCACCCCGGCCCGCAGGCACAATTTCCTTGGCTTTCTCCTTAAAGGCAGCTCTGTTCCTGAGGGCTGCGGGGTGGGGCAGGGATGGGCCCCTCCCAGCCAGGCTGGAATGAGCTCTCCCCTTCTGTGTCACGGCCCTTTCTCTGCTCGTTTCATGAAAGAAGAGGAAACATCTCCCCCCCGCCCCTCGCCTCTCAAAACCGGCTGCAGTTCAGGGAGGGAGATGCAGGGATCCTCAAAATCTCCACTGAGCTGGCAGGCAGCCCCTCTCCATGACGTTGCTTTGCTCATCAAGCCTCATCAAATCCTTTTAAATACAGTTTTTCCACTGGCTTTCCCCTCCCCACCCAACAAGGATGCTGTTCCCTGCCTCCCACCTTTGGCTTTCCCTGCTCGGTCCCTGCTCCACGTGCTGGGCTCGGTCTCTCCCCACCCGGGCCGTGTCCCTGCTCCTCACTCTGCATTTTGTTACTTCGGATTTTTCATGAAATAAACTTCCCAAGTGCCTGGGAACGGGAGCTGTTCCCCAGTGGGAGCTCTGTGAGGGGGATGGAGTCACAGCACCCCTTCCTGAGGGCTGGAGCTGCCCCAAGTGTGTTTTAAAGGGGCTCAGCTCCTGCTGTGATTTAATGAAAGGTTGTGAGATGGTTGATTTGGGATTGATCACTGCAGGGGGAGCCAGGCACTCCTGCTTTCATGACCTTGTGGTGCAGATCCGGCCCAACTCAAAGGAAAATGTTCCAAAAAACCCTCAATAATTCCTGGGTAACCTCGGAAAACCCAGGAACTGGAGGTGAGGCCAAAACCACTCAGTGGAAGATTCTGGGAACTCTGATTCGAAGGCCTGGTGATTAAAAAGTGAAAATACTGAAGATTTCAAAATATTTTACTCTGAATGTCTTATTTTTACAGCTTTAGCCTGTGATAGGGGAAGGAATAATGCCCGTGGCTCGCAGGGAATTCGGAACCAAAAAAAAAAAATTGTACATCACCTCCAGCAGCCTTTGGCTCCACTGCCAGAGCCAATGGATGCTCTTCCCTGCCTCATCCATGATTTATTCCTGCACAAAAGAGCTCCTGGGAGCAGGGCTAGGACTGCAGGGGGGCCGAGTTCCCTTCTCCCTTAGCCCTGGGTGGTTTTGGGGCTCTGATCCCTGCAAAATCAGCTCGAAGCAGCAGCAGCAGCAGCAGCAGCAGCAGGAGAGCAGCTCTGCCCGGGGTGCAGGAGGTGTCGAACTCGGGCTGGGGCTGGGGGCGATCCCGCTGGGAAGAGGGCACAGGGTGGGCAGGAGCGGGGCCAGGGCAGCTCCTCGGGAGTGCCAGCGCCGCATTTGGGGCGCTCCAGAGGGCACGGCGGGGTGCGGGGCAGCTGCTCCCGCACCAGGGGGACGCGACCGGCCCGTCCCTGCCCCCGGGGCCCGGTGACAGCGGGGCACAGGAGCCCTGCAGCCCCGAGCGGGGAGCGGGCCGTGCCCCGGGCCGTGCCACAGCTCTGTCCCCGCCGCCTGCTGGGCCAGCAACGCCCCCGAGGGCTGCGAGAGGAGGAAGCGGCGGCGAGCTCTGCAGCAGATGGAGCCACGTTGCCGCCTGCCGTGCTCCGGCTGCTTCGCTGGCAGCTGCGGACACAAAGTCCCTGCAGGAGGATTCTGCGGGTGCAGCAGCCCCTCTTCCCGAAGGATTCGGTATTCCCTCTTCCCAAAGGATTCAGTGTTCCCTCTTCCCGGGGGATGCAGCATCCCCTGTTCCCGAAGGAGAGCAGCCAGAGGTTTCCCTAAACACGAGCGGGGTGGATGCTGTGCTCAAGCAGCGGCCGGAGGGGCTCTGTCCATCCCCCGATGGTCACAGCAGACCCTGCGCTTGCAGCAGCGCGGGCAGCGAGGCTTTTCTGGGTGGAAAAAAATCAGATTTCTGCAAAACGCGGTGCCACCAGGTGGGCAGAGCCGCGCTCTGCAGGGGCACAGCGGGCGGTGGCACCTCTGGTGATGTCGCGGCTGCCACGGCCGCGGCCTAGAGCGTGCCCGACTCTGTCACCCCCTCGTCGCAGGGCGGGTACAGCTCCCTGGCGCTGTCCCCGTGCAGGGGCACCCCGGCCTGGTGGCTGTGGCTCAGGATCGTGGTTTTCCTGCTGCACAGGCTCCCGGTGGAGTTGGGTCTGCGCAGCCCGGCCCGGGGGCGGCCGCAGCAGCCCCGGCAGCGCCCGGCGTCCTGCAGGAGGTGCCCGCTGAAGAACAGGTAGATCCAGGGGTTGCAGCAGCTGCTGAGGCTGGCCAGCAGCATGGTGATGCTGAAAGCCACGTTGGTGGAGTCTGGCAAGGCGAGAGAGAGAGATGGAACGTCCCCAGGGGCTGGGCAGGGTCGCAGTGGGCAGTGGGCAGGACCTGGGGGCTCTCCTGGATCACATTCCCGTCCCATGGGAGTTCCTGGGGGCTGGAAAATTCCCAAAGCCGGGCTCTGCCTTTCGGGTGATGTCCTGCTGTGGGCACATGCTGGAGCACATCCTCTGAGAGGTGAGGCCCAGCAGCTTTTGGGCTTTCCTTCAGCCTCTGGGGTGCCCAAAGCGTCTCCCAGAGGACTTTAATCTTGGGGGAAGCCCCTTCTACTGCTGGGAAAGCTACTGAATACAGGAAAAAAATACTGAATAGAGGAAAAAAATATCAAGCCATGAACTCAGAAATCCTCTTCTGAAACCTTTGTAAATTCCCGGAGGAGAGGAAAGAGACATGGCAGAGCTGCTTTTGCACATCCCTACGGATGATGGCCAGAAACCACGGCCAAAAACCCACTCCCAGTGTTTTTCCTGGTGAAAGGAACGATTTGACTCTGAAAACCCTATTTCATAAACCATTACCGGGGAGCAAATCTGCAGCCCTCCCTACGGTTTCTATTTTTAAACAACAAAACGGCAGACAGCTCTTATTTGCCAAAAAACCCCAGCTGCATTCCCGGGGGTTCCCCAGGACCTCTGTGGGCACCCCCCACACCCTCCCCCAGCACTCACCATCATCAGGAGCACCCTCGTCCCACACCGACCACATCTGCACGCTGAAGAAGGGCGCCCAGCAGGCCACGTAGGCGGCCACGATGACGAAAGTCATCTTCACCGTGCGGATCTTGGCTCGGGAGATGGTGCGGACGCTGCTCACCCGCGAGGCCCTGCCCTCGGGGCTGGGGACAGCGGGCACGGCCACCGCGGCTCCCCCCGAGCCGCCACCGGCACCGCCACCGCCACCGGCACCGCCACTACCACCGGCCCCGGCCCCGCCGCTCTGCGTCTTGCCCTTGAGGTTCTTGCAGATCTCGTGGCAGATGAGGCTGTAGCAGGCGCTGAGCACCCCCACGGGCAGCACGAAGATGCACAGCGTGGTCCAGGTGATGTAGGCTCGAGCCCCCCACGGGTACCCGAAATCCGCCCAGCAGTCCAGCACCCCCGAGCCCGGGCGCACCTCCCGCAGCGAGAAGATGAAGAGCTGGGGCAGGCTGAGCAGGCAGCTGAGCAGCCAGGCGGCCCCGATCATGGCGTAGGCCTGGCGGCCGGGCTGCTGCAGCGACTGCAGAGGGTGGCACACGGCCAGGTAGCGGTCCAGGGTCATCACCAGCAGCATGTAGGTGGAGGAGAACATGCTGAGCACCTGCAGGTACTTGACGGCCCTGCAGAGAGGGTCGGGCCCCAGGAAGCGGTAGGTGACCTTCCAGAGCAGCTGCGGCAGCACCTGGAACAGGGCCACGCCCAGGTCGGTCAGGCCCAGGTGGAGGATGAAGAGGTGCATGCGGCTCATCTTCCTCCTCAGCCGGTACATGGCCAGCAGCACGCCCAGGTTGCCCAGGGTGGCCACGGCCAGGATGGTGCCCAGCACCCCCACCTCGGCCTTGGCCAGCTCCTCGTCCCGGGTGTGCAGCAGAGTCAGGTTGGGGTCCCCTGCCAGGCTCAGCAGGTCCTGGCCGTGCCCAGGTGGGCTCTGGTGGGAGCTGTTCCAGCCCCAGCCTGGCTCCATCCCCCCTCGGGAGGCTCTGCAGGAGCTCAGAGCTCCGAGGCTCCTCCTCTCTCTTGTCCTGTTGTCCCCTTCCCTGTGTCCCCTGAGCTCCAGCTCCTCTGGCCCTGGCTGGGGGGCTGGATGTGCCTCCTCCAGCTGTCCCCAGGGCCAGGGCAGGCTGGCACCGGGCACCTGGCACGCTAACCCTGCCTTAAGCACCTGCAATTCCCTCTCTGCCTGGGCTGAAATTATTCCTGTGGAGCAGAGAGGTGCAAGAGCCCGTGGTTCAGCCCTTGATATTTCTCTCGTTTCCACTAAACCTCCCCAAATCCCCGTTTCTCCCTGCACTTCTCGCCCCGTGCATCCCCTGCCCAGCTAAATCCGAGGGGAAAGAGAAATTCTCCTTAAAAGCAGCAGAAAACGCTACAGAAGCTGCATCCCTTCGGCTTTTCCATCCCAAGGAGAGCAGCCAGGTGAGGGTGTCCCTGCCCGTGTCCCCACAGGGAGCGCTGGCGACTCTCGCTGTCCCCGGGGCTGGGTTTTATACCCCGGCAGGTCCCTCCCCGGTGTCCCCAGGCTGGTTTTTCATCCCTGCGGGTCCCTCCCCGGTGTCCCCGGCTCTGTTGCCCCGGCCAGGTGAGTGCTGCTCCCCCCGGATCTCTCCCAGAGCTTCAATCCCTGCCTTTGGCAGGGGAATTTTACCAAATCGGGTCCTTAAAGGATGCGAAAGGTCCTTAAAGGATGCGAATCCTCCCGCTCTCGTCCCCGGTGTCCCCTCTTCTGCTGGGGACAATCTGCCCTTGGTTTGGAGTGTCCCTGCGGGTCAGACCCCCCCCGAATCTCTGTGCTGGGCTTGTCCCCCCCAGAGCCCGGGCTGGAGGGGATGCGGGTCCCCCACAGCCGGAGCCAGGCACCCCCTGGTTTGTGCAGCTGAGCCCCAGCCCCGCAGCAGAGCGGCTGCAAACACCAATAATTGTCACCACAGCCCGGGGCGGCCTCCTGTGACCCTCTGTCCCCTCCCTTCTCTGCGGGAAGGGGACGGGGATTGTCCCCAAAACACGGCACCAGCCGAAATTCTGGGGTTTTTTTCCTCCACCTGACACAAAACCACCCCCAAAATGGGGAGTGAGGTCCGGCCCAGCCACGGATCAACAGCATTTACCCCGGTTTTTTTCCCCAAACCTGGAACAGAAGCTGGAGGAGTTGTGGGATGAGGAAAATCCTGCAGGTTTTGGGCAATGTTGTTTTTGTGTCCAGGGAGGGCACCTGGGCAGGGTCGGGGTGAATTTCAGAGCCTGGTGAGCCCTGAAATGGGGTGAAAACTGCTGCGACCCCTCCCTTCCCCCTGGGAGAGGTTCTGGGCACCACAACACCGCGTGTTTAACCTCCTAAATTCGGTTTAGAGTTGAATTTAGAGTTATTTTTGGCAGCTCTAGATCAGCACACCCCAAAGGCCAGCACAGAAAACGCTGTTCCTGTCACAGCTGGCACCCCCTGCTCCTTCTGGGCAGCACAGGCAGAGGTTCTGTGAGTGCAAAATCCTTTGGCACAGCACCTGGTGACTTTGTTTTGTGGGCAGCTTGCTGGTTAAATAAATAAAATGTGCTGGCTCGGGTTTATGGGCTGCTCTGGCCGCCTTCTCAACACAAATATTTCATTTGTGGTATGTGATGCTGTTGAATTTTATTGCTGACAGCACGGAGCAGGCTTGGTTTGTCTTTAGCATTTAATCACTGAAATGTTTTCTGTGGCTTGGGTCAGGAAAAGCCAGATTTGGTCATTTTGTGCTGGTTCAGATGCCATAAAATTAATGGTGTTGCAACTGCTTTGGAGCATCCCGGGGTTGTCTCCTTGGAAAGGCTGAGGGTGGTAATGAGGGCTGGGAATTCCTGGTATCTCCTGTTGTATTAAATGCCAGCTCTCTGACAAAATGAAGCCGTGAATGAGCCCCCCCCTTCCACCTCCTGGAAATAAAAACTGCTCAGACTTCAAAGCCCAACTCGCTCTTGCTGCTGGCCTGTCTTTTGTCCTTTTAGTATTTCCTTAAATTTAGACAATTTGGATGCTGAAAATTTGATGCAATTTTATTTTTTTTATTTTTTTTTTATTTTTTTATTT
>VZTR01027464.1:0-10669 GCA_013400775.1 Chaetops frenatus | reverse complement strand
TTTTTTTTTTTTTTTTTTTTCTGCAGAGGACAGCACAAAACAAGCCCAATTAACGCTCATTATCGCAGCCCCACTCGCAGTTTAGCTCTCCGCTCTGCACAGCCGAGGAGCGCCAGAGGAATTGCTGCCTTCAGCTCGCACCAAATGTGCCGGGGAATTTTTTTCATTATTTTTTTTTCTTCCTCCCCATCAGAGTGTGTGAAAATCTCCTTGGAAACAGAGCCCTGCTGGTCTGGCTGCGGAGCTCCGAGCGCTGCCTGCTCTCCTGGCTCTCCCGCGGGCAGGAGGTGCTGTTGGGGATGGGCTTTGGGGCACCGCGATGCTCCCTGGCTTTGGCTCTGGATTCCCGAGCTCTGGGGATGCTCCCTGGCTTTGGCTCTGGATTCCCGGCTCTCCGGGGTTCATTCCCATGCCCTGAGGATGCCGGGGTGGAGGTTCCAGATGTGGAGCCCCACAGCTCTGCACCCCAGCAGTGCTGCCCCAGATGTGTTCTGAGATCTGAGCAGATCTCCCTGGAGGGGAGCGGGAGCTGCAGCTCCAGCCCCTCCGGGTAAACCCAGGGATTTTGGTCCCAAAAGTCCTCCCCTGCCCCACCAACCCCCTGAGCCAGGGTTTTGTTTGGAAACGGGCGGCAGCTGCCAGATTTTCCCAAGAGTGGGGAGCCCTTCCCTGCTCCCACCCACACCCCTGACCCCCTCCTTGTCTTTGGGGAGGACGAGAGGAGTTAATCCCCGAGCCGCTCCCAGCTGGGCTCGCTGGCAGGCGGAACGAGCGGACCGGAGCCTTCGGGAGGGCACTGAATGCTCCTTAATCCCCTGCCGGGGTGAGGCCTCCGAGGAGAAGGTGACAAAGTACAGCGGTGGCACAGCCGGTCCTGCGGGGGCTGGGGCAGCCCCGACCGGCCCAGGGGAAGGAAAAGGGCAGGAAAATGTGGGATCGGGGGCAGGAAGGTGTGGGAGCAGCCCTGGGGAAAGGGATGGGGCAGGAAAATGTGGGATCGGGGGCAGGAAGGTGTGGGAGCAGCCCTGGGGGATGGATTCTCCCCCCCCCCGGGAGCTCCCGGCCCCGAGCTCTGCTGTCCCTGCCCTGCCCTGGGAGGTCTGAAGTCCCCCTGGACACCATCCCCAGCATCTGGGATGCTGAACGGCCTCTGCTGCGGTGGGAATTGGGGATTATTCCCCGTGTGACAGGCCCAGCTCGGGTCTGTGCTCAGGGAGTTCAGCTCTGCGGGAGATCAGCCTCAAAATTCCCTGAATATTCTTTGCATCTCCGTTTTTAACTTTCCCTTGTGAAGTTCAAGGTCTGATTTCTTTTGGGAAGGACGGGTATTTTATTACGAAGCAGAGTCTCCGAGGAGCCTCTTGCAGACCAGGATTTCTCAGCTGGGAGAAGAGGGAGAGCTTTGATGGCAAAGCCAATGGTCGAGAACTCTGATAAAAACAAATCCTTTCACCGCGTCCGCATTTTCCGCTGAGCAATTCGAGCAGCCCGCAACAGGAGTGGCGAATCCTCCTCAAAATCTGATTTCAACGAGGCTTAAAATGCCTCTAAATGCCTGATAACGCCGAACCGAGGGCAGAACAACACCTACTTTCCAGGCACATCATGGACGGAGAGGGTTCTTTCAGCCAAAGGCTGGATCAGGCTGTGGCAGTCGGTTCTGTGCCTCCAAAAAAAATATAAAAATCTCGTTTAACACGGGCAGACAATGGCTTTGTCTCCGGCTCCCCGCACGCGCGGCGTTAATTGCTGAGCATCTCTCAGAGCGATTTCCATGCGCGTTCGCACAAACCCATCCGAGAGGCCGCGGGGATGTGTTTGGCACTGCTGCAAATGGGAATCGCTGCCCCGTGCCGGCAGAAAAAATGGCATTTTGGAGCCTGCCGAGAGCACCTGTGGATCAGCTGGGCTGGGGAACCGCATTTCTGGCTGTGATGGATCATCCCTCCCTCACCCAGCCACAGGCTGAGCCCGTGGATTGCTGCTGCGGTGTCTGGAAAATGAACAAAATTAACAAATTCAGCATCAACGGGGGGGTTTGTCTTTGGGGTTTCCCTATGGACAGGAGGATGTGGGGATTGCAAGAAAATTGTGGCGTCTGCGGCCTGGGTTCCCCCTGGAACAGGGAATGTGGGGATCACAGCCTGCTTTGGGTGGGAATAGAAGGGACAGATGCTTGAGGTTTTACGTGTGTTTGAGGTCTTACATAGGTTTTTTGGCAAACAAACGACAAAACCCCCCAAAACTCAGAGAGTCCGTGCTCTGATCGTGGTCCCGTTTTCAAATTAGACGGGTTTTGTGCGTGGTTCTGCCTTGGCCCATTCAAATCCCTGTTTTTAGCGGGTATTCTGTGCCTGGCTCTGTCTGGGGGTCACCCAAGAGCTCAGCCCCGAGCCTGGGGCAGCACCCGGAGCTGCTGCCCTTCCTCACAGATGATTCCCATCAATCCAGGGCACCAGATCCCACCCTGAGGCTTTAATGTCGCTGTCACACCGAGGTGAGAGCAGCCCTGCCCCGGCGAGGGGCAGATTTACAGCTCAGTGTTGGATTAGGATGAGAGGTGAAAATCGCTGCTAAACCCCTCGTGTTCAGCCGAGTGAGGCTGGAACAGCCCCGGAGCCCCCCCCCCAGCCTCGACAGGGAGACTTAAAAATAATTAAATTAATTCTTAAGTCCTCAAAAGCTAATTGGGACAGGAGGAAACCGGAGATGCTGGGGACAAGGGAGCGTTCCCTGAAGTGACCTGCGCTGGGGGATGAGCCAGATGCTGTTTTCTCTCCTGCTGATTTGAGAGGAACAGGATCCAGGCTGGGGGCTCAGAGCTCCTCTAGGGAACCTTGGTCTCGGGACACCTTTGCCAGATGTCTCAGCCACAGCTGGAGGTGCAGAGAAGCTCTTGAGGGGGAGATTATAAGGAATTATTATCAGAGAAGCTGTGGCTGCCCCATCCCTGGCAGTGCCCAAGGCCAGGTTGGACAATCTGGGACAGTGGGAGGTGTCCCTGCCCATGGCAAGGGGTGGAACTGGATGGGCTTTAAGGTCCCTTCCAACCCAAACCATTCTGGAATTTTATAATTTTATAATGCTGGAGGTTTTCTGCAGCGTCTGTTGATGTTTGACCTAACCTGTGTCTAATTTTGCAAACGTTCATTTATCCAAGAGTGGGAGCAATCCCTCTGCCTTTATCGGGAACCAGCACGGCCTTCTGCTCCTCCAGGGATAATTCTGGCATTCCTGAACCGTTCCCTGCAGGCAGCCACCACTTCTCTCCCCATCCACCCCACTTAAAAAGCCACATCCAGGACATCAGAGCACCAGCATTCCCTTGGGAAGTTAAAGGCCCCCAGAGCCCTGAGCAGTGTTAATATCCCAACTTTTGACAACCAATATCCACCGTCCTGCCCCCAAACTAATTAATTTTATGCATGATTGATTTTAACACCATCGTTTAGCTGTGGCTGCTGGCTGCTGGCAGAGGCTTTGAAGTGCAAACCGATTATGCAGGGCACAAGCTGGGAGCTGGTTAATCAGTCCCAACAAAGTGTGCACTGCTGGGAGCCTCTGTTAGGTTCCATGTAGGATTTTATTGTTGTTTTGTCTTGGACTTCGGCTTGGAGAGGAGTGGAGCAGCAGCAGAGAGAGGGAGAGAACAGCAATGACACTGCTGGGAAAGGTTTAGAGCTCCCAAAGTGTCAATGAACAGGAGCTGACTCTGCTGCCTTCTGAAAATCTCATCCTTGCCCTCATTTGCCTGGTTTTCCTTGGCATCAGGCAGGCAGGGAATCAAAGGGAATCAGCTCAGTCCTGCTGTTGTGGGGCCGGAGGGAGGGAGGGGCACTCGCAGGGCTCCTGAGTGCAGCCCTTGGGGTCCTGGGGTCTCAGAGTGGGTGCAAACTTCAATCTTCTTGGCTATAAATGATCCATTTCTGCCGCTCTCCCGACTCTTTTCCTCCTGATTTCTTAGTTCGCTAATGGGGAACGACCTCAGAAGGGCTTGAGCTGCAGTTGACAGAGAAAGGGAGAGATGGAGACCCCCAAAGTGCCCCGACTGCCCGGGATGGGCTGACGGGAGCAGCGGCAGAGGCCGGGGCTGCGTTTTGTGCAGAAATCCCACTGGAATGTGGAGCCTGGCCCTGTTCGTACTACACCTCGTGGGAAAATAATACTCAACCCGGCTCGAAAAACCAAACAAAACCCTCCGGAAAGGAAGGGAAACAAAGCAGAATGTGCAGTGAGAGGCGGCTCTGAGGAGGCCGGGCCTGGGCCTGGGCCGGGGCCGGGGCCGGGGCGCTGCCCCTCAGTGCCGGGAGGTGGCGCTGCGGCTCCGGCTGCGCTGGGCTGGGGGGACACGGGGGGAACTGGGCAGAACTGGGGGGCACGGGGGGAACTGGGGACCCCCATCGTAATCATTGCCAAAGCCATCGGTGCCCACTGCAATTAATGCCAAAGCCACCAGTGCCCATTGTAATCATTGCCAAAGCCATCGGTGCCCACTGCGATTAATGCCAAAGCCATCAGTGCCCGTTGTAATCATTGCCAAAGCCATCAGTGCCCATCGTAATCATTGCCAAAGCCATCGGTGCCCACTGCAATTAACGCCAAAGCCATCAGTGCCCATTGTAATCATTGCCAAATCCATCAGTACCCACTGCAATTAATGCCAAATCCATCGGTGCCCACTGCAATTAATGCCAAATCCATCAGTACCCACTGCAATTAACGCCAAAGCCATCAGTGCCCACTGAAATCATTGCCAAAGCCATCGGTGCCCGTTGTAATCATTGCCAAAGCCATCGGTGCCCACTGCAATTAACACCAAAGCCATCAGTGCCCATTGTAATCATTGCCAAAGCCATCGGTGCCCACTGCAATTAATGCCAAATCCATCTGTACCCACTGCAATTAATGCCAAAGCCATCAGTGCCCATTGTAATCATTGCCAAATCCATCGGTGGCCACCTCTGAGCCCCTGGCAGGAGCAGGGGATGCTCCAGTGCTGCAGGAGGTGTTGGCAGAGCACCTGACCCTCTCCAAAAGCTTCTGCTCATCAAATCGTCAGGGATTTTTGTGGCTGACTTGCAGCTCAGTTTGCTGGGAGGGGTTTTTGTGCCAGCAGAGGGGTGCAAAGGAAAGCAGCAATTTGTGTTCACACATCACTGGTTTTATCAAGTCAGAATTTGATCCAGTTAATAGAGTAAAAAGGTTTCTTATCAAGGCCAGTGCCAGATGCTTTTAGGCAGTTTTTAAATTTTGATTTCCCATAAGGAGTGGAATTAAAAAATTGGACATATTCTGCTGAATAAAGACTTCCTGCCACTTAGGAATGCTGCCTTCTGGTAGCAGGAGAGAGGAAAAAATGTATTCATCTGAATTTTAAATTCTCAGTGACAAAGAAAGCAATTTGGACTCTGGGTAAAATTTCAAGCAGGGTAAAATCCACTTTACAGAGTAAAATTCACATCCAACCTAGAGTCCAAGAAAGAATGGAGCAACATTGTGGAAAGTCTTGTGGTGGGCTTTGCACAAGAGCAGATTGCTTCATTTTTTCCCAGCATCTCAGGCCCTCATCAAACAAGAGTGGATGCTAGACTGAATCTGCAGGAGCTTTCACAACCTCCCCTCAGCTGTGACTGTGCCATTCCATCTGCATTTTTAACCAAATCGTTCTCTGATTGTCAGGAAGCACCTGGGAGAAAAAAAAATCATTGCAGCTTTGGTGCTGTGGGGGTCCAAACCCACCCCCTGCTCCCTGTCCACCTGCAAGAGAATCAATGGATTGCTCAAAGCTCTAGGTGGGTTTAAAAACGTAATACCTGAAAAGGCCTGGATTTTGTGTTTAGCAGAGTAGCTGCACACGCAGTTTTATTGGATTTGTGGGGTTTGAAGGTGCCCTGGGTTGGGGATGGATCCCACCCATGCTGTCTCCAAGCATTTTTTGGGTCTGGAGCTGCTCTTGCCGAGCTTTAAGGAGGCCAAGGGGGGCTGGCGGTGCTCACAGCCGAGGCAGCTGGGGGCACACGAGCTCCTCACCCTCCCCTTGCCAGCCCTGCTGAAAGAGCTTCCCTGGGAGCATCCTGCAAGCACAGCAGGAACCACAGAGCAGATCTGCTCCTGTCAGAGCCTCGCTGGCCTCAGAATCAAATCCGCGCTTTTGGGAATGAAATAAATTGCTGGTGAAGGAGCAGCTCTGGTGAAACCCCCAAAAAGGTGCAGACAGGAGGGGTGGGAGCTTTGTCCCCTTGAGGTTTGGTCCTAAAACCCCTTTGCTGCCTGGCCAGTCTGTTGCTGGAGGGTGGTGTTGGCTCTGAGGGCAAGGCAGATGATGAGGGAAAATCAGGTGAATCTCAGTAAAATTTAACTCTTCTTAATTTGTGGCAGGAGCTGCACAGCAGAACCAGGACCAGCTGAACCAGGACCAGCTTTTCTTTGGGGAAATCGGGTCGGGAGCCCCAGAACACCTGAATTTCTGGTGTTATCTCCTATTTTAGTGGAAATTTCCCCTTCCAAAGCAGGCCATATGCTGGAGAGGGATGAACTAATCAGCTTCTGCCGTGGCACAGCAGGGAGGGATCCCAGCGTGGCTGTGCTTGGCTTTAATCAGCACTTCCCTCCAGGAAAGAGGTGCAGGCAGAGAAATGCAAGAGATCAGGAGGTTTTTCCCCCCCAGCCTGGCTCTCTGTGGGGCTGTCCCCACAGAGAGTGCTCTGGGGCTGATGTCCCCTGTGTGGCATCACCTGTGACACTGAGCTGGCACTGTTCAGGCTTGGGTTGGCTTCTGTTTGACCAGCTTTGCTCCCTCTTGGGTTTTGGGGTTTTTTTTCCCCCTCCTTGTTGCTTCCAAAACGTGATTCCTGCTTTCTGGTGAGGAATGAGCAGTGCAGGTGTCACACAGGTGAGGTGACAAGAGGCAGCTGGAATGTCCCTGTGCCTGAACAGCTGCTGGGAAACGCTGCTGCTCGTGGGGAGAACAGCAGGGCTGACCTTTCCTCTGTTGGGAACAGGGAATTTTGGGTGGTGCATCAACAGCTTGGAGTTAATTCCAGCAGAGATGCTCAGGGCAGCTTTGCTCTTTGGCTGTTCCTGTGCCCTGCATGAACTGAGATCACATCTCAGGTCTAGAAATGCTGTATCTGCACAGGTTTGGAATATCCTGGGGCTTTGTAGGTTTTTAATGGGTATTTTGCTGGAGGTTGTATCCTCTGTGTGTGCCAGAGCAAGAGGAAGAACTGACAACACAGTGGAGATCCAGAAGGGAGGATCCTTGGTTCAGGTATGAGGTGGTTTAAGTTTGAGATGATCTCTAATGTCCCTTCCAGACCTTCGTGTGATTCTGTGGCTGTGCTGGAAGAGCTGCCTGCTCACAGAAATTCCTGCTGGAGCAGGAGAAAGGATCCACAGCAGCAGGAGCAGGCACAGCTCCATTGTCTCTCGTGGTGTTGGAGCTCAGGAATCTCCTCTTGAAGCTTCACTTCTGACCTCTGGCAGTCCCTGGTGCCTTTCCTTGCCCTCCTTGGCTGCCTGGTTCTCACAGCAGCTCCCCTGAGCCTCCAGCCCCCGCTGTGCTCACAGCTCCTTGCACAAGAGCACCGCGGTGGCTGCGCTCTGCTGGCCTGGGGATGCTCCCTAAATCCAAATAACAGCACCCAGAGGTTGCTCCCTGGGCACTCAGGCTGCTCCTCGGGGTCTGCTGGAACCCACACAGGCTGCAAACTCATCCAAATCTGCACCAACGACCTCTCCTGGCAAACTAATTGGGTGCTTCAGAGTAAATGACTATTTCACTTCACTCTCCCAAGCCTGGCAGGCCAGAGGGAGGAGCAGAAAATCAAAGACAGCTCAGGGATTTCTGTCTCCCATCAAGGGGCTCTTGCTCAGATTTTCAAAGCCTGGGGACTGCAGGTTCTGTCCCAGGAGAGGGGACCCTTCTGTCACCTGCTGGACGTGGCTGAGCTGCATTCCAGGATTCCAGGCTGTGGGAGGAGAGAGCCTGGCTGGGTGATCACCTCCTCACTTTGTGCTGGTAGGGATCAGAGCCTGAGCTTCACCCCAGGGTGATGCCTCCCTCTGCCTGCCTGGCAGCTGCTCTGCAGCCTGTCCTTGGCTGCACTTCAGTGGCAGAGCCATTCCAAACTGTTTGTCATTGTAAAGCACCCTGGGGTGAATGGTGGTGCATAAACGTGGGGTTGTGATGAGACTTTAGGCCAAAGGAAGAAGATTTAAATGTTTGTTTTTGTTGGTGTTTTTTTTTTTTCTTTTTTTGTTTTTTTTTTCTTTTCTCCCAGTAAGTCTTATTTAATATGGAGGCAGGGTCAGTTTGTCCCTGTCTTGCTGTGACTTTCCCCCTTTCCCCCACCCCTGCAGCTGATTTTGTGCACTGCAGGGGAGGGAGATGCAGTGCCATCCCCAACACACAGTGATCCCCCAGCTCCCTGGGGCTGAGAAATCAAATCTAAGCCAGTGGTGATCCTCAGTGCCTTTTGGAATCCCAGCTCCAGATGTTTCCATCCAAACAAGTCTGTGACCCTGAACCCACAAGTCTGTGTTGCACAAGGTGTTGGGAAGTGCTGGGCTGGCCCAGGAGATGCAGCCCAGGGGCACTGAGGGATGGGGCTCCAGCAGAGCTCTCGGTGCCAGGGCACTCTGGAGTCCAAAATTTGGGACCTTTTGCCTGGTGTCCCTCCTAAACGAACCCACATCTGATTGGAGGCACTTGAATTACTCATAAATCATTACACATCTGTATTTTTAACAGCCCTGGAGTCCAAAGCTTTTATTGCCTGGGCAGACACAACACAGAAATTCAAAACAAGACACACAGAGAGAAATTTACACCAATATACATTTAAACAATGCACAAGAGGTAGTACCATTAATTAAGAAATATATAATGAGCAGTGAAAATACTGAGATAATTCAGATCTGTCTTCATTGCACCCCTTTCAAGTATCACAAGAGGCTACAGAGTGATTTATTCAGCATCAATCCAAATTTAAAAGTGTCCTCTGATTTTATCTTGAATTTTTTCTTGGTGGCCCTTAAGGTGAGTAGATGAAGGGGACAGTATTTAGTTCAGAAATTAAATATTATGGTTGTAACAACTCAGAAGATGAGCTCTGAATTCATTACCTACAGAAACAAGATTGTTGGTGCACCTCAGGATGGAAAGTTTGGCATGAACACCAAATATTTAACCTGATCTCCTTTTTTTTTTTCTTTCTTTCTCTAACAAGACCAGATTTTATGACTGAGATGTGTTTTGCAGAGAGGAAAGAAATACATATGAAAGTGGATGAGTTTTATTGCTGCCCTGAAGAAAAACTCCAGTGCAGCCTTGAAGTTCTGTTAAGAAACTGCAGAATTTAGGTTTTATCAGGGAGGAAAAAACCATGAACTTGATCTCTGTGGAGACAGAATCCTGAAAATATTGAAAAATAAAGATGAGGAGGCTCTGAGAGGCTTCCCAGTGCACATTTAGGAGCATCCTGGGATGCCTCAGGTGCAGAGAAGCTGCAAAGAGCAGGAGATCACAGAGCCAGAGCAGCAAAAGGGAGCCACTTGTGACCACAGAGCTGAGCTCTTCCAGAGCTGCCCCGACCTGGCTGATTATTCCTGAAGGGTGCTTTGAACTGAGAGCAGCTGAGAGCTTCTGCCATGTGAAAAGTGCTTTAGAGAAGAAGAAAAGAAGGATTATCAGCTGTAGAGGGCTAGGAATAAAAAGCAGAATGGAGCTCAGTAAATGCACGTTGTGTTTGCATTTCCAAGGTGCATCTCTGCTCAGGGGATGCACACCAGGCACATCCAGGAGTCCAAGGAAGGCTACAGGGAAGGAGCAAGAAGAATTCACTGTTTTGGATTTTTTTTTTACAGAGTTCCTGGGTTTTGGTTTTTTTTAAGCTCTGATGGGCCATCAGGTAAAATTGAATAAATCCAAACCAAACAGCCAGGCCACAAGTGGAGGGAAGACCCTGCAGGTAACATTTATCTGATGTACTCCTCCTCCTCAGAGGTGCAGGACGTGTCTTCTGTGCTTTCCTCCAGGTCTGGCAGGTTGCCCCAGAGCAACACATTCACACCTGGTGGGAAGGAGACAAAGGAGAGGGGAGGGGGAAAAAAAAGGGTATTTTTGGATTGTGACCTTATTTTTAAGTTGCACAACTGTCTCTTTTGAGAGCAAACAATCCTTGCAAAACCCAGGAAGTCAAGTTCCTGATGGATAAATCTATTTTCTATCTTCCTTCAAAGTGATCTTGGCTGTGTTGTTGTTTTTTTTTTTTTTCAGCCCAATGGAAAGGATAAATCCCTGCCCACAGAAATATTGATATTAGCAATCCAGGCAGCTACTGATAACCCCCTCCTGGCTGATTTCTTTGTGGACAGCATGGATGTGAGGCACAGGTGACACTGCAAGGTTTGGGCTGGGAGTATCCCTGGGGATTTATCAGGGAGCTGTGCATTCCTGAGGATCCAGCCCTGCCTGACACTTGGCATCCCTCCCACCAGGACACAGGAGCTGCAATTCCAGCTGAGGAGGACCCAGGGAGGGTCAAAGGGACAACGTGACTCACCCAAAAAAAAAAAAGAGCTGCCCCTGGCTGGACAGCTGCCTGCCAGCCCAGTAAAGCCATCCCCACCACTATAAATAACCCTGTGTTATTATTATTATTATTAA
>VZTR01027459.1:359612-404637 GCA_013400775.1 Chaetops frenatus | reverse complement strand
ACCGGCGGGGAGGGCCGGGGGGATGTCGCTGCGGGGAACGGTCCTGTCCCCGCCGCCTGCCTGTGCCCCTGGTGTCTGCTCAGCCCTGGAGCCTCCTCTCACCTGCTCCAGGAGAAGGCAGCACCCAAATTCCCAGGGGTGGCGAGGAGGGAAAGGGGGAAGGATGGAGAGAGGGATGCTTTATTTTCCGCCCCATGCAATAAAGTGTGATTATGAAGAATATAACAGGGAGCACAGCTTGAATTCCAATTGGTGGAGGGCCCGTTGTTAACCATCAGGGAACTATTTATTCTCTAGCCTTACCGGTGCTCCTTGGTCAATAATGATAAAGGGGGGAAAGGAGAAGAAGTTGAAGCCATTATAAAGCAGCAATCCCATTACAGAGGAGCAGCAGCAGCAGGCGCCCCCCGGAATCTATGATTCCCTCAGGTCACGTCTCCTGTGCTCAGACCACTGGCCACTGGCAGGATTTACCCTGCATCATTAACCCACCAAAGAGGGGGGGTTTTTTCCTTGCCAGAAATGACTGATTTCTCCAGCCTGATGGCAGTCATCGTTTGGGAGACAGAGCAGCACTCCCCTGCTGCTGAACTATCTCCAGCGATATTTAATAAATAAATAAAAGAGCTGGCTGCTCGAGCAGCTCCTCAGGATAAGGGAAGGCAATGTGGCTATTTGTTGTGATGAAATATTTGCTGCTCCCTAATTCTGACACCTCCTCGCACACACGGCGTGTGCTGCCCAAGCCCCGATCAACTCCCCGGACATTATTTCTCATTTGCATCGCTCTTCCACCCCGCAGCCAGGGCCAGGTTTCACAGAGGAGCAGAGTCAGTCCCTGTCCCCCTCAGCCGCTGCTGCACTCCCAGACTCTGCTCTTTTTTTGGCGTTCCTGGATTCCACGTGAGCTTTGCCAAGGTTCCGAACAGGATCAGAGTCACTCCGGGCCAGCTTTAGAAATGTCTGGCCTCCAAAACTGGCTGCCGGATCACAAACCCGGACCTCGGCTCAGAATCCTCAGGCCAGAGTTTGTTTCCTTTGCTCTGCCGCGGGGGACCGGGGGGTTGGGGCTGGAAGGTTTTGGTTCGGTGGCTCAGCCCCATCCCGGGGGCTCCCCGAGCTGCTCTGGCTGCACACCCCGGGCTGCACAAGGGGCTTTGGGGCACCCCGAGCTGCACAAGGGGCTTTGGGGCTCCTCGGGCTGCACAAGGGGCTTTGGGGCTCCCCGAGCTGCACAAGGGGCTTTGGGGCTCCTCGGGCTGCACANNNNCTCCGGCCCGGGGGCCCCCGGAGCTGCTCTGGCTGCACACCCCGGGCTCCACAAGGGGCTTTGGGGCACCCCGAGCTGCACAAGGGGCGTTGGGGCTCCTCGGGCTGCACAAGGGGCTTTGGGGCTCCCCAGGCTGCTCTGGCTGCACACCCCGAGCTGCACACCCGGCCAAGGGGCTTTGGGGCTCCTCGGGCTGCTCAGCCCTCGGAAAGCTCCGCTGTCCTGGCATCGGCCCACGCTTCACCCCCCTCGCTGCCCCTGAAAGGCTCTCTCAGGATTCTCCCTGACTGTGCCCATCACCAGCATCCAAACCCTGCCCAGGAGGGGGTGGGAGGCGGGGCTGGGGCTGGTTTTGGGGTTGTCACGGGTTTCCCGTAAGGCACAAACCCGGACCCTCCCTGCCGCCAGTAGCATCAGCTCCGGGAAATCCCTGGGTTTTGGCAGCTTTGCCGCTTCCCCAAGAACACCCAGGGAAAAGTCCTCGAAGCACGGGGAGGGATGAGGGGAGAGGGAGGAGGAAGAGGAGGAGGAGGAGGGGAGTGTGGCTCTGGCAGAGGATGGAGTTTTGGGGAAGGATGAGCTTCAGCCTCCTTTGCATTTCTTTGAAGACTCTGCCCTTAACCTGCAGAGCAGGTTCCTTCTTCCAGCTGAGTTGCCCTGTTCCCAAAACAGGACCTTTTGGCTCAAAACCTGTCACTTTAACAGGCTGAGGTTCCTCCAGGCAAACACCGAAACATTTCTGGCCGCTCAGGAAGCATTTTGCACTTGATGGTTGTTGTTTGCACACAAGGGCCCAGGTGGAAAGCTCCCCCTCTTCTTCTGAGCACTGGAAATGTCCCTCGGTTGTGCGGGATTTTAAGAGCAGCACTGAGTGAAGCTGCTCTAAAGTTCCTCCCCAAACAGAGCAAAGATTGCTTCAAGAGCAATAATGAAATTAATCTCTTTTAGTAGCCAGGATGAAAATGAATATCTAGAAGAAGCAGGAGGAGGAAGGAGAGCAGCAAAGGAATTGGGGAGCATGAGTTTGAATAAAAACTTCCCTTGTAGACTCGATACAGCTGAGCCCAAATCCTTTTGTGGAAGCCCAGGAATGAGGTTCTTTATGGCTGGGAAGGAGCATTAGAGCTGCTGCTGGGGGACAAAGCCATGTTTCTTCCCCTGAGCAGGGCTGCTGTCTTTCTGCTGGGTGATGCCTTCCATAAGCTCCTCTGGGCCTGGGGGTATAAATCACAATAAAGCCGTGGCATGGCGTATAAATCATAATAAAGAATAATGATACGTAATAAGGATGAATAATATTAAGAGGAGGATTGTGAGGGAGAGCCTGCACACACACACACACACACAGGGCTGTGCAAACACAGAGACAGGAGGTGGCTGCCACTGGCAGCAGCAGATCCCAGCACACTGCAGCAGCTCCCTGCCCTGCTGCACAGGGGAGGGCAGGGGTGCAGCCTGTGCAGGAATTTCAGTGCCCACAGGCTCCCAGAACGAGTCCCAGCTCCTGCACACGAAGCTTCCCCTCTGCCAGACTGCAGGTGCAGCCCCACCACGCCCTGCCTGGCCCTGGGGGTTGTGTCTCACCCAGGTGAGGGCAGCAGGGACATTGCTCCCTGTCACCTGCACCCCTCCAGTGAGGCAGGGCTGCAAGTGCAAGGAACAATTCCCAATTCTGCTGCTTGCAGCCCTGGCTTAGTGATCCAGATTCCCTCTGTGCAGGTGTGTTTGTCAGTGTGCAGCAAGGGAGGGAATAAATCCACGTTTGAGACCTCCAGGGCTGGATGCCAAGAGCAGCTGAAGTCAATCCCCAGGGCCTGGAGAGCACAGGGATCCAAATTTCCTTCCCCATCTTCCTCCTCCTCCTCCTCGGGAGATCTGGCCTGCTCAGCTCCTCACACAAATTGATTCAGCCACTGGCTAAACCTGGGGGGTTTTGTGTGTTTGGGCCAACAGATTCTCCACAAGAGCTTGAGCAGCAAATTCCAGGGACCACGAGGTCCCAGGATATCTGATCAGCCAAAGGTTGGGTTGGTGTAACTTTACAGAGCTAAATTTGGGCCACTGGTCAGGATAAATCCCAAATTATCTGCTGGCTGAGCCAGGCAGTTCCACTTTGGGCAGAAGGAAAGAGCTTCCCAGGCACTGACCATCAGCAGCAGAAATAGCACAAGGGGAAGATTGCCTCCCTGCTTAAATGGGTATTTAAAATGCTGATAGCCCACACTGAGACCCCAGGAAAAAATGTATTTATCACTGTTATTAACAGTAATAGAAACAAAACCAGTTCTAATAGCAGGCAGGGTTTGATGCATTCCCCAAATAAAAGGATTTATTTGTTTAAAGCCTGGGTATTTATTTGTTTCTCTCTCCCCAGTCCTGCCCCTCCACTCCCTGCCCTGTTGAATTTTTAATGCCCCCTGTTTCTAATGCCAGTCGTTTTTCTTGTAAAGGTTTTTTGACATAACTTTATATTGCTGCATCCCTTTGTTGTTGCCATTGCCCATCCTCGTTAGAGACTCCACTCCCCTAATGAAGCTCGGCTCCTGCCAGGATAATAAAAGGAAATAGATCCAGGGCTGAGGAGAGCCAGGGAGAGGGGAGTGCCCGTGAGTGTGAGATCAGAAATGAGGGTGACAGGACAGAAATGCAAGAAAAGTCTCCTCTGGGGACTGCCAGGGCTGTCCCTGGCAGCTGAGTGTGTGTGAGATGCCCAGACACACAAATACACAGAGTTTGTGTGGGTCTGTGTGCACACTGAATCTGCAGAGAGGGCATTTTATCCACACACACTGAGGGTGGGGAAGGGCACATTGGGAAAATGTGCCCTGCAGGTGCCAGAAGCTGGGGACATTCTGCCAAATTAAAAAAAATTATATGAAAATATAGGATTCAAAATATCCCTCTTGTGCTTTTTGGGGGACGTAGCTCATGGTTTTACAGTAAGTAATGAAATTAAATTACCAGCCTCTACAAAACTTTTCCTCTTCAGTCCACTGAGAATGAGAAACTTCTCCACGTTTCTGTGACTTTCCTCAGGTGACAGCCAGGCCTGGTGCTTCAGAAATGACAGAAAAGCAGGGCCAGCAGAGCAGTTCCAGCAGGCAGGACCCTTTCAGAGCTGGTTTGGAGATTTTGCAGCAGCAGCAGCCCAGCTGGGTCTGTCTGAGATGCTCAGGGTGGCTTTGGTCCCTGTCCTTCCCCAAAACAGAGCAGGCAGGGATGAGCAGCACCAGGGAAGGCCTGGCTGCTCTGCAGGAAATGGCTCTCCAAAATCTTCCACCAGAAATCCCAAAAAGGGCCCAGAAATGCAGAAATGCACCCCCTGAGCCCCAGCAAACCCCCCTGGGTCCTTCAGAGACCCAGACATTCACCAGTAAAATGACCCTGGGGACAGCTCAGTGCCCCAGAGAGCTCTGGGGCTCCAGTTTGGAACAGCAAAGCCTGCAGGATCTGCAGCCTCTGAGTCCTTTCCAGTGGGATCTCGGGCTTTTAAACCCATCAGACACATCAACATGAGGAGCACCTCTACATATCTGTGGCTTTCAGCCTCTGAAATATTTAGGGCCATGCACAGCCCCACTCAGCTGTCAGCAGCAGTGCCACAGGCTTGAGGGAAAACTCTGAATTCTCCCTGCCAGACCAATTCTAAAATTCAAACCCCAGAGTCATCGTGCCTAGGCTTGGCTTACACACTAATTCCACCCTGAAAAGCTTAATTGAAATTTCAGGTGGAAATTAATCTGGCCACCTCTTGTTCCCTAATGGATTTTGATCTACTTCTCCACACTGTGACAATTCCTGGCATGGTAAGTGATGTCTGTTTTGAGGAAGGCTGTAATTATGAGGTCTGCAGGGAACTGCAGGTCAAGCCAGAGATGCAATGACATGGCTCTTACTAGACCAGAAAAACAGGAATGACGAGGAGTCCTGACACTGCAGGAGCAGTGACAGACCAGGAGGGAAAACCCTTGCAGCAGATCTGCCTCTCTTTTGTTCTTTTCGAGCTGTGTTTTCAGAGCTGGGGGGGAAAAATGGGACTAATTTTTTATAATTAGAACATCATTTACTGTCCCCCTTCCAAAAGTCTGTGACACAGCTGTGCTGTGGCCAGGACACAGCAATCAAACACAGCTGCCCACGGTGCCTCAAGGTCTGTGTGGTCCCAAAAACCTAATTTTTTTACCTAAAAGTCAAAGAGCTACAGAGACCTCTTCCAAATCAACCCCAAAACGCCTGTGCCAAAGCAATCCTGATCCACAAGTCATGAAACTCACAGTGAATTATGACAAACCCACTGGTTCCACACAGGGTGCCAGGATGGAGCCAAGGAAAGAAAGAATTGGGCTTTTTTTGGATGGAGGGATGGAGGGAGGGATGGAGGGATGGAGGGATGGAGGGAGGGATGGATGGATGGAGGGATGGAGGGAGGGATGACACAAGGGGAATATGCTGCACAGGCAGCAGCTCCTCAAGGAAAGATGATTTTTTTCCCTTTGGGATCCGAGGCAGAGTGAGGAGATGACAGAGGCACAGTGGCACTGGCTGCAGAGCAGTCCCTGAAATGGGGACAATCCATACAAATGTGGTTTTTTTGGAAGGGGGAATTTGTTGTGGCTGTCAATTCGAATTGGATTCCATTGACAGAGCTGCTGAAGGACCCCAGCAGGTTCCCAGCCATGGGGAAACACAGAAACACAGCCCAGCCATGGTAAAACAAATCCCAGCCATAGGGAAACACATCCCAGCCATGGTAAAACACAGAAACACAGCCCAGCCCTGGTGGAACATCCCAGCCCCAATGGAACATCCCAGGCAGGGCTGCAGTGCTCAGGAGCTGCAGGCTGGGCTGTGTTAATATGCAAAGAGTGCCTGCCTTCCCAATTAAATGGAAAATGCTATGATTAAAGGCAGTCAGAAGATATTAGATGGATAGTGCTGCAGCACTGTGGGCTTTATTTCCTGCATACAGGAGCCCCTCAGGAGCACGGGGGGAGCTGGCAGAGGGGAAATGCCTGAAGCCCTGGAAAGCAGGAAAAGGTGGAAGCTGTTAGCAGGAGGGCTGGATGCACACACTCCCTCATCCTGGGCAGCCCTGGAGGGAAGCCGAGCTGCTCACAGCAGCCCAATCCTGGCCCAGCATTCTTGGGGCAGGAGGAGTGAATCACAGCAAAAAGCCCAAAGAGCATCACAGTTCAGAGGCAAAGCTCAGAGGGGACAGACCCTTCCCAAGCCCCTCCTTTTTCCCCTTGTTAGCATCAGCAGTTTCTCTTTTACCACCTCCCCAGGCTGGGAGAAGGAAACACAGGGGAGAAACGCTGGGTAATTTACAATTAAAGCCAGGAAGATGAGCAGATAAAACAGGAAAAATTAACAACTGAGTGCAGGGTTGCCTTTGCCTGGCTGGGAAGGGCCTGCCCTAAATCAGCCCCACAGTTTTAACCCTCCTGGCTGTGCTGTGAGCCCCAGGCCAGGCTGGCAGTCCCCTGTGACTGCTCCTGCTGCCTCCCAGCTCTGCTGCACCCTGTCAGCACTGCACTCCCTGCCCGTGTTTCACGGCTTGCATTTAATTAAAAGAGATGGCAAAGTCAGGTATATTTATGGGGGCTTCTAATCCTCACACTCACATTTCCAGTTGCCATGGGTTTCCTCCCAGAGCTGGCTCTTCCTCCCCCACCCCCAGCACGGAACGTGCTCCGGGATAAAACCCAATAAATTCTGCTCCATAATTGGCTGTGCAGTTTAGGGGTCCATCCATCCCTGCTCTGGGGGGGGAAAAAACCCTTAAAAAAAAAAACAAAAAACCAAAAAAAACCCATAAAAAGACTGTGAGGACAGCAAACCCCGGGGGAAGGAGCCCAGAGTGCTTCATCTCCTGCTGTGGCTGCTGCTGAGCTGTCCCAGGGGTGAGGTGGGAGCAGGACCCAGCCAGGGCCACCTGCGGTCCCTGGGGCACCTGAAGGGCAGCAGCTGCCAGGAGCTGCCCTCTTTGGCCTCTGTGAGAGCAGGAGAACAGCCCAGGGACGGGCAGAGGGCAGGGCAGGGGAGGCAGAGCTGCCTGAGGTGCTGATCAGGAATTCTGTGCGTTCTGGAGCTGCTCTCTCCTGCCTGCACTCCACGGGCACCGGGCTGGGATGCTCCTGAGAGGGGCTGCCTCCACCACAGACTCTGCTGGACAGGCTGGGAAAAGGTCTCCAGAGTCTGAGGAACAGAGAGTTGGAGCTGTTTGCTGCCTTTAGGGAGGGGTTCCAGCACAGTGTGCCCCGGCTGGAGCCAGGCAGAGGAGGCAGAGGGTGCCCATCTCTGCACAGGCAGGAGTTCTCCCACCTGTGCTCACCTGCCACACCTCCCCTGGGGACAGCAGGGACGGTCCCTGTGCCGTGCCAGCCCTCACAGGGGGCCCTGCTGCACATCCCACCACTGAGGGGACCCTTTCTGCAGCCACTCCTGGTGCCAGCACGGCAAAGCCTCCCTGCACCTGCAAATCCCCACCCAAATTCCAAACCCCTCGCTCACTGCTGAACTCAAACAAAACACAGCAGAACAAGAGGGAGGGAGGAATCCCGTTTCCTCTGGGTTACCCACTTCAGCAGAGGAACAAAAAGACACAAGGGGAGAGGAGGGGGTTCTGTGACTCTGTCACAAACGTGCCCACCCCAAAACTACAGAACTGTGGCCAAAGCTCTCTGCCTGCCTGGCACTGCTCAGCCTCTGCTCCCTTCCTCCCCTTTCTCTGTGGTGTTACCAGGAGTTTAACATCCCTTAACTCACAGCTTTCCACATTCTGCCTTTATGTCTAACGTTAATGATATTTAAAACTCACCTTTTTTTTTTTTTTTTTTTTTTCTCTTCCCTGTGAATTTCACGGTAGGTTTCTTATTTCCCTCCATTTTTTTTTAAAAGAACAGTTTATTAAGAATAACTCACTGTACCCCCAGCCCTCCTCCTTGGAACAGCACTGACAAATAAACCCCCTCCCCTCCAACAGGAGACACTTTTATTCTGTTGATCAGAAGTCTGCCAGCCCAATTTATGATTGGACATAAGATCTCCAAATCTGAATTTATGTGTTGTAGTATAACGACAGGTCAATGAGATTAAAACTATGTTCATGAGAGAGCTGTGAGGCAATTTGAGTTTCATGGTTCTGTGGTGATTGGGCATTCAGTCTAAGAAAACCTGCCTTAATAAAACACTCCCAGCCCGGGAACAATCTGCACATTATTCATTATTGCAGCCTCCCCAACACCCCCTCAGCAGAAAAACCGAGCAGGGGGAGCAGCTCTCCCCCTCCTCCCTGAGCAGATGAAGCTATCAGGGAGATGGTGCCACTGATAACAAATGGGCTGAATTAACAATAGGAACACTTCTCTTCCTTATCATATGGTTCACATAATCTGAACAGGGCAGGGGAGAGGGAGGGCACAGGAGGAGTCTCAGCCCCTCACAAGTCTCCTCCACCAGCTGAAAAATACAGAGAGGAAAGGCAGCAGCTTCTGGTCCCACACAGAGACCTCCCCGGCCTGGGTACTGAATCAACATCACCCTGCAAACCTTAAACTCCCTGGCCTGGGTATTGAATCAACATCACCCTGCAAACCTTAAACTCCCTGGCCTGGGTATTGAATCAACATCACCCTGCAAACCTTAAACTCCCTGGCCTGGGTATTGAATCAACATCACCCTGCAAACCTTAAACTCCCTGGCCTGGGTATTGAATCAACATCACCCTGCAAACCTTAAANTGGGGACTGGGGTGGGAACTGGGGACTGGGGTGGGATTGGGACCAGGGGTGGGAACTGGGGCCAGGGGTCTCCCAGGACCAAACAGCCTCATTCACTTCTCAGGCTGGGGCTGCCAAACAGGGCTCTCTCCTCCTGAGGATGCTCCATCCTTCACCACTGCTTCTTTTCTTCATCACCCTAATAAAGATTTTAACTCCAGAGATCACAGGGTGCAGGGTGCTGCAGGGAGCTGTTCCATGCTTGCTTTCCCTTGGACTCTGTCTAAATGAAACAGCTCCTTTCCCCAGGCAAGCCTGAGGGCCAAATTCCCCTTTGGCCTGAGGATTCCCAGTTCCAGCACATCTGGTAATTGCTGAAGGTGCTCAGCACTCCTGAATGTTGCCACAAATGCTGGAAAAGCAGAGCAGGAGCACATGGAATGCAGCAGCAGCAGCCCAAGGACAAAGGAAAGAGGTGAAAAAAGCAGCCTGGAAAGGGCCAGGGCCCAGAGGAGGCACTGGGAGCTGATGTTTGTGCTGCTCTTTGGCTCTTCCAGTCGTTCTGCACTGGAGACCCAAATCAGGGACCCCAGAGCTGCTGCTGCTGCTGCTGCTCAGGAATGTTTGTGGAGCAAACCCATCTGAGACAGGCAGGAGGTACCAGGACGTTCCTGTTTCATCCCTGTTTAATCTGCTCTGCTGTCAGGCAGGGCACTGGGCCAGTGCAAGTTCCCAGTGCCACAGCTCCAGGGAGGGGGGAAAAAGCTGCAGGATTTACACAAATAAAAGGAGAAGCAAAAATCCCCGGCAGCACCAATCTGATTACAGAGTCATTTATTTTCTGGTCGTTAATAATTTGTGCAATAAAAGATTGCGTGCCTTTCTGAGTTAGTAGGAGTTATTGGCATGAATTTCCCTCCGCACTGGTGTGAGTCTGTGCTTGGAACATAAATTATTAGTTTCTTATCACACTCCTCCTCATTTTTCATGCTGCCACAGCCGGATCGCCAGGAGCCAACCCCTCAGCCTCAGTGGTATTTTATACTGCACGGGAAAGGCAACAAAAATGGCTTTTCCATCCTTAATTACCCAGCTCCCTCCTGCTTTCCTCCCTCCCAGTGTCCCCACCTGAGCTGGGCTCTGGCTCTTGGGTGGGGACAGGGGGGTCCTGTGCCATTTGCCAGCCAGGTTTTTGGTGAAAACCTCGGTTTTTGACAACAGCCAGAGCAGGGGAAGGGCAGCTCCAGCACCCTGCCAGCTCCTGTCATGGAGCAGCTTGGGAGCAAACTGCAGGTGGGATCTCAGAGTGAGGGTAAAAGGAGGCTGGGATTCAGAGCACCCTGGAAAGAGGAGGAGGAAAGTCCTGGCAGGGAGTCAGGCCCTACACAAGGTGGTTGTAGCTCCAGTGGAAGATTGAGTGGCTCTGGAAATGCCTGGGCTTTCTCTTCCCGAGCAGGTGAATGATCAGAACACTCCCCTATAAAACAGGTACTTCACATTTCCAGGGTATTTGACAGTGAGGGAAACACACCAAGAATTAAAACTCATTCAAAAGCCATCAGAGCACCCTTCCTGTTGCTCTGCCACACAGCACAGGGATGCTCGTTAATGGTGCTGATAATGATTCTGTGAGGGCACAGAAACCACCCCAAAACCCTCAGCCCTCGCCACACGTCACCCTCATGGTGCTCTCCACTCCGTGTCCCTCCCAGGGAACATCTGCAGCCACCTCTGCTCCCCTCCCAGGGCAGCACAGGCAGGTTTGGGTGCCAGAGCACAGCTGGAGCTGCAGCTGGACTCTCCGAGGGCTCTGCAGGCCAGGAGCCCTCTGAGAATGGAGCAGGGGGTGCAGCTTTGCCTCCTCTGCCTTGGGAGGGGAAGCTGAGGGAGCAGCACCATTCCCAGCCCTGGAACTGCCCAGCTCTGCCCTGAGCCCCCTCTGCAGCTCCAGGCACTCTCTGCTCATGGTCAAAGCCCTGGGGATGCTCAGGGCTCCCCTGCCCACAAGGAGAGCTCCCCTGGGGATTCACAGACACCGAACTCCCAGGACTGAGGTGGTGGCTGGATGCAGAAAATGAAAAAAAGACTGAGCAGGAAGGTACCTGGCAGCAGAAAGGGCAGGAGATGGAGCCACCAGGTACAAACCCAGATCAGCTGAGAGGGGACCCCAAATCAGGGCACTCCTTCACTGCATTTAGAGCAAAGGTCCCAAAAATCACACAACATTTATTGTAAATCCTCGGGACAGGCAAATGTCTATCCTTGGAGAGAAAAATACTGAAAAGGAAAAAAAAAGCCACCCCAAATGTAACTGAAATCTTAGGCTGTCATCAGGCGCCCAGATGAAACATTTGATGCATTGGAGGACAAACCCCAACTGCTCCAACAAACACATCCTCACTCTTCCCAGCAGCTCCAGGATATTTATCGCTGCTTTTTCCACTTCCCAGGAGAACTCCCTTTATCACAACCTATTCCACATTTGTTTTGCTGCCATCAACACCTGCCAGGGCCCTGCTTTCTGCAGAACAAGCTGGAATTGTGCCAGGGGCAGGATTTGTCAGACAGGGTCTCCAGGCTGCCTCTGCGGGGATCCCCACCAGGGGACAATTCCCAATCCCTCCACCCCATTCCTTACATTGGATATTGGGCTCCAGTGTGAGCTGTCCCCCCTATTTTTAAACACTTTCATGATGCACTTCCTGCAGACCTGTCACCCCCCGGGGTAAAGGCTCTCTTTTAATCTCAGTGGTGACTACGCACTGGAAAAAGGGGGGAAAAAACCACCAAAATCCAAAAAAATCCAGGCTACAGACGCAGAACATTTCCAGGTGTGCCTTCCCAGGGTGTGGGAATCCACGGGGAGACAAAACAATCCCGTGTTGTGCTTCCCGTGTGCGGCTCAGCATCACAGGGACTTTGCGAGTAATCCGATTATCTCCTTTTTGGAATCAAAACAGCGCTGGAGAGAGGTTTTCCCCTGATCCGAGCGCCATCTCTGGGAACGCTTCGTCGCGCAGATCGACTTTCACAGTGGGGACGGGAACCAGGGGAGAATTGTCCTGCTTCCCGGCATGAGCGGCACCGCGGGCAGCACCCCGGGGCAGCACCCCGGGGCAGCATCCTGGGGCAGCATCCCGGACCCATCCCGGACCCATCCCGGGGCAGCATCCCGGACCCATCCCGGGGCAGCATCCCGGATCCATCCCGGACCCATCCCGGACCCATCCCNCGGCCCCGGCGCTGCCTCCCCCGGGCGCTGCGGGCGCGGCCCCGCTCAGCTCAGCTCGGCTCAGCTAGGCTCGGCNAGCATCCCGGGGCAGCATCCCGGCCCCATCCCGGGTCCAACCCGGCTCCATCCCGGCGGATGCGGAGCGGCCGGGCTGGCGCATNCCGCTCCGCTCCGCTCCGCCGCCCCCGCGCTCCCCGGGCGGAGGGGCCCGGGGGGACTGCGAGGGACGAGGGGATGGAGAAACCCAGCCCTGGCAGGAGCAGGGAACGCTCCGCGGGCTGAGCGGGAACGGGAGAAGTTTCCAGGGGAGCCCGCGGGGATCTCACCTGGGCACGTCCCTGCTGGGCAGGGACGGGACCCCCCTACAGGTGAATAAAAGGAGACAACGGGGTCAGAGGGAAAAATGGCAGACCCAGAAGCCAGCAGGGGTCTGGGAGAGTCCTGACGAGACTTCCAAAGTGTGGCCTTGCTAGGGTTTTTTAGCAGATTTGGGAGAGACAAGGGAGAGGAATTTGATTCTCTCAGAGAAGTTCTGTCAGTGCAAGGCCTCAGAGGATGCAGCTCTGCTGTCGTGGGGGCTCTGCCTTAGCAGGGCTCAGGGCACTTCCACGGCTCCAGTTACCCTGGCAGAGTCACTGAGGAAAGCCCTTCAGTAAACAGGGCTATTTTCTGATCTAAAGTGGAAATTAATTGTCTCAAAGGCATTTTGTGGGCCCTCAGCAGACATGATTTAACTAAGATGTAGCTCCTAGGTACAGAGAGCACTGCAGAAGTCTCTGCTCAAGCCTTTGTACCTTTTGTGTTTTCTTTCAGGCAAGAAAATACTGAGGAACTTTTCTTTTTTTTCTAATTTCAGAGAAATGCTGGGATGCAGCTCCTGCTGGGAGGAAAAATGGCAGAGCTCAGAGCCCTCAGGAGCAATTTCTCCCTGAGAAACTCCACCAGGAATTTCACTCGGGGGGTGAAGGGGTTGGGGAGGAAATGTGGAGCAGGAGAGGTCCAAGAGGATGTGAGAAAATAATCATTTAAAGAGAGAGATGGGAAACAGAGAGCGGCTCCCTGGATGAGCTTGGGGTGCCAGTCACAAAGCCAGGGCAGCAGAAGGTGCAGAGCTCAGCTTTTCCAGTGTAAAACCCCCAGGTTTAGCACAAACCCCCAGGGAACACCTGGCCATTCTTTGTCCCTTTTGCTCTCCCTCCCTCCTTTATCCCAGCCATGAGGAGCACTCACAAAGCTCAGCTTCCAGGCTGGAAAATAGAGAAGAATCCTGCTGCTAACAGCTCTGGCAAGAGCAGGGCCAACATTCTGTGCACCCCATCCCTTCCCAGGAAGGAAAACGAGCTGAACACTCCCATCCCTGGCTCACAGGGCAGTGGAGCTGGGGTTCAATGTCAGACCCACCAAGGGCACAGCGAGGATGCTCCAACCCCATCACACTCCCAGAGAAGGAGGGAGGCAGTGCAGGAAGGGAGGAAGGGATCAGGGAAGCAAATAAATAAGGACAATGCACAATTTATGGAGACAAGGAGGTAGTAAGTGCTGCTCACCCCGAGTGTAAATTGGTATTGATGTCACAGCACAGCCCAGCCAAAAAATAACGATGATGATAATTTAGGGCTGGCACTATATCTCACTCAAGCCAGTCCTACCCAACAGCAGCTCCCACCCTGCCACTCTCCTCCCCTTCCCCATTCATTGGCGTCCCCCTAAATCAAAGACACTCAATGTTGATTTGATTCTATTTCCTGATTTTATTTCCCATCCCTTGCTCTCTCATCTCCTGTCCTCCCTGGGTGATGTCCTGGTGGTCCCTGGCAGTGGCAGAGGCACAAACCTGTCCTGAGGCCACAGCCATGAGGATGCTGGGGCTGGGGAGGATTCCTGCATCCTGCCCAGCCCTCCTCTGGCACATTTTCATCTCTCCTGGTTCCTGCCTCAGCTCCTGGCTCCCCTCTCCTGCCTCCCCGGCTTTATGGCCCTGCCCGACTTCCCTCCTGTAACATTTTACTGCTCCCTTATGGGCCCTCGGGGGCCTCATTTACACAAGTGCTGTTTTTGCTGTAGTTAAGCCTAATTCACTGGCTTTCAGCTTGCTCTCAGCTCCCAGGCTCCTCTCTCCCGGGCAAAGGGTTTTCCTGCCTAGAGGAGATTTTAATATTATTAATTTTTTAAAGTATTAATCCCCTTTTAGGTGTTTCAAAGCCTGAATTAAATCCTCCCCCTCCGTGCAGCACAATTTTCCCTGTTCCTGCCTGTGGCCCTGGCCCCTGTAAGGAGCCCAAATCTGAAATCTGCTGTCCTCATCCAGCTGATGTTCCATGGAGTGCCAGAGCAGTCCTGGGAAAACCCTGGGAGCCAGGGGTGTCCCTGTGAGTGTCTCCAGTGCAGCTGACAGGGCTCTGCTCCTTTCTCTGTGTCCTTTCTTTCCATTTCTTCTTTTTTTTTAGATTTATTTTCACTCGGTCATTAGGGAATGAAACACTTTCTTTGTCATTTATGTTAGTTTTTTCCCTAAAGCTCTGTGTGGGTACCCTGTGACCATTAGAGATTCACCTTCCCAACACACCCAGGCACAGGCACAGGTAAGCACACACAGAGATAATATAAATTGGTAAATGCTTCATTTCAATAAATCTCCCTAACCCAGGCTCATTTCCCAGTGCTGCTTTCTTCCACAGCTCCAGCCCCACCTGGGGCTGTGATTTATTTTGTTAATGGGCCAGTTTTGGTATCAAACCACAGCACAATCCCAAGGCACAGGAGAAGGTCGGGCTGTGCAGGTTCCTCACAGGTAACCCATCCTCTGTGGGCTGACCTGGCTGGGTTTGTGCCCAAAAACACCTCACCAGCCTAAAGAAATAAAGAGAAGCTCCATTCTGGGGTCCCATCCCACGTGCCAGGATCCAGATTCTGTTTAACTCTGCTCCAGTAAAGAACTGAGCACCAGCTTAATCCCAAATAGCTCCATAACTGTGCCAATTACCTGGGAAAGGAAACAGGAATTTGTAAATAATGCTGTCTTCTGCCATTCTCTGTTATTTTACAGGATCAGGAGCTTATTGCCAGCGTTTATTAGATTTCCCAGCCTATTGCAAGAGATAAATAGGTGTTGGTAGCTTCCCCCTATTTTCTCTGGGAGATAAACTGTGGCACAGGGAAATTAAATGAGCTGCCTGAGGTCATACAATGAACAGTTTGGGAACTGCATCTCTGGACCAGATCTTTTCTCCTCATTTCTGTGTTTCTGGAAGGCAAACCCTCCAGGGGCTGGGCACTCGCTGCAAAATGATCTCCCAAAATTACCAGTGTTGGCACAGCCCTGTTCCTACAGGAGCTGGGAGCAGAATCAGAGCTGTTGTTCTCTTCAGTGGTAACAAACAGAACTGAACCCAGCAATGAAAAGCCAGTCCCAGGGGTTTAGGGGTCAGAGCAGGGGAAGAGCTCAGGGTGCTGAGGTTCTGATCTGGGCAGGGGCTGCAGTGGGGCTGCACAGAAATATCATCCCTCGGGCCCACGTTGTTTGGGGATTTTTATTCTTTTTTATCAACCTGTCTTCTCTAGCAACAATTGGCCAACAATAGCCCTCAGCCCCAGCCCCAGCTGATGCAGGCAGGAGGGACAAACCCATCAGAAATTTCTGCAAAGCCACCTTGTTTCAGGCCACAGAAAGCACACCGAGCATGTTTAGCAGTTAAAAATGATCTTACTGCATGTTTCTGTTCAGTGGGAAAAGCTCCAGCTCCAGACTCCTGCACCAAACCCTGCCAGGTGCTCTGGTGGCAGCTCCCTGTGGGATCTGGGCCCTCAGAATACGAATTCCAGTCAGATCCATGTCCTGCCATGCAGCCAGCACTGGCCAGGGGCTGCTGCAGGTGGCTGAATCCCAGGTAGCTGCAGCCCTGGGACAGCCAGCTCCTTACTCAGCACCCAAACCCAAACGTTTCCACACTTTTCCGTGGAAAAAGTGGGATTTATTCCACCATTCCTGCAGGCACCGAGTGCTTCAGGCACTGCACAGCACTGTGGGGACTTGGTAGAAGTGACTGTGCCTCCCTGGGGGAGCTCAGCTCACTGACTCCACCAGACCTATTTATGTGAGCAATAATTACTGCTCTGAGTAAGGGATTAAATCTCCAGCTATTAGACTCGAAAGTAAAAGCCCAAACGACAGGCACTAATCTCTGCAGGGTATAAAGGCAGTTTTTTAGCTGGTTGTGGCATCATCCCGAGCCCCCATTCCATGAGTGTGCCCCGTGTCCTGCCAGAGCCAGAGCCAGCAGCTCCAGGGCCAGCAGGAGCCGTCCCTTTTTGCCTTTTCTCCCGAGCCATCCTTTTCACCGTCCTTCCCCGGCGCTCACAGCCGCTGAGAAAGGCAACCACTTAATTCACCCCTCCCCGATGTGCCAGGGTGATCTGCTGATATCTCAGTGTCCCTGCAAAAGCGGTCAAGGAGTTTCAAGCCTGAGCGTGAAATAATGAGGAGGAGGAGGAGGGGTTTTGGTGCTGCCTGAGGAGCTGGGCACCTCCCAGCACCTGTGTCTGCAGGTGACAATTACCGAGTTCTCAGGACGGAGGAAGGAGCTGGTGGCTCAGTGCTGCATGGAGGTGCTGCCTGCAGGAGGAATCAGTGCAAACCTGAATCCTGCACCAAAAGCTTCTGCTCCGGGGGAGAACTTCCTTGCCCTGCCTTTTCAATATTCCAGGCCCTTTGGTGCGGGCTCCTTCCCACCAAATTCCTTCCCAGACACAACTTCATTTGTCCTTGGTCAAACTGCAGTGAGGAGAATTGAGTTGTGCTGGAGGCAGATTTATCCCAGGGAATCTCTTGCCACCAGCACCTGAGCTGAGCAATTATATTTTTAATAATAACTTATCCATAATGGCTCAATACGCAGAACTGAGCATTGATGTTTTTCCATCCCAACCTGCAAATTACTGCATTATGACTCTCACATTGTGTCTCCAATCTTTTCATCATCTTTTTCCTTTCTTTGCCACACTCTGCTGATGCAGACGGGGATTCAGGAGCTTTTAACCACGCCATTGATGAAAATATTTCTGATTGCTTGTTAATAGAACCTCTGTGCTGCCTCCTCCCCAAAGGCTGCTTACTGCTGCTGCTAACATGACAATGCTCAAAACTCAGTGATTACTTGGAAATTACAGGTTTGGATGAGAACTCAGTCTCACTCAAGGATGTTTCACACCACAATGATCTGAAAAGAGCTGGGTTTTGTGAGTGATCAGTGCTCTTCATTTTCCCACTTGTTCTGCAGCTGCCTCTGAATAATTGGGGGTCCTTCCCTTTGTGCTTTCTTTTCTTTCCTTTGAAGCACCTTTGGATCCCTCATTTTGGCCATTCCTGGCCCATTCTAAAGGATTGATGCTTCCACATTCCCTGCCTGTACTTTGGAGATTTACAGCTGAAAAAAAAAACTAAATGGAGCAAAGGGGAGGGCACATCAGGGCTTGTTGGAAAAGCACAGAGGTGTATCCAGAGCAGAGAAATGGGGGATAAACCCCACCTGCCCTGGGGAAGCAGAGACCAAATTAAACAGAAAGAAAGGAGGAAGAGAGAGAGAAAGGAAGCAAAAAAAGGAAAAACCCCCGAGATTAACTTTGGCCCCCATAAAGGGGCAGCTTTAGGAACACCCGACTTCCATCTGTGTCAGAAATGAGCTGCACCCTCTGCCCCAACTGTTGGTATTTTTCATTCTGGAGAAGTTAACAACAAAACCAAAATAAAGCCCCCCCTGGCATTCCCAGCTCAGCTTCAAGAAATGGGATCCAGACAAACTGCTGGAGGGAAGGAAGGCTTTTTGGATTCTGCATTTTATTTTATTAGGTGCAAGTGAGTTATTTTGATTATGTTGGCAAGAGGTGGGAAGAAAAAGCCTTATGGCAGCAGCTCTGTCCCCTCTCTGCCCACATGTGCACTCCCAGCCCCACAGCCACAGCATTTGGCCAACCTCCACTGCATTTGGAAGGCAGAAAAGCCTCTTTTAAAAAAAAAAAAAATATATACTTTAACTCAAAGCATGAAGGCAGGCAAAGGAAGGGGAGGAGCAAATCCCCCCCAGTCTGGGGCATTGCCCTGGTGTTTGGCATGAGTGAATGGATGAATAAATGGCATTTTTCCCAGGCTGCCCTGGAGCTCAGTGTGGGGTGGGGAGTGATGGGCAGGGGGCCCCAGGGACATCAGAGCTGCTGTCCCCTGCCAGGGGGGCCTGGGCTTCCCTCTCTGGCTGTCACGGGGGGGTTGTGAGAGCCCTGGGCTGTGTAACTCCTCTGCTCATCCCACTCCAGGTGCTCCTCACCTTCCAAGGGAGCAGGGAAATGGGGCACTGCCAGGGAGGGCCCAAAGCAGCGGAGTTGGAGTCTGGGGCTGGGGAGGAGCGGTGTCACCCGGGCCGATCCCAGCGCTGCTGCAGGAAACGGCAGCGGCTCTGGGCTGCCCGGGGGGGTGACAGCTCCTCACCCCTCCCTGCAGGGCTGGGCCCCAAATCCGCTGCTCAGCGCTCGCAGCTTGTGGCTCGGGCTGGAAACGAGCCCGTCAATTCCCCGAACGCTGCTGGGTCCGTGCTGCTGCTCGGCCCTGGGCTCCCCTCCCTTCCCATCCTTTTCCAGCACCTGGAGCTGTGGGAAGAGAACACAAAGTCCCAGCAAATTCCCCCTTTCACCTCCCTGCTCCAGGTGCACCGGGTGCTGCCCAAAATTGTGGAAGATCGACAGCTCTGCTCCATCCAGGCCCCCAAAATGAGGGGGAAAAAGGGTGACTGAGTGACTTTAGCAGGGTGAGTCAGTCCTGCCTGAGCCGTGGATGAATGGAATGTCCAAGCATTTAACAAATCCCGTGTTCCCACTGACATCACCAATGTTCACAGAGCTGGGACATGACTGCACACCCAGAGCTGCATGAAGGAATTTAATGTATGTTTGTTTGGGATTTTTAATGTCCATGTTCTCATCTTATTACTCACAGCCATGCTTGGGTACATTTTAATTAGCTGATTACTTTTTATCTCAAAATACTTGCCTGAAAGAATAAAAATGTCTCAAAATATGCACAAGCTTTTCAAAACCCCCAATGATTAAACTCCGTGCTGCTCCAGAACTTTATCAGAATTTTATGCTCAGGAATTTTATCGTGGTTGTATTTCCTTTAGATTCACAGTTGCTTTCTGATCTGATTAATTCCCTTTCTTTCTTTCTGAGTACTCAGGGAATTGTTGCATGTCCAAATGCTCTGGATTCTTCCTGACATCACAATGATTTATTTTGATCCCTGCCATTTATTACAGCAGAAGAGCTGAGGGGAGTGAGAGGGCTCCTCAGCTTGCTCAGCTGAGATTTCTGCCCACCCTGACTGGTGACATTGGGGGCCAAAACTCCAGAATTGCTCCCAGGATGACACAGTGGCCCCAGAGAGCTCTGTTGAGGACACAGCAGAGCTGGAGCACTGCCAGGGGCACGGGGATGCAGGGATGTGCCTAAACCCCCTCCAGATGGGGTCTGCAATCAGCATCTCCATCCTTCAGCAGAGCCATCCCAGCTGCCACAAACCCACCCAGCCTGCCCAGCTGGCAGGACCTGGCTGCTGCCCACCCTTGATGCCTTGGAGTTTGATATTTTCCAAACCCTGCAGTGCTCAGGGTGGAACTCTGCAGGGTTTTTGTAGCCTGGGAGCTGCTGCTCTCTCACGTTGAGATGGACACGGCAAAGCCTCTCCCAGGCTGCTCTGCAAGGACACCCAGACTGTCCTGGGCCCAAAATGTGTAACCCAACATCTGGAGGAGGGGAAATGACATCATGAGCTAAAGTTTGAACTGGGGAATTGATGCTGATCTGCAAATGGACCAAACCTATAAAGGTGGGAAGGACTTGGGGTCCATCTTGGGCTCCATTGTGAGACCCCAGGCTGAGCCTTTGAAGGCCTTTCAGATAAATCTCCACCTTTATTCCCTCACTCCTGCCTGGGCTCTGTTTGCAGGGAGCCACTCCAGGCACCACCCTGGTGACACAAACCTCAGTGCAGGTCCCTCCTTTGTGCCCCCCCTGCAGTGCCAGGGCTCATCCCTCCCACCTGGGCCAGACAGAGGGCTCAAAACTGAAGAATGGAATAAGAGTTCCAAAGTCTGATCAGCAGTTCCTGTCCCTGATTCCTTTTGGGGAATCTGTGACTGAGTGATGGAAGGAGTTCTGGGAATCTCAGGGAAGAGGCAGAGAGTGGGAGAGGAGAGGGGGAAGCAGCTGGCAGAGCCCAGGCTGCTGGGGAGGTCAGTGCACCACAAGAGGAAAGGGGCTCAGGGAGGGGTTTCACAGCTGCTGCTGCTGCTGCTGCTGCTGCTGCTGGCTCCGGGGGTGCTGCCCTGCTCTATTTTCCACTCTCAGCCCCAACACTCTTGGTTTCAATCACAGAGTTTCCCCTTTCCCCCAGCACTCCCTGGGGAGGGCTCTCAGCCAGGGCTGGGGGAACCCCAAGTGCCACCCAAAGAAGAGCTCTCCCCGCTGCCTTTCTCAGCATTTTCCTCCTTCAGAGGCAAGCCCTGTTCAGAGAAAGCCCCGTGCCCTCCCACGCTCCCACCCTCACCATCTGCCTCTGCTTTGCACCATGACGTGCTTCCTCTGGCCTTCATTTGCTTTTTTTAGCCAAAGCCAAGGGTGGCAGAGAAATGCCCCGTTTGCTTTGGGGAGGAACCACCCACCCCCTCAAACTCGCTGGCTTTATTTACTGGGGAGGTTTTTATGGGGTGGGTGAGGGGAAGGTTGAGCTCTCATTTTTTGGGTTTCCCCCCCATGAAGTTCATCAGTGGGTTCCTCAGAGCATCTGCTGAGATGATGGAAAGCTTGGTGAGGCTGTTGGTTTTCCCAGCCATTATCAGGTGATCAGGCAGTGTGGTCTGAGGGGTTGGGTGGGAGGGAGGCCTGGGGGGGGGCACAGAGCACCTGGCAGCCCCTGTCCCGCTGTGCCTCAGTGTCCCCACGGCACCAGCAGGGCTGAGCCAGGCAAGGCTCCTGGCAAGGGCTTGGTACCCAGAGCTCCCAGGGATGCCAGAGATCTGTGGTGCTCCCACAGGGTTCCTGCAGAGGGGATTCAGGATTCCTGCACCTTTCCCCACCTGGTGATTGCCTTCATCATTTCCAGGGGGCTTCTCGAGCTTTGCCTGGCTCACAGCCCCGTGCCAGGCCTGTGCCTGTGCTGCACAGCTCATTAATCCTTTCTGCTCCAGACCTGATTGAATTTAACATTAGGTTTGGATGAGTAATTTCAGCCTGCAACACAGTTCAAGGTGTCAGGTGGGACCACAGGCAGGTGATAACCCAGGCCTGGCCTTGCTCCTGACACAGTGAGGCTGCACAAGGAGACTCAGGGCTGCTCCAGAGCGGGGCTTCCTCTGGGAAGAGCCCAGGAACTGGGATTCCAACTCCCCTGCGAGGGGCAGGGGCTGGGTTGGAGGGGCTGCAGAGCCCAAGCCAGGCAGAAGGGCTGGGGTTGCCCCTTGTCCCCCGATGTGTCCCCTGGGGCAGCCCTGTGCCCATTCCTTGCCCTGCAGGGCCTCTCATGGACACCCTGGGATGGAGCCAGCCCCAGGCAGAGCTGCTCAGGTGTCCTGTTGGAAACACCCTCCAAAAGGGCCGATTTCACCCTAAATCCCAGCTCTGGGGTCAGTCAGCAGCTCACTGTCCTTTCCTGTCACACAGCTGTGCCAGCAGGGCGGGCACCCAGACGGGTCCAGAGAGCTTTGGAGATGAAGATGTTCCCAAAAGCAGAGAGAGGCAGAAAAAGGCATTGCCAAAGCCCTGAGAGGAGCTGCCAGGGCTGTGCAGAGCCTGGGGAAGGAGGAGCAGCTCCCAGAGCTTCACCTGCTAGGGGAGAAACCTCAGCCAGACCAAGCACAGCTCCTGGCCCTGCCCCATCTCCTTCTTCAGAGCAGGGAAGAAGAATATTTGATGTTAGCAAGGGCAGAGATGGCAGAGATTTGGGTGTTGAGAGAGAGGAGAGGCACCAAATAGTTAAAATATAAACAAGAAGAAGTGGGGATGGCTTGGGGAGAGCCTGGAGAGAAGAACAGGATCCACATATTGGGGATTCCAGCTCAGAGAGGCAGAATAATTCCCCCAGCAGGCAGGGGGGCTGCAGGGCAGAGCTCTGTGCAGGCTGAGGAGCCACGTGGGACAAGGGGTTAATGAGAAAGGACGAGGGAACAGCACAAATAAAATCAGAAATGACATTCTGGCCAGCAGAGCATCTCCAGGCTGGGGAAAAACCCAGAGACCTCGCTGGGTTCTATTTTCTGTCCTGCCTGGGGACGAGCTCTGGGCTCAAACTTCACCTTTAATCTCACTCCTGCATTTGAGCAGAGCTGTGCCACAGCAAGGGTTTATCCAAAAGCCTCTGGATGAACCCACACTTCTGGAGAGTCAAACAGACCCCAAAAAGGGGGGTGGGCACCAAAAAAGCTCAGGCACCTGCCCACAGCTCTGCCAAGGAGAGGTCTCTGAGGGGCAGCAACGCTGGATTCCATCTCCAGCTCCCCCAAAGAACCCCTGGGCCACCTTGACAGAGCCCCCCGTGCCTCAGTTCTCCACCCAGAACAAAGAGATCATTCAAGAGCCGTGGAAGCCCAGCCGAAGGCAGTGAATTCAGCCCTCCCGGTCCTGGTGCACGGAGGGGGGTGGCAGAGCACACCTGGGTAGAAACATCCCAGCCCCGGGAGCTCCTCCAGCCCCAGGGCCCTGCGTGGCCGTGCAGCCAGGTTAATTAACCCCAGTGCCGGTAATTAGGTAATTACCCGCTCTTTCCCCGGGTGGGGAGTGGCTCACTGCTGCCGTGGCTGGGGCAGGCACAGGGTATTCACTCACCCCAGTTAACAGAAATTCCAGTGATTGGGGAAAGCACAGGGGTGATGCAGAACTCTTTCAAAGGGCACAACTTGAAGGTGCAGGAGATAACCACAGGACTGGTTTATTTTTTTTTTTTTTCTTTTAGGTCCTTTTAGGTTCTTTTAGGTTCTTTTATTCATGAGGACCTAAAAGAAAAGGGAATGAAGAAAGCGGGGGGCTGTTATGGGATTCAAAACCATCCCAATAATTATTGAGCTGCTTTGGACGCTGCAGCAGGAGGAGGTTGGAATTCCAGGGAGGTGGAATGAAACCAGGACAGTCCAGACAATAAGCACAAAATCCTCTCAGCGTCCTTGAGGGAGACAATTTTCCCTTTAAATATGTGGCCATTTAAAACATAACTTTGTCATTAGAGTCTCAAACAGGAAATTGGAGTAGCTAATAAGGAAACATGAGAGGAAATGCATTCACAATAAAGACTCTCTGAAGCCAAAAGGACACCTGAAAAAGCAGCAAGGAGGATGTGTGAAGGGTTGGGAGCCCTGGGTCCCTTTAAAAGGAAATTTAATAACCCAGCACTGTTTAAAATTCTGTGTGGACCGTGCAAGCTGAAGAAATCCACCCTGGCCCTTTTCAGAGGAGGGAATTCAGCCCTTGCATACCCAACCAAAATAAGTGAGGCTGCTGAGGGCTGAGTTTGGGGGTTGGCTCACCTGCCTGGCGTTATGGGAGCTCAGTGAATTCCAAGGAATACCCCAAAATTCCAATAACCAAGGAATTCCACCCACTGGGCAGTGCTGGCAGGGGTGATGCCACCAGTTAATGCATCGTCTGTATCCTTTCTGGGAAAGAATGGTGTGAATTCCACTTTTCCCAAGGGAAAACACACCTCAGCTGCTGTCAACACTTGTGATTTATAACCAAAAACCTCTGGATATTTAGTGGGCTCCTCAAAGCCTGCCCTCCTGGAGTCAGTGCTGTGTCTGAGACCTGCATCTTCCTCACTCTCAAGGAGAATTCCTGGCCTTTGAGTTTATAGAAAAATTTGAAGGCAGAACTGTTGGAATGCCAAAGTGAAGGGGTAAAACAGCAGAACAACATCAGCAAAGTAGAAGGAAGCACTCCTGCTTCCTGACTTTCGTGCCAACCTCCAGGTTTTGGGTGCCTGACTCCTGAATATTGGAGCACTTCCAGCTGACAGCACAACAGCCTGGCACAGACATCAGCATAACCCAGTCCAGCAGCTGCCAAAAATGACAGGGAATGTTCACATCCCTTTCCTTTTTTTTTCTGAAGAGCAGAAGGAAAAGACAACAACAAAAAAAATGGACTCCAGGGATGCAGGAAATGCAGGGGTTGAACAGAGAACCTTCTCTCCAGGTGGAGGCTGCACACTCCATAATTTGATGCTGAAAAGCACCACTTTGGAGAGCTGCATTTCNGGAATGAAATATTGACAGTGCCTGTCAGCAACTTCCCAGAGGGGTGCAGTGTCAGAGCACATCAGCCTATTGGAAATGAAAAACCAGATGCAGAGTCTGAGGCCTGGGAGCAGCAAAGCTTCAGCAGCAGCCCAGGCTCTGTGCATGTTAATTCAGTTTAAAGGAACACTCCTGTGCTCTTTGCTTTTCTGCAAACTGCTGGGGTTTGGGGCTGGGATTCTCCCACCCAGTTTGTGCCCCGAGCCACCTTTGCTGGTGTTTAACCTCCCTCCCACAGCGAGGTCTCCTGCACAGGAGGTGGCCAAAGTGCTCACACCCTGCAGCAATGTTCCACCCAGTCCCTCTGTCCCACCCCTGTTTATCCTTCCCCTTTCCCCGTGAGCCAAGCCTGACAAGGAGGGGGGGCTGGGGCTGTTTTGCCTGTCCCCCCAGTGATGGATGGCTGTTGGTTCTGCCTCCATCCCACAGAGAGATCTGTCACCTCCTGCCAGGGAGAGGTGACAGCAAATCCATCAGCGTGGGGACAGCACTCACTGCCAAATTGCTTTCAAGGCCACTGGGGGCTGGATCTGTCTTTGCCTGCCAGCCCTCTGGATCCTCTCCTGCCCTGTTTTACACGGGTTTTGGTAAATCTGAGTTTGAACAAAGCCAGTTGGCCCCTGTGCACAGCGTGGGCTGCACCTCCACCCTGGAACTGCTTTCAATTGGTGTGCTGCTGCCTTGCCTGAAAGGAAAAAAAAACAAAAAAGGAAAAGAAGGAGGAGTTTTCCAGAGTCTGGGTTCAGATTCTACCTGAGTCCCCAGGGGTTTGTCAAGTCCCACAGCACTGATTGACCCAGAGGGGAGCGTTGGTCCAGGGGCAGCTCCCAGTCAGGGCAGTCTGGAGGATGGGAATGCAGAACATGCAGTCAAGGGAGTCCCTGGGAGATGAACCCACAGCTGATAGAAATGGGAAAAAGTGATTCTCCATTGCACACAGCAGCTGCCTTGTTCAGCCTCTGCAATACTGGACCCAGAGCAGGACAGGAGCACCCCGAGCTCTCTGGTCTGGCACTGCCTCCCCTCCCTGCTGCTCCCACTGAGCCCTCTGTGCCTCAGGCTCCCCCCAGGACAGGGAGATTCATCCTCCTGTAAGTGCAAGCTACGGCTTCATCAGCTGACACCTACAAAGCTGTTTGAGATCTTAATAAAAAAAGGCCTTAATTTAGCACTGTGACTGCAGCCAGCTTCCCCTCCTGCTCTCCCAGACAGCGTGAGGTGATTTTTGCCTGTGTGACAGAGGGACTTGCAGCAGCCTGGGCTTGCCTGGCTCCCCAGAGCACCTGGCACTGGTGGCACTGGGGTTCTTCAGCATTCTCCACCCCTGAGGGCAGCCAGCAGCAGCATCAATGAAGGGCAGCTCCTGGCCCTGTTCTGCCTGCTGGCAAAGGCACAAAGGGACATCCTGGGGACTGGGAACTGCCTCTGCCACAGAGGTGGCACAGAGCAGGGCAGGCAGCCCTCACCCTGCCCTGCAAAACTCCTGCCCGTGGTCCCCGTGGCTGTGGCTGGGGGGAAACCCCTGGGGACAGCCCAGGGGAGCTGCAGAAAATGCCCTGCAGGTCCCAGGCCAGGGCCAGCACACCTGGAGAGGCTGCTGGGCTGCAGGCTGCCCCTGCAGGGTGATTTATTTCACTCTGGAAAACACATGTTCCAGCCACAGGGCTTTGGACCAGAACCCCAGAGCTTTCTGCCTCCTTAGAGGGACTCTGCTGCAGCACTGCAAACTTCCTGTGAAGTCAAGTGCTTTGGCATTTTCATATTTTAAGTGCTGACCCCTCATCGATTCTGTTCGGTCTTTTAAATCTTTAATTTACTTACTTCTTTGGGTTTTAAACCTTGCCTGCAATTGCAGCTAATTAAAAAGCTCATTAGTTGGCATCCTGAGCTGCTTCCCTGGCTTTATGTACTGTACAGTTTCCCTCCTGAGAGTCTGAACCCTGGCTGGGACTGCTCAGCTTCTCTCCTACCTCCCCAGCTTTATGAGGTGTTCCATATTTTGGAAGAGTTTCCCATTCCCCTGATTTTGTTCTAAACCAGCACTTGCTGCAGCCTGCAGGGAACTCAGAGCCATTCTGGCTATGCACAGTAGCTGTGTCACAAATTTATTTATAGCTGATCCTCCCCATCCTGCAGAGCCAAGACCTCCCCAAGCCTGCAGCCCCTTTTTTAAAAGGGGAATTGTGTGCAGACAACAAACATCCCAAGCAGATTAATCCCCATCACTGCATGCAGGGCTTGACTTTAGCTCAAACATGCTGTTTACATGCTCAGTAGGAAATTCCATCCTGCTCAAACACCAAGGGCTAAAGCCAGAGATGGAAAAAATGGGTCCTGATCTCACACACCCCATTCATAGACCATGCAATACAATGTCCACAGCAAAACACCAAAATACATTTCTGAAGTAGACACAGGGCCACATTCATGTCTCCCATCCATAGGAATTTGCTCCCTAAACTCACTTTAGGGATGGGTGGCTTCAAAGCCAGTAAACATTTTCCTGGTGTAGCATTGATAAATCCACAGTGTGGGCCAATTCTGGTGAAAACCTTGCCAGAAGATGTGAGATTTGGGAGCAGCCCAGTTCATGCCTTAGGTCTGGTGTGTCCACCCAAGAGCATCAGGAACCTCTCCTCAAAGGCAGACTGCAGCCCAGAGCCCCAGTTTTTATTTGGAAGATAGGAGTGCATATTTCCATTTTCATCCCAGTACCTGCTGCCATGGGCACGTCTCTCTACCTGCCCTCCCTTCCCACGTCCCTGCTCCCTTTTTTCCCCTCTGCAGCCTGTCACAGGCAGCCTCTGCCAGGGCACTCTCCTGGCAGCAGGGCCCCAAATGGAAACTGGAATTTGGAGCTGCTCCCTCACAAATTCCCCTTCTCCTCCCCTCCCCTTCCTTGTCACCATCTGGCTGCTCTGCCTTCCAACAAGCCCAGCAGCTCTGCTCCCTGCCTGGGGAAGCTCCTGCTCTGAACTGTGCTGGGGAGCCCAAGATGAGGTTCCAGAGCCTGTTCCAGGAGAGGTTTGCACAATGAACTCACAGAGGAAGCTGCGACTGCAGAGAGGAGCTTTGGGAGCATCCCCCAGCCCCAGCTGCTGCAGGAATGTGCTCAAGCCCACCTGGGAGGGACCAGACCTCTCTTCCTGCTGCCTCTGCCTGCCAGGAGAGCCAGGAGGGGTGGCAGGAGATGTTCCTGGGGCTGCTGACACAGCCCGAGTCCTGCACTCGCTGGACCACTGCAATTTGCTGCCTGCAGCATCCCAGTGCTGACCCTGGGCTGTGGCTGAGACCACCAAATCCCACTGCTGACCCTGCTCTGTGGCTGAGATCACCAAATCCCAGTGCTGACCCTGCTCTGTGGCTGTTCCAGATCACCAAATCCCAGTGCTGACCCTGCTCTGTGGCTGTTGTTCCACATCACCACTTTCCTCCCCTTGGGAGGCCTTGGCTGCTCTGCAGAGGATGCTCAGGAGAGCAGCAGAGCTCAGGATTCCCCTCCACGCTGCTGATCCTGCCCCGAGCCCAGGGTTGGTGCCGGGCTGCGGGCCAGGGGAGCCTGCGGGAGCTCGGGGCTCTCTGGCAGCCCCTGGGAGGCAGCAGCGGTGCCCAGAGCTGTCCCCGTCAGAGCAGCTCAGCCCTCCCTGAGCGCCAGAGCAGCTTTCCCATTGCCTTGGCTTCAATCCTTGCTTCTGTTCCCCCCCAGCCTCTGCTGCGGCTGCAGCCAGGGAAGCCCAGCTGCCTCAGCAGGTACGGGCTCGTTAATGAGCAATTAGCTCCTAGCCTAATTGGGCAGCAGAATGGCTAATGAGCCCGGCCGTGCTTGGCTGTGCCCTCATTATCCCGTGCTCAGCCAGAGGCAAAGTTGAACTTCTGTCCCATTTCCGCGATGCCACGGTCAGAGCCTGGCTCAAAGCTGCGTGTGCCAGAGCTCCCCACCTTCCAGTGCTCCAGAGCTGATGGGTTCCCCTCTCCTCCTCCCCTCACTCTGCACTCAGAGCCTCCCTCCCTCGTCTGGCTGCTGCTCCTTCACTCGGGAACGTTTCTGATCTCTCCTCTCTGTGTGTGTGAACACAGACACACACACAGATATTTAACGGTGTGGCCGTGCCCATGTAAATATTTGTGTTCTCACCTGCGGGCAAGGCTGAGACCCGTGCAGAGGAACAAGGGCTGGGCTCACCTGAGCTGGTGAAAACATTTCCAGTGCAGCACAGAACCCTCAGTACCCAGAGAGGGATCCTGGCACCAAACTGGGCACAGGTGGAGGGAGGGAGGGAGGGCAAGGTGAGCCCAAGTCTTTGCTTTGCACTCCTAAGTCATATAAATCTTCAGGAGTCCTGAGTGAATCCCAGTTGCAAATCACAGAAGCCTAATTTGATATGCTCTGCTTCAGATTCTGAGTTCAGGAGTCACCAGAGGCTGGATTTTAACAGGACACATGAAAACTGTTCAGTTAACCAGCAGAGCTCTAGAATGTATTTTCCTTTCCAGCATTTGGATTCAGAGACCTCTTGTGGAAAGTGGCACATGACCTTTAGTGAGAGTCAGGATTGCTTTTTTTTTCCCTTTTTTGGCTTTTTTTTTTAGTATTTTAGTTTTTGTTTTTTGGTTTCTGGGTTGTTTTAAGTCTCGTCCAGCTGCTGGGCTCTGGCTAATCCAGGTCATATTACCAGGATGTGAAATATTTCATAGCTCTACCTGCTGCAGCAAAGAACCTTGTTCCTTCCAGGATTGATTATTCCAACTTCCTGCTGCTCCAGATAAACCTTTCCAGTGGCTGCTGCTGGTTTTAACCATGCCTTCTTCTGCCTCCAGGGTCCTTTCTTATATTAGATTATCTCAACATATCCCACCCGCTTTTCAGTCGCTTCACTGCCTCCCTGTTAAGCTCCCAAATGATTTTTTAAACTGCTTTTTTTTTGCACTAGAAGGACTTGCCTGACCTTGTTCTGCCCCAGTAACAGTTCCCCTCTTGGGTTCTCCATGAAAGCAGCCAATGCAGGGATCCTTCCCCTCCAAATTTCTGGCATTGTGGAACACCTCCAAGTCTGCACTTTTCATTGAGCACTTTTACTTCAGAACTGTTCATTTTTGGAACCTGGAAATCCAACCAAAACTTATTTGTTTCTCACCTTCTATTCAAATGTTTTACCACTGCCTTTCCTGACAGTCCTGGGACCCTGGGCCAGCCTGGTCCCAGCCAGAACAAACCCCTCAGCTCAAACAGAATGCACAGCTCCAGGAAAGGACCAGTGCTAATGGTGCTGCCAGAGCAGGCACAGCTCGGGGAGCCAAAAACCTCCCTTCATGTTTTACACCTCTGGAGAAAAGAAAGAGTTGGTCAAAATTCCCTTTTTAAGCACTGAGGGTTTTGGTTTTTTAGGTCAAAGCCTCTCAACATTGCTTCACTCTTGCCTAAGCTGCTGTAACCAGGCAAAAATCCAACACACCTCTCATTTAGGACACAAGGACAAACAGTTTTCACCTTGGCTTCCCAAAATTGTGTTGAGCCCCCTCGGAATCTTTTCCACTGAAGATCTCAGAGCATTTAACGACCCTTAATGCAAACTTCCCACCACTGTCAGGTCTGCAGGAGAGGAGCTGGAGCACTGGGCAAGGCTGAGCCAGCAGTGGCAGAGAAACCTCCCCATGAAAACCTGCTGTGTGCTGAAGCATCAACAACCTCCCCCCGTGCCTTGAAGGGGCTCCTTTGATGAATGGAAGGAATGCTGGGACACAGCCAGTTAGGGAAGCTTCTCACGTCTCTTCCCCAACATGTGCTGAAATCCTTCCTTGCTATTGGGAAAAGGGAAGCACAGTCATGTGCATGGGATTGATTTCCCAGAAGCCCAGGACTGCATAATCCCAGGCATTCCAGAGGGGCAGGCAGCAAATGGATTATTGTGTGCATTTTTGACAGCCTTGCCTTTACTGTGGGCTCCCCACAGCGTTTCTTTCTAAAAAACCCTTCTGCACAGCCCTGTTTGTGTTTCTGGGCTCACCCACCTACTCTCGCTGATATTTTATTTATTGCACCCTCACCCTGATGAGTGAGGAGCTTTCCCCAGTCGTTGCTAATTAGTGGGGGTGTCTCTGCAGAGGCTGAGTGCACAGGGATCCAGGAGAGCAGGGATGTGCCCTGGAACCCACAGGGATCCAGGAGAGCAGGGATGTGCCCTGGAACCCACAGGGATCCAGGAGAGCAGGGATGTGCTCACACCCTGCAGATCCACAGGCAGAATTCCGTGTCCACATGGACTGCCCAAACACCACAGCATTGTGGATTTCACCCACAAGCCCAGGTATCAGAATTATTCCTGCATTTCAGTGGAAGCACAGGGTAACAGACTGGCCAAGCCCTTATATTGCCATGGAAAAAGCAATGCAAAGGGAGAGACCTGAGGGGAACTGCTCCTCTTCCCTCCCTCTCTCTGTTTCCAAACACTGATTACTGGCTCGAGGTTGGACCTTTTTGATCCCAAAGCCATCTCTCTGCCTTTGAAAGTGGCAAGAACTTCACCCAGCTGAAATCTCAGACTTTGGGGTTCCTCTTTGGGGGCAATTCATGGTTGGGTCTCTTGGGTCTCTGTAGCTGTTGTTTCAGATCACCAAATCCAATCTGCACCCATTTGGGTGCATCTTAGAAGCAAAGTGGAGATGAGGTGAAGCTGTGAATGTAGAAGGGGGAGCTAAATGGGGGTTGGGGGCCTTGCAGGAAAAGTTAAATGAAAGGGCAGTTCTGGAAGCAAGAACGATGGAGTGCAGTCCAAGGAAATGTCTCCAGAAGATAAGCAGTAAATCTTGTTCACTGCATATAAGAAATCAATATTGCCATTGGAGCAGGGGCATCAGGAACAGCAGAAAGGGCTCTCACACTGAAAAAAAGTATTTACAGAACAGGAGAGCTCAGACAAGTGAGCAGAGAGCTGCACTTCACCCAGTGAACTCAGTCATTACACAGAATTAACAGCAGCCATTTCTCAGCCATTAAAAAAGACAAGAATAGCTTGGCCATGGCTACGTGTCAATACAGGAAAGGCAGCTCAGAGGAGGCCATTCCGTGGATGTTTTTATATATGGATACACGAAGGTATTAAAGTGGGCTCATTCCCAGGGCAATAAATACAATTTAACCAGAAGAAGCTACTTAAAGATGCAGGTGGCAACTCAGGCAGGGGCTCTGGGAGAGCTTTAACACCTGGCTGGGGGGACACGAGGAAAGCCAAAGGAGGCTCTCAGCAAGGCTGCCCTGAGGGGTCACACACGGACACTGAGGGTCACACACGGACACTGAGGGGTCACACACGGACACTGAGGGTGACACACAGACACTGAGGGTCACACACGGACACTGAGGGTCACACACGGACACTGAGGGTCACACACAGACACTGAGGGGTCACACACAGACACTGGGCTCTCCCCCCGGTATTCACTCAGGAATCTCCACGTTCCCGGTTTGTGATGATCTCGCTTTCCCTGGGTTCCCCGAGCAGGACACAGATGCTCGAGGGCCGGATTCCTTTTTCCTGGGGATCTGCTGCCATCGCGTGGCAAATCCTGCGATGGCACCCGGGGCCCGCCGAGGCACAGGGACAGCCCCGGGCACCCTGCAGCTGGGAGGGAGCCGCTCAGTGCCCAGCTCAGTGCCCAGCTCAGTGCTCCATAGTGCCAAGGGGTCAGTGCCCAGGTCAGTGCCCCATGGTCAATGCCTCACTCTCCAATCACACCCAGAGCTGCAGTCAGGACAATCGTTCAGCTCAAGCCTGCTCATACCCCTGGTCCCCCTTGGGACAATGTCCCCTGTCACACCCCTGGCCTTCCCCTCCCACCCCTCACCCTCAGGGTAGGTGAGGGGCTCTCCTTGCCCAGGGCTGGCACTCAGTAGCCAGAAGCCTCCTAAAGGCAGCTTTGCCAAGGCCCTGCAGCCCAGCTGGGCACAGGGATGTGTGCCAGGGCCATCAGCCAACAGCTCATGTTCACTTATTTGCACTCTTGTAAATAAAAATCAGCCAGCCGTGCCCTGGGGGCCCAGGCAGACACAGAGTGTCTGTTCTGCAGTGCCCACAGCTGGGTCTGGCACGGGTGGAACTCCAGCAGGCAGTTTGCAGCAGCACTGCCCTGGCACTGTGCTGGAGTGCTGGTTAAAAGGAAGAATCCCATCCCAGGGCTCTGAGGACAGAGCTGAGATGCCTCTTTAACATTCCTCAGCCAATAAAAGATGTCTCTGAGAGAGAGGGGCCTGATCCATTACAGAGGCTTGGGCAGAACAAGCAATAATGGCAGAAGGACGAGCCCAGATCTTCACTTTCCAAAGGTCACAGCCCAGGCTCAGCTGCTGCTCTGGGGTGTCCCAGAGAACAGGGCTGTGGCCGTGGCACAAACGAGCTCTTGTCCCTTGGGGATCTCACCTTCAGGGGGGATGGTAGGAGTGTCAGGAGCAGAGGAGAACAGCTCTGGAGAGGTCCAGCATTGTCTCAGTGCCTCCTCCAAGGCCAGATGCACAGCATGGAACTACAGGACAGAACAAAAGTTGTAAATAACCCCAGCAGCTCAAACCACACTGAAATTATTGCACTGCAGTTACAAACCCTGCAGCCATTGGGATTCAAGGCTCTCAAAACCCTTTACTAAGTTCTCTTCCACCTCTATTACACAAAGAGTGGAAATCCATCTGTTCAAAGCTCTTCTGAAAGAACAAAACAGCGATTTAGAGCCAGTAAGAAGCTTTAGCTCTGTTCCCTACACAGGGAAGCCAAGGTACAGCAGCAGCAGCCCTGGGAGTGGTGGCAGAACCTAACTGCACCTGGATGGATTGGCAGAGGCATCGCCCAGCCCTGGGGGACAGATTTATCCCTCAATAGGCCATTAAGTAATTTGTCACGAATGCCAAAGTGCCATTGGAGAGAAATAAAAGCCGGGAGTTGCAGGCAGGATTACCCAGCTGAGCTCCATGGGCACAGCAGTCTGAACTGCCATCCACACCTGCCATCAACACCTGCCTGGGGGACTCGGCTCTGGCTGCCAGAACACACTCGGGTTACCCCAAACCGAAGCCCAAGTCCAAAGGAAATTAAACACAGGCATCTAAAGCCCCGCTCATGGGTGCTGCTGGCAGGAGAGGCACATTCAGAATTCACACTTCAATGTGGAATATGATACATGCATAAAAAGGTTGTATTTTGCAGTTTGGTGTGGCCCCTCTTACCTGCTTTCCTTTTTCAGCAGACAGGAGGGGTGCGGTCACAGAATGTCAAGCTTTGCCCAAGATGTACAAGCAGATGTTTCTGCACTCGGGTGACTCAGAAAATCTCACTGTTTTTGTCAGGGACTTTGTGTTGAACCCCTTTACTCCACCCCAACCCAATCTGAGACTGTCCCAGGCTCAGGGAGGAGCACAGGGAGTTCTGTCCTATTTCCTTGGGTCCCCTTCTGAGTCACCTCCGTTCTTCCCACCCTCAGGACCCCAAACTGTAACTCCTCCCAACCAGACCTACGCGATTTCTTCTCCTTCATGCTCCCTATTTCTCACTCCGTCTGACACACCTGCTTGAAAAACAAACGTCCTATCAGCCCTGAACAATACATTGCAAATAAGCATATAAAAGAGCTTTTATTGACATGAATAAATTGATTGGGACCATTACTTTGCAGCTGCTTCCCACAGAAAAAGCCTCTCAAAGGCAGCCCGAGGCAGGGCAGCAACATTTACATTTAGATGAAGGCATTTCTGTCACACCTCCCAACAGTTTCTGGCCCTGGGTTCTGTCTCCAGAAGAAATCAGTGAAGCCGAGGAGCTTTGCTTTAAATAACGCAGAAGGGAAAAGGGAGAATTTGCTTCTGCAATCCAGGGCATGTTGTAGCCTGGAATCACACAACCTGCAGAGTGGTGGATTCACAGTGAGCTCCTTCACTCCTGTGCTGCTCAGTGTCCTCTGGCACTTCTTCAAACACAAGCCACTGATGCCCACTCTGTTTGCCTCTCCATAAAAAGCATTAAGCTGTGAAGGACTGAACTGGAGAGAAGGACAGAAGGGACAGCTGGGTGACACCAAAACAATCCGGCTTAGAGGGAGGAAAAACCCACCAAGGGTATTTTGAAAGCTCAAATTCAGCCACGTTACCAGGGCAAGAGCAGCAGATTCCTTGTATCTGCCCCGAGTTTGTAATTGGGGTTCTTTCCAACAAGCTGCAAGGCCAGAGAAACCTCCATCCTCCAGATGATAGTCTGTTCCAGCAGAACCAGGACCCCGGGCAAAGTGAAATACAGCTCCCCTGGCATCACACCGAGCTGTTCCCAAAGCCAGCCCATCAATTTATCCCTAATTTCCCTCCCAAACACACATTCCCTGGGCAGGGAGCTCAGCCTGGCAGCCACAGGAGGGTTCACAAGCAGCTCCTCAGCAGAAAATGTTCCTTCCTGCTGACATTGCCACAGGTAAGGACACTGGACAAATATTTAAAGAGCTAACAAATGGTGAAATGGAATTGCAACAGGATTCAGAAACTGGAAAGGCACAACGAAGTCTAGCAGAGTAACAGAACAGGCAACAGGACCAATCACTTCAACCTTTCCATGTCTGACAGCTGCACTCCTGAGCTACCCTAGGGTGCTCTGGTGCTTGGGAAAGCACACTACTGCATTAGTATTAATAAACAGCAAAGTTATTTTTGCTTACTGTGAAGCTGGGCTTGGTTTAATGTCCTAAAACCTACAAACTCTGCCTTTAGGAACCTGGGATGTGTAAAAGAACAATCAAATCCTGTCCTGGATGTGACTCCTACCTGCCAAGTGTCTTCCACTCATTAAATGCTGTTTTTTATGGTGTCTTTTCCCCAGTCTTTCCCATGACTCATCTGACCAGAAAATGGATATGATCAGTATTTACTGTGCAGGCTCATTTCTCTCATTTGTGAGGCCCAGGAAAGACGTGCTCACATTGTGTCAGAAACTTGCACTGCACCCACATTCAGGTGACCATTCTGGAATTCAGTTTTGTAAAAGCATCTGAGAGTTCATGCAGATAATTTTTTTTAAAAAACCAGATTCCTTCACCAGATATTTCTCTAGGGGGAAAGAGTAGCTGAATTTGCAAGGGCCAAGTTACCACTTCCACAGAGATCAGCATTTGCAAAGAACAACAACAAAAAAATAACCTGTCTAAATTGTCCACGTGGGATCCGTGGTTTGCATTATGCTGCTTTTATCTTCTGCTCCAGTTTGTTTGTGCAAAGTCAACACCATGACTAAAATTAGGTTTAAATAAAGGGGGACATGAGCAGCACAGCAGATTGCAAAGGGTGGCTTGGACATGCAAGGCCCTGCCAAAGGCTCTGCCCTCCTTCAGATGCTGCTTCTGATCCCTGAGAAAGAGAAACCACCCTGAGGAGGGACCCAACACAAACCCAGCGGGGCTCTCATCCTCACCTGTCCCACAGGAGCACCAGGGATAGGAAACACCCGGGATTTTGTGCAGGAGCAGCTACCTGGGAGGGAGGCAGAGCACCTGTGCAGCCACATGGACACAGGACAGACAGACAGACGGACGGACAGGCAGACAGAGGCAGACAGCCCCTGGGTGAGGGTCTGCGCTGGCCCAGGGACACAGCCAGGGGAGGTGGGATGGAGGAGCACCGAGGGACAGGGAGCCCAAGGTTCTCTTTGGCTGCCCCCAGATCCCTCCACCGCCCTCCTGTCACCTTTTTCCAGCACTGCAGGAAAAAGACCTCNCTCCCCTCAGGCACAGCCCCGCCCCCTCAGGCACGGCCCCGCCCTTCCCTCAGGGCCCTCAGCGAGCTCCCAGCTCCCCCAGAGCAGCTTCGGGGCTTCTAAAGTGCCAAAATCTCCCAACAAGTGGCCTCTCCTCCTTACCAGGTGCTGCAACCCTTCACACCACCTGGCTTTTTCACTTTTCCTCCATAACAGGCACTGGAATCCCTCGAAGAACCCGAATTTTGGCTTTCCCCCCTTTCCTCATTACCTGGCACTGGACTCCCTCACACCACCTGCCTTTCCTTCATCTCCTCGTTAAATTCCTGAACCAATGGAGGTGGGAAAAGCAAGCCCCCGGCCCATGGTGGGGGTTGGAATGAGATGGTCTCCGGGGTCCCTTCCAACCCAACCCATTCCATGGAATTCCATGGAATTCTGAAGAGGATAAACGACCCAGGAAGGATCAAATCCCTCCCGTGCTGCTGGAGCTGACAGGGCCTCACAGGAGCTCTGCCAAGGTGCAGGTGACAAAGCCACACAAGCAATGGCTTCCAGCTCTCACCCTGGCATGGCACAGCCCCAGGAACACAGAACCACAACCTAACAACTGCATTGTTCAATTTATCCAGAGGTAAAAATCTTCTTCAGCCCCATCCCCGTGGAATTCATCATTTTAAGCCTGTTAAAACCTGTTAGGCAGGACAGGGCAGCCTGAGCCCACTCAAGTTCTACATGGAGCACAAGGAATTAAGAAAGAAATGTCAAAATAAATAGCACAGGCTCGGGAAAAGCACTTTCAGAAGCTATTTCCAGCAGACAAGAGCTGACCTTCCCCTCACATAAAATGCCACGGGGTATAAATAGAGCAGCCATTTGTCACAAAGCCTGGTGTGCCTGCCCCGAGCTCACTCCAACAACAGCACACTGCTCTCACTGTGCTCAGAGCACCAAATACCCTGAACTGGAGGCACAGCAGCTATTTCTGAAAAATCACACAGCAGAACCAGAGCAAGGAGGAACCTCCCCACCTCCCTCCTGACCAAACATTTGTTCTGCACAGCTCTCTGTGCCATCCCAGCACCTCCCCGAGTTTTGGAGATGCTGATTCTCACCGACTCCTGAACACTCACCACACTCACACTGCAATGCCACAGAGGGCACAAACGTGTGACTTGATGGAATTCGAGGGCAAATTTCAGCTTTTCAGAGGACAACGAGCAGACAATGAGGTACTGGGCATCTCCCCCTCTGCAACTGTCCCTTTGGAAGGTGCATTATACTGAAAATTGAGCAGTAGAGCAGCAGTGTGAAACAAGGACACAGACTGGAACTGGACGTGATGTTGGCGTACTGTGTATTAAAAACAAAATTAAAGAAGGAAAAAAATAAATTCAAGAAAGGACAGGTTTGAACCAGACAAGGTGGCCGTGCCAGCATCCCACATTATCCCAGGTGAAAGCAGCTCCTCTCCCATTAACAACAATCAAGAGACACATTTCACTTGCAGGCAAAACCTGGCTGCTGTAGTGTAGCTTGGTTTTTATTTATGTCCACAAATATTTCAAAAAAATTACAAAATACTCAAATGGAGAGAACACAGAAGTCACGATTTCTGGGTTTCTACTCTGTTTACACTGTGTTATCCCATGGCAAACTACTCATATATACATTAAGCTTCAAGATATATATAAATGTAGCAGTCAGAATGTACACTCTGCTTTAACGGTGCAGTGAAACAAGCTCAACCATGACGACATAGAACAAGAGAGACGTTTCAAAAACACTAAAGCAAAATTTAAAAATAAGCTTTCGGAACAGAGGAAAAAATAAGAGAGATTTCTTGAAAGAAAATCAAAAGGTCTGGGTTGTTTTTTTTAACAGGGCATCGAACACCGAGATGGCTTCAGAAGCCACTGCAGGTAAAGTTGTAGTTAATCACTGGGCTAAAATGGAAGAATTTCAGTGCTTATTTGCTGAATGATGTGAACAAAAAAAGCTCCCATAAATTATTAGAATGCTCTTCTAGGAAAAAAAAAAAAAGTATCAACGAACTGCTTTAGAACAGACTGCAACTTCAGCTGAAAAATAAGAAATACAGAGAGGACCCCTAGAGGGAATTAGCTTTTCCTTTTCCTGAAGAACTATGGCTTAAAAACAGCAAGAGAAGGGTCCGAAGAAACAGCTGCAGTCCCCCAAACGCCCCAGTTCCATGTGGTAAAACAAAAGGAGGGGAGAGATCGAACTGAAATGTGCCTAATGAGACCTTTAAAGCAAAGTGAGGCACTCTCTGCTGAGCAGGCCCACCCTCCTGGCTGCTCAGCTGTGAGCAAAAATAAACCCTGTTCCCAAAAGGAAGCCTTTCCACCGCATCACTGCCCACAGCCACGGACAAGGACTTCACCTCCCTCGATTCTGGACTGACCTGATGGTTCCCCACCTGAGAAACCCGACCTGCTCCTCCCAACACCTTCACCCCGAGTTAAACACCACAGCAGGGCTTGAGCACTGAGAAATCTGCAATGGGGCACAGCAAAAAGGGAAGATCAGCTGAAAACCCCCCCCCTCTCCCCTCTACTCTTGCTTAGTGGGCCTAGAACTTGTATTTTTAACAGGGGAATTGTGTGCCAGCAGCTCTGGGCTGGGTAGCAGGAGGTGCCTGCAGCTGATTAACTACAACTTTATCAGAGTGGCTCAGTACAGTCCTAGGACACAACCATCACACTGAACAGGCTACAACAGCAGAGAGAGCATTGTGAGTGGAGAGAGAGAATGGGGGGAGTTGTGCACCAGCAGAAAAAAATGACCAGCAGATTCAGATGTCCATTGGTCTGCTCTGACAAAAAAAAAACACCAAAAAACTGTGGCAAAACTGGGGAAAAAAAATTTAAAATCTGCCCAGTAAGCAGAGCTGTCCCCGTGAATGCTCACTGTGTATTCCTCTCCTATCCTGGTGGGAAGCAGCCAACAGGAGTTTCCCTGCAGGGACTGTGGGGTTGGGAGGCTCCTGTCCATGGATCCCAGAGCAGTCAGTTCCTGAGGGACACAACACTGGTGGCAGTTCAACAGTTTTTGCTTATAAAAATCCAAACTTAAACAGTCAAAAAGAAAAACAGACTGGTCTTTGAACACGGAGCTGCCAAGTCCACTTTTCTTAAGAAGAACTTATCAAACAGGAGGCCAGAAAAAGCATGGCCTCCCAAAGTATGCACGTGCATACAGAACTCTGGCTGCACTACTCTGAGCCATGGAACATCTTTAAAAGGAGATTTCTAGAACAGATTATTTCTCTAAACTTTCTCCCCAAAGTCCATCTAAACCCAATGTAGCTGGATTAAGTTTCAAAAGGTCACAGGAAAGAAGTGTTTTATGGCCACACTGAAAATGAACCACTGAAGGCAGCATCAAAAGGGCCAGTGGGGTCCAAGGGACATCTGAGCTGCTGAGAAACCCAACTCAACAAAATCAGCTGCAGAACAGAGAGATGGAACACGAACAAAAACCCCCAAACAACAAAACCAACCAAAAAACCAAGAATAGAAACAGTCATTTGCAACATTATCCCTGCAAATCCCTTTAATGCTTATTGTTGATATAAAACCAAATTTCAAGCTTTTACCCATTTGAAATTATTGATACCCATCATTCCCTTTAATTAAAGGGATAATTATATATATATATTTTATTAAAAAATCAACTCTGTATTCTGTCAATACCAGGTAGGAATTCACAATTTGTGATGTTACTGAAAATCAAGATAAACGTTTCTGGAGTTTGTTTTGTTTTGTTTCTCCCCTCTACCCCAAAAAAGTTATTTACAGACTTAAAAAGCCATGCTGCAGAACTGAGCTCTCTTTAAAATTATGAAGATTTCCTACAATGTATTAAAATAAAAGTAGATTTTTTTTATTATTATAGCACTTGGATTCAGAGCTTGTTATGTCACCTACTTGCAATCCTTGTTTTTTTTTATTTAAATTGCCTATAGATGCATTGAGTGTCCCTTCACGCACAGTGACTTGTGTTGTGAACCTGATTCTAGCACCTACTGAAAACAAACTAGTAAAGAAAGAAAGAAAGAAAGAAAGAAAGAAAGAAAAAAAAAAAACAAGATTGCAGGAAGTTCTCTGAATATTCCACACAGTCCTGTATTTCCAGTAGGCTTCTGAATACGTTTTCATGCAGGGAGACCCACACCAGTCTTGAGAAATCTTCTCTACAAATGAACACTATGCTGATAAGTCTCTACTTGTTGGGTGGTTGCTTCTGTTTTAAATATATAAAGAAATCTTTATAAGATATTCTTTTCCTCTTGTAGCTCTTCTTGTATGTAAAAATGTTCCACTCCTTCCCAAGGACTGGGGTTTCCATAGCCAGCGTTACAAATAAATAATTTATTACAACTGTTTGTCGCCTTCTTTTTTCAGTCGGCTGCAAGAGAAGGAAAACTCATTTGAACACAACAAAGGAGGTGTCAGACACTTCGGAGACAGCTCTGCCCTCCTGCTCACCCTGCAGGGAGCAGGGGCTGCAGCCTGGGAGCTCTGAGCACCACCCTGGGCACGGTCACCAGTGCCAGCTCTGCAGATGGGACGTGTGAGGTCACTGCCACCCTGGAGCCACGCTGGTGTCACACAGAGAGGCCACAGAGTCCCTCCAGTGTCACCCCCACAGCGCATTCCCAGGAAAAACAGCCCTGTGATTCCTCCAGGCCTGCTCACTGCTGGACCCCTGCTGCTCACACACTCAACTTCCTACTGCCCTCAGTCATTCCTTAGCATTCACTGGCTTCCTCCCCTCTTCTCCTCCACAAAGTTCTGCCCACCCTCCTCTGCTGTTTTCAAAGAAGAGAAAGAGATCTGGAAGCAGCAATTGCTGGGAATATCCCAATAAAAAAACCCCAATAAGAGGGGATTCTGCAATAGGAGACTCAACCATTCTCATCTCGTGCCAGTAATTTGGACCTCACTTCTCCTCTGCCCAAAGCAGGTCTCACACAGCTTCACCTGTAACTGCATCAGGGCTCAGCACACAGCGAGAGAGGTGAAAATTCGAAGAAAAAAGAAGGAATGTGGAGCAGTATGACAGAATTCCCAGGTCCCCAAAGGCCTTTATTGCAGTCTCACCTGTAATAATCTTCCTGACTGGGTAGGTGCCCACCGTGCATGTGAGGGTGCCCGTGCAACCACTGCTGCTCCATTGCCAGTCTCTGCAGCTCTGCAGACTGGGCGTGCATGGCCTGCAGCTGGTGGGCTGCTGACATGGGAGGTGGAATGGCACCAGGCAGATCCCGAGGGTAGGGAGTACCTGGGGGACAAGGGACCACTTTGACACTCCTGTTTGCTGCTTGTTTATCCCAACAAACCACCACAACCACCCAAAGTCACAGCTCAACTCCCCCCACCGAGAAATGCTGAAGCCCACAGGAAAAGGTGACATTTCAGATCAAAGCCAACCCTTGCAAAGGACCTTAAAATGCACTCACCAAAGACTGGATGTCGGAGCATTTCATGCTCGTGAGGTGGCTGCCCTAGCAATGGGTTGGGGATGGTCCCAGGTGGGTAGGGAAAACGTGCCAGGTGGGGTCCAGCTGCTAAAGGATCCACCAGTGGATGAACAGGTCCTGCTGAGCCTTGGAGAGGAGGAGAGAAAACGTCCATCAGCTGCCTGGGGACTGCAGAGGAACCGCCCGGGAAAGAACACAAAGCCAGGACAATTCCCTCAGCTGCTGCACTGCAGAAATGTGGGGTCATTTTACCCTCTGTTCATCCCCAGTCCAAGGGGACACAAGGGTTATAATGGCCTCGAGCACCAGTGGAGCCTCCTGGAGCAAGAACCACCCAAGAGCCCCTCACTGTGCCTGAACCTGGCAAAGCACAAAGCCAAACCACTCCTCAAACACTCAGAGAGACTTGGCAGTGAATTGACTTGGCTGTGTCTGCACCAGCCTCTCTCTGGACTGGGAGGGACAATGTACAAGCCATGTTTTTGTCCAGAACAAGTACCTGGGGAGCATCCAGACTTGCCTGCACAGAGGTGCTCAGTGACTGACTCACCTGGCAACAGAATCCTTGCACAGACACGGCCTATGTCAAATTTCCTCTGCTGTCAGGGGTTTGCAAACCTGCCTGCAACTGGGCCCATCTGTGATTTCTGCAGTGAGCTTCAGGAATGCTGATACCCAGCACTGTCATCTCCCACCTGCAGCCCCCTAGCCCTCAAGAATCTCACAGCACCCTGGTGCTTTCTTTGCTGTACAATCATTCCCTCCAACTCCAAACATGGGCATCCCAGCACATTTAGTGCACACTGCTCCAGGGCAAAGTATGCTACATTTGCTTGCACAAACACTGCAACAGTAGCCAGATACCAGAACCTGCATTTTAAGTACTCTTTTTCCCCTCACTGCTTACTTGCAGCACCTGGTGCCTGGCTTGCCACGTTTTCTCCCACTCTGTCACCACAAAATCTGAACATTTTTGCTAAGTGCCTCCTCTCCACTACTCCAGGCCTCTAATCGTGTATCGTGGTTTAGAAATGAGGGAGGCACAGATTCATTTCTGAGACGATGAATTATTACCACTGTAAGGTGCTGCTCTAGGATAGCAGCACTTAAAAAACCAACCTACAACGAACCAGGAAACCCTTCAGAGTGAGAGTCTGAATGACGATCACCGTGGCGCTACCATCCTGCATCATTCCCACAAAAAGAACCTGCGTTTCAGTTATCACAGCCTCACACAGCACAGAACCACAACACGGACACCAAAACAGGGATTTTGCTATGTGAGCTGCAGGGCCAGAGCGGGCCTGTTCCGAGCTGTTCCCCAGGGAAGCTCCCAGCTCGCGGGGCTCACCTTGGTGAAGGGGGTCCTGCTGGTGTAGGTGTAGATGCGAGTGTATGTGCGAGTGTTGGTGGTGGTGGGGGGTGACGTTGAACATCTGCAGCCGTGCCAGGGGGTCGTTGGTGAGCGAGGCCATGCGCTCGGCGTGGATGCGCTCGGCCGCCAGCCTGTCCGGGTAGCTCATCTCCGGCCGCAGCTGCGGCCCCGCCAGCGCCAGTCTCTCCCTCTCCAGGGGGTTCAGCCCCGGGTGGAAGGAGGCGAAGGGGTGAGGCCCCGCCGTGGGTGGGATAGTCAGTGCCCCGTGCCTGGCGAAATGCTCCATGGGGTTGGTGGCCGGGTGCAGCGCGTCCAGCTCCGGGGGCTTCACCTCGAAGCCGGGCTTCATCCTCTCGCGCAGCTCCCGCTCGCGGATCTCGCGCTCCCGGATCTCCCGCTCGCGCAGCTCCCGCTCCCGGATGGTGGGGTCCACGTTGTAGAGGCCGGGCATGTGGTAGGCCAGCAGCGGGTCCGTGGGGTTGAGGGGCACAAAGAAGGGGTGGTTGCGGTTGGTGGGGGACATGACGTGGGGCCGCGCGTACTCGCTCAGCGTCCGTAGCGCCGGCGTGTCCGGCCCGATGTAGGGGGGCACGGCTGCGATGGTGGTCGGGGGCGGCTCGAAGGAAGGCCTCATGTGGGCTGGCCCGCTGAGCTGGGACTCGCCCAGACGGCCCTCGTGGGAGGAGCTGGACACCTTCTGCTGCACACAACGCGGGAGAATCTCAGGTCAGCACACATGGCTTAGAGCACCTCACACACACCCACCTCCCCGCTGTCCCCAGCCCCTTTTCCAGGAGACAGCACTGGTGTGCCTGCACAGTAGTGCAAGGGACACAAGGGCATTCACTGTGTCTGCACAGTGCTCTCCTACTGAAGGTTCAATGCCAGCACCTGGCCTGGCTCTTCTCAGAACCAGACCAGGGACAGAAACTCTCCTTTAAGGAGAAGCCAGTCCCAGGCAGGTCAGGAGGTGCTCAGAGCTGGCTGGATTTCAGTCCATACACTCAGCTCCACACTAAGAGAACCCTGGCTGGACAGGATTAAAGTGCTCCTGGGGATCTGCATGCTGCAGTCACCATTCAGGTCAGATCCAGCCACCAGCTCCCTCACACAGCTCCGAGCCAGAACCGAACCTACCACAGCTCTTTCCGCTTCTCTCTCACGCTCACGCTCCCTCTCTCTTTCCTTCTCTTTTTCTTTTTCTCTTTCCCTCTCTTCTCTGGCTTTCTGCTCTGCTTCCCTTTTGGCCTTTTCGATGGCCTCTTCCCTCTTCTTGGCCAGTTTGGATCCTGCCAGAGGCATGAAGTACAGGTCTGCCCTGGAGCATGAATTGTAGCCACGGTCCAGGTGCTTATAGAACCTGAAAGGAACACAAGAGAAAGAGCTCAGCCATGAGGAAGGTGTGGGACTCTGGGATTTGAGAGCTGTATGTCCAAACTAAAAAACATCACTCTACACTTAGACCAAACACTACCAGCTTCATGGAAAGCCAGCAGAACATTAATTTTTCTGACTGCTGAAAGCTCCATACCTGGCTGACTGACTGGCGTGACTTGGGATATCCACCACGGTGGGCTCAGGGGATGGACTCCTGGGAGGAGGTGGAGGGCTCTCCGGCTCCTCAGCTTCATCTGGGACCTCCTCCTTGATCTGGATGGGTGGCAGCGTGCAGGCTGTCACCACGGGCACTGTCCCACTAGAAGCTGCTGACGTGGAGATGGGGGTCTGAAGAGGGATGCCAGGCACGGTGGGCGGCGTGGAAGTGGAGGGGCACGAAGGAGGCGTGATGGAAGGGGGGCCCCCGGGCACAAAGGGGTGCTGAGAGAAGGGGGGCTGGGAGGAGACCTGATGGAGTCCGGAGGGGGGGTGGCTGGCAGGAGG
>VZTR01027459.1:327643-359287 GCA_013400775.1 Chaetops frenatus | reverse complement strand
CTGCAGGGGAGGGTGGGGTGACGGGAGCCTCTGCGGGTGCAGCGCGGGGGCCTGCTGGATGTGTGAGTGAGGGGCGGGGGGCGCGGGGGGCTGCGGCTGCCCCGAGGGCTGGGACGCCGGCGGTGACACCTGGTTCGCAGGGGCCGGGGCGGCACTGGAGGCGGGCGGCAGCGCCGGCAGCGGGGCTGGCACCGGCGGGGTGGCAGCGGCAGCCTGGGCAGAGCCGCTCGGGGCCTGCAGCACCTGGGGCTGCGCCTGCAGCACTTGCTGCTGGGCCGAGGAATCCGAGTCGCTCTCGTTGTCCTGCGGGCTGGGGATGCTGGGGGACGTGCTGCGGTTGTCCTGGTCGATGTCCTTGGGGTCACTGCTGCCCTCATCGTTGACGCTGCGGCTGTCGGAGCTCTCGCCTTCGCCCTCCCCTTCCGAGGGGGAGTTGGGCCTGCTGATCTCCTGTGGGGAGAGGCAACAGTGACCGCCGTGCCCGGGAGAAGCACACCAGGACATCCCTGGTGTGCCACACGTGCTGTGCAGACACAGGTGAAGGTACCCCCTGAACCCCACAGGGCCCAAACCAGCACAGGAACACAAATATCCAAGGGATGGGCACAGACAGCAGAGCCAGGATCCTTCCACAGTGCCCAGGGAAAATAGGAACAAACTGAAATACAGGGAGGGGGCCTGCTGAACACAGCAAAACACTTCTTCACTATGAGGGTGACCAGCAATGGAGAAGATTTGTCCTGTGACGACTCCAGTGGTGGTCTTCTAACAGAAGACAAAACCCCAAACTTAAACTTAAAAAAAAAAAAAAGGAGGAAAGGAGTGGAAAACAATCCAAGTGTACTTCTGTATGCTTGATATCGACACTAAAAGGAAAAAAAACAACTTCTGGATTTACCCTGTATCACTCCACTGTTTTCAGCAGAAGGAACACATTATAACACTGGTCACTTTCCAGCCACAGATTAAGTTACAATTTGCTGTGGCTTAAATTGATTTCATGTTTTTGGTGTGTTACCAGATTTGCATCCCCTCCCCACCTCAAACTATTCTCCTAACAGGAAATATCCTCTGTGGGACTCACTTGAGTTTTGGATTTTTTGGCGTTGGACCTGTCGGGTTCTTCCGTGTCAGATGCTGCCTTTTCCCGCTGCCTCTTGGAGTTCTTGAGAGGAGAAGACACCTCTTCTTTTATCTTCTGCCACAAAGGAAGCAGAGCACAACAGTTACCAGTGGTGTAAATGCAAAAGTAAATCGAGTGTAGGCCAGTGCCACTGTATTTAACACAAATTAAGGAGCAGCAGAACTCACAGTTGACAAAACTGACACAGTCAGTATTTAACAGCAATCCAGTACACATCAAACTAGTAGGAAAAAGGAAACGTGAATTATGCATTCCTCATATGAAGGGATATTTTAAATAGAGCTGGGCAGGACCAAGTCCATCAGGAACTCACAGCAGATCAACTGGCCCAGGTTACCCTTCAAAAAAAAAAAAAAAAGAGACCAACACCAGTTATTAACTGGTTCAAGATGGAGCCAGAATTTCTGCAGGAGACAGGATAAACCTCTTTCTGCTACATGAAAGTCTTGCTCTACTCTTGGTATTTTGAGAGGAATATTTTTAGATCCCCTGAAATATAGGGCTAACAGTGAATAGCTATTCTGAGATTACTACCTTCTCCCATGGCCTGGAACAGCTCTGTGCATCACATAATTACCTAACTTCAAATTCTGCCAAGTTTTCAGTTTTATAAAGTGAAAACTTGCTCCATACTCTTTTTTTTTTTTTTTCTGTAATATTTATTTTTAACTTGCTACTTCTCAATTCACACTGCTTAATGGTAAGCTTTCCTGCTTCATGTGGTTTTGTTTCTTTAGAACTCTCCTGGAAAGGCACTTAATTCATTTGAACAGACTCAACTGTCAGCTTGCTCTGAACAATCAAGCAAATACACCTCCAGAAAAACAGCAGCAGAAGTAGTCTCAATTACTAAATGTTCATATTCCTTTGTAAACACAGATTAAGTACTACTTACAAAAAAATCCCCAAAACTGTCTACTTGTCTCAAACACAGCATTTCTGATCTGCATTACTCCCCTGAGCTTAAAGCTTGTATTTGCATCCAAAATGGAGGGATTACTTCATCGTGAGAGCAGCAAGGTTACGTGGGGTACTCGAGAGGTTTGATCGCTCCCATCCCTCCCTGGGCAGGCACAAAGCAGCTCTTTCTCCCTCTCCTTCTGCCTTACCCCCCCTCACAGGCTTTTCCAGGTCAGACTGCCCAGCTCCCGGTGAGACCTGCCTGAGAGGCCTCAGGTGTGCAGCCCTGGCCAGGAGGGCCCCGAGGGAGGGATTACCTTGGTGGATTTCTTCACGGACTCGGCCTTGCTGTCGTTGCTGGAGGTGCTGGCGGCGCTGGGCGAGTTGCGGCCGCTGGAGCGAACATCCTCGGCGATGGGGGAGGCCCGGCCATCGGGGCTGGCTGCCTGCTTCTTCCTGCCACTGCGTAGGGTCGACATCTGGGGGGAAACACAGCTGGGTCAGCACTGCCCAGCCCCTCAGAGAGCTCTGCCTTGGCACGGGACGGGGAACACACTCCTGGCACAGCCTGGCAGCCACAACCTGGAGCGTTTCACCTTCTTACACTGCTCCCTTCAAAGCTCAGCTGGCTCAAATGGAAAAGGAGGCAAATTCTCAATGTGTCTACTCACAAATATTAAGTGCTGATTATTTAATTAGCAGTGCCTGTTAGAAATGGCATTAGGAAGATGTTCCAATACACAGCACACACACACACAAGGGGGCATGAGGCAGGAGGCCCCCCGTGTTCCATTAAAAATAATCCATCTGTTGGCAGTCAAGGCCAAGGTCTAGACCCCCAGCTCCAGTGTGCTCCTGCTATGCAGTAAGGGATCAGTGGAGTACATTTCAATAATTAATGCTGTTTCCCTGCCATTTTTGCAGTTTTCTGGATGACTGGCTACCAAAAAAGCAATGGAGCCAACACTCCCCAAGAGCAGAGCCTCATGAGATATTTAGAATCACATCATCCTGATCAGAAAGATACAGAGGGGAGGGCAAGGAAAGAAATTTATCTGCTGTTCTATCAGCTAAACCCAACTCAAAGATAAATCACCCAGAGCTGTTGTCAGAGCCCTCACAAGTGCTGTGCAAGATGGAGCCTCACCCGAGTAACAACTGAGAGCACTCCAACCACAGAGGCAAAACTGAGCTCTCTGCAGGGAACAGACTTGAACTCCAGTAACATGAGGAGATCACATGAACAGCATCCAATTTTGGCAAACTCTTCCCAAGGGCTGAACTCTGACAGGATGCAGCTGGAAGGAGGACACGTACCAGCACAGGATGTGTAATGCACTGTCAGTGCCCCCTCACAATGACAGCCCACTGCCAGTCACTACAGAGAAATAACACAGCTGGCAGAGACATTCCACCTCCTTTTTCCAGAGAAAGCCTGAGCCTCAGCAAAGCTCCCCCTGGCACACACAAAGCAGCAGGAGCAGGCCCAGCCCACGGCAAACCAGTTCAGGACTCCTTTCCCCCCTGCATTAAAACCCACCGAGCCTCGACTCCGCCGTGTCCTCATGCTATGCTTCCCACTGAGGCCATCATCTTCCTCTTTCACAGGCTTGAACATAAAGGGTGGGGGGTCCACGGGCTTCTCGATGGGCGGCAGCTCCCCGTACTTCTTGAAGTGAATGCGGCAGTCGGTGCACAGCAGGATGTTCTCTCGGCCGCCGTGGTGCCAGTCCTTGGAAGCTTGGGGCAGGGAAAGCAACAGCTCAGCAGCTCCCACAGCACCCCAGCACCAGCACAGGGAATTGTTACAAGAGCTACAGTTACAAAAACAGCTGCTTTTCTGTGCCTAACAAAGTTGGAGAAGTTTCTGGAAAACTCTGTCCTGTCCCAGTGCACATCCTCAATATTCAATTTACAAACTGTGGTTGTTTGCTTAAGAAACTGCAGTTTTGAGGTACAGAAAGAAGCCTTATCTGCTCTACCTGGGAGCTAACAAGCAGCTGTTGTTCTCCAAAGCTGTGGTTTCTGCAAGACAAGTGAGCTCTGAACCTCTTATTTCCTTCCCCATTCTGGGGCTCCCACTTCCATCTGTGCCCCTGCCCAAACATCAGGAAACCTTCAGGAACAGCCACAGGAACGGGGCTGATGCCCAGGAGATTTGGTGCAGCATCAGGAAGTTTGGTGTGTGACAGCCCCAGCCCAACACTGATTCATTTTGTCACAAGCTGATTACACAGATTATGGATTATGCAGATTTATTCCTGTAGCAATTCTACCTCAGGCTTCTCCTTTGTCGCTGCAGTATTAATTTGCAATGGCAAAGCCTGATTAACTCTGTTAGGAACGCTGCATATTTTAGCTGATTCACCCCCACATTGCTGGGAACAGCTGAAGCAGCACAGGAGCTGCTCCTGCTGGCTGAGCCCACCATCCCCCAGGACCAGCAGAGGGGAGCAGCAGGGACTGGGACATACTGGTGGTGAAGCAGTGGCGGCAGGCGTAGCCCTTCAGCTCCTGCTCGCTGTCCTCGCTGTCAAAGTCATCTTCACTGGCCGAGCTCAGGTCCACTGAGGGTGGGAAGGACAGCAGAGAAAAGAGGAAAATGGAAAATAAACACTCAGCAGGATTTTCTATTTCCTCCTGCTTGGCTAAAATAAGCATTAAGTAAAATAGATCGTGACTCCTTACGCCCACCCTGCCTCGCATGGCCATTATTTCTGATTTTTCAAACTGAGCAAGACCAGACCTCATCACTCTGCAGGTTAAAGGAGGATTCCAGGAATGTGCCAAGGGATACAACTCCTGGAACCCCTGGTTCAGGCACACGGTACATTTCCAGTACCATCCGTGCTGAGTTCAACAGGCTGTGTTCCAAACCCATGATTTTTAAGAGAAAAGGGGTTTATGTCTAGAACCTGACCAAATTTAAAATCAAATATTCTGTATTTAAAACCTACAAGACTCCATTAAAAGGTTCTGTAGTGGCTTATCTGGTTTTTATTTTGTTACCCAGCAGTAGAGGTGTTTGTGGGTGGAGGAATCAATGCTTACATACAATGGACCTGTTTGAAAAACATGTTGTGATTCTTTTGGATGAGAGGCACTAAAGGATAACACCACTGTCCCAGTCCTTACTGCAGGGCTCAAAGTTTTAACCTGTGGCAAACTCACATTGCAAAAATGTCATGTTTTAAAGAAGAAGAAGAAGATTAAGCAAAGAGTCCCTTTCCTTTGTGGCAAAAGAGCTGATTACACAATTTGTGAACTCAAAACCGGCATCTAAACCACTGAAAATATGCAAACATCACAAAAACTGTATCCTACCTTCTAAACACCTCAAGAGTAAACACTTCCCTTTTGAGAGCACTGCATTTTTCTAGTCCCACCACTATAAATTCACAACATAACAGGGCTATAATTTGGCACAAGCAGGAAGCCCTCTGGCTTCTTCTGTTGGAATCTTTAATTAGAAGAAAGTCCTTGATGCAGGAACATTGTTTTTCTAAAGGCTCCAAGAGGATGTTTTGTACATGCAGGTTATAGTTTATGGATTAAAGCTTACAGATCCTCCAGTGCTTGCCATCAGCATTTGTCAGCAACTCGTTACCCTTCAAATTAACACAGGGTTACATTTAATAGCTACCACTGCCACAATTCCTGCATTAATACTTGCAGGTGTTCAAACCCTGACCCCAGGCTAGCACTTGCTTTCTTTTGCTAAATGGATTTTTATTCTCATCCTGCAGTCAGATCCATAAGGATGGGTCCTTCCAGCCACAAGCTCTCACACGCTGAGTATCTTGGACTGACCTGTGGAGCCCAGATCCTCACTCCTTGTGCACAGAGAGATCAGCAAGAAATCCTACCAGGTCAGCAGGGAAAAGCTCCCAGCCCTTTCCTGCCCCTTCCCTTCTACCCTGGCCAGGATTCTGGGTCCTGCCTGCTCACCACATCCTCCAGCTGCCCACGTGCACCTTTACATCTGCCAATCTCTGCCTTCCAGAGCCCCTTTATGAGGCACATTGGTTTGGAAAGACTTAAACTTTTCCCATATGGAGAGAGGTTTCTGTGCCCATACAGACCCTGTATGTGCAATGCAGCACAGCACTGCTTTGGGGAATTACTCCTGGTTTAGACACCTCTGCTCCAGGCAAGGCCAGTGTCCCTCCAAGACTCCCTAAGACACGGTGCTGGCTGCAGGAGGTCGGGGTCACCCAGAAGGATGGAAGGGACTTCCCTCCAAAGGCATGGAGGACTTCCTGCCTTCTTTCTGTGTTTTACAATTCCCATTACCACCGTAAGCCTGGAGAAAATACAACACAACACCAAGAAAAGAGCAGGGAAATCCAATCCCAGGGCAGTAATTCCATCCTTACAGGAAGCTTTCATGTGTAAGGACTGGGTGATCAAAGCCACCTTCCCCATTCCAGCAGAATAATGTGGGCACAGAGGGGGTAACTGCCTGAACCTCGCTCCCTTGCTGTCCCCTGGGACACTGCTGCTCCTGCATCTGAAGGGAGAGAAAGGGCCAGCCTTCAGGCTGCACTCACAGAACTCGCTGGAGGGGGGTCTGGAGGGGGTGTTGACCGGGGTGGAGGCGGTGCGGGTTTTGATCCTGCGGAACACGGCCTGGCGCCGGTGCCGCCGGTGCGCGCGCGAGCTCGCCGCCTCGGGAGTCTTCTTCCAGTAGTAATAGAAGGTGATCAGCTCTCCCTGCAAGCACACAACAAGGCTGTTAGAGGGACATCAAACCTGACCTGTCAGCTTTCCTGCCCCTGCTCCGCTCTCTGCATGCACACAGGGGTTTTTCCAGGAAGAATCGTGACGTATTTCAGGCAGAAAAAGGAATTATTTAGGTAAGACGTATAAGAAACCCTTCATTATTTTCTGCTTGCTTTTGCAGAGGGGGAAGAGAAGTAAATAAATGCTTTTTCACTCCTCTCCTAGGAATGGAAAGAGGCTGGGAAGCACCAGGAGCCAGCCTGCACCTGGATGCTGCTGGTGGCAATGCTTCAGAAGAGGGTGCCCTTGTGTCACTGTCAGCATCCTGTGACACCTCTGCTCCTCAGCTCTGCTGAGCTCTGACAACCACCCCAAACCTGCCACAGCTCCTGCTGTGCACAGACACAACCAGCCTCAACCCAAACACACCCTGCCATTTTGTCAACCTCCATTCCACAGACAGGTATTTTTCAGTATTTCTGTGTCAGGAGCTGAAAGCTGGAGTAAAACCATGTTCAACAACACGTCTATAACCGTAACACAACCCTACCACACTAAACCGTGTTTTAATTTGAATATATATACCCACATCTAAATTAATTAAGCAGTTAAAAGAGCACACCTAGAGAAATGAGTGATAATTTCACAACATAATGAATCTGGCTTACATTCAAGAAGTGCAGCAGCTGCCATTCAAAGCTGCAGATGCAATGCTGAACCAAAGAACAGCGTGTGGTTTTAATCTCTTTTCTCTTACTCTGAAACCCCATCATTTCCTGGCGACTTGTCTGCCTCTAAGGTAAAAGGTGTTGTTGCTTTCAAGTCGCAAGAGAGAAACAGAGAAGTTCTAACCAGCCCCTTGAAAAAATCAACATCAGAACAAACATACCTGAACTGCCCACAAGAAGGGTTTCTTTGAACTGTGTTTTATGTGATCAAATAACCTCAGCCTGCTGCCTCCGTGGGGAAATCCCGCAGCCCCTGCTCCGGGCAGAGCAGGAGTTAACTCCAATAACGACCCTGCCTGAATCCAAACCCTCCCCAGGGTCCCCAACGAGCAATTACAGCCACAACCAATACCTGCACCACTGAAACACTCCAAAGACAAAGGGAGGATGTTGCTCTAGACATTAACTGCTGACATTTAAGACACTTAAGAATTTTACCAGTGCCTGATTTAAAAATAGAAACCCCAGAAGAGAGAACATGACCACAATGGTGATTTCTGGCAACAAGCAGAACAGATCATTTTTCATCTGTGCTGCCACAGACTGGGATTGTATTACTGATCCCCACCATGGACTGAACTGTATTTGTGTATTACAGATTAAAATAATAAATATTCAGAGTGACGGCTGGTGAGGAAGAGCAAGTGGGCAAAACATTGCCTACAATTCTTGATTCTGAAGGACAAAAGCCCGACTAAAAATATTAAAAATGCATTTCCTGCAGAGAATCTGAACCTGGCTGGTGATGAGCACCCAGGAGTTCTGAGCCCAGCACCCTGTTCTGCTCGTGTTTGCTTTAGAAATACCATTTCTCTGAGCCCACTAAGTGGGCTCAAAGTCCAGCCAGGCCAGCTGTTTGTCCACCTGGGGACATGCCCGTGCCAGGAGCCAGGCTGGGCTCTGCAGGGAGGCTTTTGCAATGCTCTGCACAGCCAGAAAGTCTCCTGCAAATGTAATTTTTTAACCTATAAATTCATTTGTATCAAATCTGAGGTGTCAGCACCAAGGAGCAAGTCAGTAAATCCCATGTCTTTATGGCAGTGAATTAATGTGTCCTCTGACACATGGCAGCAGCAGAGTACAAACCAATCTGTTCTCCTCCCATCATAAAATTGGGAATGGGAACCTATTAGAGCTCCATTTACACATTGCAAAGCCATCGGGTCCCAAGGGAAGCTTAACAACTTATACATGCAGATCATAAACCAAACTTTAAAAAAGAAGTGGTGGATATTTATAGAAAATGCCAAGCTCATGACCATAATGCTTTTTCTCCCCTGAGACTCGCTCAGAAGTGCAGTCACAACTGCACATGGATAAAGATGAAGTCAAAGTCTATTTATTCAACAACCAGTTTCAGCCCAGCCACGAAATCTGGACAGATTAAAGGACTAAAGAATATTCTGTACCTCCAATTCATGTACAAGTGCAGCACCCAGTAAAAGCACACAGAGAATGCAGCGTGGCACAGGTACCCCATGGAAAGAAGATCTCCTCAGGCACCTGGCTCCCCTGTCTGCCCGGGGGATTAACTGCTCCAAGGGTTCAGCCTGGCAGGGTCACACCCTCCACCCTGCTGCCTGCATGGGTGGCACAAGCTGGAGCACAAAGGACTGAGTCAGGCAAGCTTTGGTTCCCCAAAACAGGCAGCAGAAACAGCTTCCAGCCCCACTGCAAGGAAGTCAAATGAGCTTTAATCAAACATGCACAGTGCGTGCTGCTGAAAGCCAGGGCACATAAATTCAGGAACAAAAGCTGCTGCAGAAATCAATAGCCTCCTGAAACATTAACACAGGCCAGCATTGATCAAAGGCCCTGGGACAAAGGGCTGCCTTGCAAATTAGCTGCTGGTTTTGCTTGCAAGCAAACAGAGAGGCATGAACACTCTGACATGAATGGCCTGTAATGATCATTTTGTTCCCGCTGATCTCCCCTCACCTCACCACAAGGTCTCGCAGTCAGCACATCCCACATCCCTGAGCCGTGCCAGGCTGGGGCAGCTGCTCCAAAGCTCTTTTTGTGGGTACCAGATGATCATGTGGGGCCAGCCGTGCCCTGCCAGCCTGCAAACAGCCTGTCCTTCTCCTCTGTGTGCTCTGTGCAGGCTGGGTGCTGCTACAGCACACCCTAAAGCTAAGTGAAAGCAGCCGGAGCCACCCCTCGTGTCACCACTGCACAGGCTCAGCTTAGGGGGGAGTGATGAATTAAGGAAGGGTGAGACCTCTGGGGTGACTGTACTGTGCCACATCCATGGAAGATGCTGTTAATGCCCTCCCAGACCAACTCCAAGGCCCAGCTTTTTCTTTTCCATCGGTGTGGGGAGAAGATTCCTGTCCCTTCCAGGATTCACGGCTCCCTTCCTGTTCTCAGCAGCCTCACCTTCACTTGATACACCACCACCTCTTTTTTCCTGCACACACAACTCCGTGTTTCCATGTTAACATCTGATTAACTGTCCCAGACACACAGAAAGCAAAATGAGAAGCATGATTCAGGCTTTTAACGCCACGTTTCCCTGAGAACACCTACATTCCCAAGTTTCACAGGGCAGAGGGGATTATGTTCCTCACTAAAAACACCAGTTCAGCTTTCACCAATTCTGAAACACATTCTGAGCTCACGACTCAAGTCTCCTGCCTCTTCCTGCCAAGGCCATTTCACCCCATGTTGTAGGTGCATATAAAAAAGTCACACTTCATCTCCTTTTAGCTCTGTTCTGGGGATTATTTTTGCAGAGGAAGATGTGGCTCAGATCCCTCTCGCAGGAGCTCACAGCAGGGAGGTTTCTCTGCAATTCTGAGCTGACACCTGGAGTGCTCCCAGCCCTCACCTGCCTAAGCTGCATGAGCAGGGACTGTCCTTGCCATGGGCCACCTCTCCCAGTATTTTCACTCTCCCCTGTGTGGTCTTCCAGCTCAATCCTTCCCTCAAACCACATCACCCCCACCAGAGCTGCCCCTCCACCTCCGTTCCCACAGCAAGCCCTGGTTTGTAATTTCTAATCAGCATTTTTCAAATGTAAAATGCTGTGCCCCGTGTTTGTGTTTAGTTCTGCCCTGGGTAAACAAAGGATTAAGGCTGGGTGTGCATCCCTGGCCGGGGAGGCTCTGCCAGCCCTGCAGCAGCACAGCTCCTGTGCAAGCCAATCACACCCTCACATCAACTTCCCTGCAAGTATCTGTTCGGGTATAACACAGTGAGCAAACACAATAATTGCTGTTTAATTTCCCCAGAGCCAAACTCTGCCAGGGAAAAAAAAAATCATGGGGGAGGGGAGTAGCTTTACAGTAATGAAAGAGAAAAGGTAAATGACAGCACTGTCAATGGCTGTAAGCAGCCATGGCAGAGCAGAGGGGAACAGATTGTCCAGCTGCGGCCTTAATGAATTCACAATCTTTCTGGAATGCTTCAAGATTTTATTAAGTTGACTCAATTTAGCTAATGCTCCTGTAAAGTCCTGCAGTAAAAACAGTCTGCAGTGTTCCCCTGCTCCACTGGGCCCCCTGGCACAGGCTGGGTCACAGCATCTGCTCCAGGGCAGGATCAGAACACGGGTTTGGATCATGGCAGTGAGTGGAATACACCACCAGTACAGAGCAGTGGCTCAGTCTGGCCCCTAAAGCTTCACAGAATAACCCAGGATACTGCCAGGCACTGCCAGGAGGCAGAACTGGAAATATCCATCCATTCCATCACACATCTCACACCCCAAAGCTGCAAACCGAAGGGGCTGCCCAGGGCAGGGGTGGAATCACCATCCCTGCAGGTGTTCCCAAAACAGGTGCATGTGGCACTTGGGGACACAGTTCATGGTGAGCATGGCTGGGTTAAAGCCTGGACTTGATGATCCTGGAGGGCTTTTCCAGCCTCAGTGATTCCATGGCTGCTCCTTCTTATGAATCCATACCCAGAGAGAGAAAACGTGCACCTCTTGCCTTGGTCTGCACAAGCTGAAGGACTGAAAACACAGCAGGGCCGAGAGGAGCAGCTCTGTGCAGCTCCAGGAGCTGAACTTGGCCATTTTTCCAGTGTGAAGCTCAGGCTCGGTGCCTCTGCCAGCCATGACAAATAGGTTTGCACATGCTCTAATTAAGCAGTAAGTCTCAGCAGCTTGTTCAGTAGCACTGATTAATGTCCACCTTGGGTGCACAGGAATCCTGTACATTCAAACACATTACTGAGATTTTAACAGAGGCTTTTAAAAATCAAGCAATACTTTACTTAACACTACANAAAAAAAAAAACAAAAACAAAACAAAACAAAAAAAACCAAAAAAAACAAAAAAAACACCTCCCCTTAAAAATCGTGGGATGCTCTCTAAGGAATCCCCTGCAGGTTTCAGTTCTCTGCCAGATTTTACAAGTAAAGGCACATTTTACCTTGCAGCTCCTCTGGCCATTTGTTATCTCCTGGATGGCAGCACAGCTCTGTCTCCATGGCCCCTGCTAAGAATTCCTACTATAGGTTTGGGGGATTGGCTGCCCCCCACTGTTCCCCTGCCCTGCACACAGCAAGGTTAAGCTCTCTGGTTTCATTTTTTTATTTGGAACTCCTGGAAAACAGGCTGGGCAAGTGGGAATCCAAAGAGGAGGCAGGTGTGTAACAAACCCAGGCTGACTCCTTGGGTTTTATGCTCTCAATTTACTCCCAACACAGGAACAGTCACAGAATTTCCTGGGAACCCAGCCGAGGCTCCATCTGCATCTTCTGGATTTCGTTTTGGCATGGAAAAAACTCTGCAATCAGACAGAGCTTTATGCTTTCTAATTGTTTCTGCTAAATTAGTACTGATTCCCTGCTTAGCCCCCCAAACACCAGCGGAAGAGGGAGCTTCTCTCTCCTACAAATGAAGATTTTGGCTGAAGAGCTGCCACGGGTCCTGAGGGAACCAGGGCACTCCTGAGAGAGTTCCAAACCTGGAACATCAAGGTTTCACTCTCCAGTTCCTCAAGCAATGAAGAGACTACAGTAATTTCACTCTCCATGCCACCTAAACACACAGGTCACTGCTGTAATTGCCCCAGGAGAATGCATTTGTCCTTAACTCCTGCTAATTCTTCTGCATAATGGGGGAGTAATGGAATCACTATTAGAGAAGAGAGTCAGTGCAGGGACTGCAAAGTCAGGGCAAAAACAGGAAATGAATACATGGGCTGGATGAAAATAATCTCTCCTTCAAAACAAACATTATCTGCAGCAACACAGCAACACCCAACCACTGTACAGCATCTTCCATTTGATGGCAAAGTCAAAGAAGTTTTACAAATTAACCCTCAGCACATCCTTTTGAAGTTTTTATGGTGTGGGGAGAGACAAAGAGACAGAAGATTTATAAATTGGCCGAGATCAATCCTGAGTGGGAAGGACAATTGTGGCCATTAACCTCCAACTCTGTGAGCAGCTCTAACACTGACAGCCTCTGAAATTCCATCATAATTCCAAGCCAGGCCTACTGGACAGGCTTATCCATCCTTATTAAGCATAGGACAGGCTGAGTGCTCAATATTCACTTTCCCTTTGCCCTCAACACAAGCTGCTCTTTCTTACAGCTGGAAATCCCTGTTTCACTCCTGCCTGTACAGCTTCAGCAAACCACAGAGAAACCTAAATTATCCCGAAAAAACCACCAGCAACATCTCTCTGTGCCACATCTAACTCACCATTTTCATGCAGTTCATTTGTTCATATTTTCCAATGTTTGTAATTAAGGTTGCACAAACTGGCAGGAAATGGGATAATTAACATTTTATGGAACTTACCCTCGCTATCGGCTCTGTGCAAACAAGTCTTTTTTCCCTCCATTTTTAGGGATTTAAGTACCAGCTTTAACAGTTCTGCAAAACAAATGCACAGCACACTGGGGCATTGTTTTAGGGCTGAGCCCCAGTAAAAGCTGCTGCCCCTCTCTGCAGCTGTACAGAATGGAAAGAAAGCTTTTGTAATTAAGGCTTCTTCCTCCAGAGACTCCTCTTTGTTAATCAACAGAGTTCCCAATCCCCACAGGTACTCACACACTGTTGGCTGCATCCATTATTAATTATTAGGGCCTGTCTTTAGCAGTGGTGGCTCCCAGGCCTGGGCAGCACTGCCAGGGTCACCAGGAACGTCCCAGGGGCATCTCTGGGGCTGGAGCCAGCCCAGGGCCATCAAAACAGGGCAGTTAAGGACCTCAGTGCCTTAGACACGTTTATTGAGTATTTATTTTCCACTCAGCTTCCCCTTTGCAACTTCTTATCAACATTTCTGGGCTTAGAAACCCTGAATTTCTTGACCACCTTTATGTCCCACAATTTAACTTTACCCTGTGGTCCTGCACACACCTCTCAGGCTCTGCCCAGCTGCAGCACAGGGGGTTCCTGTCCTATTCTGCAGCTCAGCTGGGATGTTCCCAGCCCTGAGCACACACACAGGGCCAGGGCATGGAGCTGAACGTGCTTCTGAGAACAGAGCTGAAAAGCCTCTGCAAAGGTGGCACAAGGAGCTGTCCTCTTGAGCCAGCAGTGCTTCTGTTCCATTTCACAGCCACATCAAAGCCCTGGGGCTCCCAGCTGGCCCAGGCAGCATCTCCCTCTTGTTAAGGACAAGTTCTCAGTATCTGAACTCACACACCAGGACAAAAAGCAGAGTGGGATAAATACCCAGAGAAATGAATGCCAGTTATTGAGGAAAGCTTTCAGGGCATTGTCTGCACTGGATTGTGGCTTTCCCACTCCACTTCCACCTCTCCATCAATACAGTCACAATGAGAATTTACAGCACAATACCCACAACAGGATTTGCTCAATGGAGGTACCAATTATCCCTTTAACTGCACTTTCTTCTTGCACCAGCTCAATAATTAAGTTCCTTGATTGGGTATTGCTGGAGTTCAGGTTGTGGAACAAAACCCCCTTTGCCTGCTGCTGGCCACATCCCGAGGACACCTTTCCCAGAGCCTGAAACACATCCCATTTTCAGTCCTTAAACCGAGGTTTCCTGTGGGGGTGTGTCAGGGAGAAGCCAGCCATGAAGCCATAAAGCACTTCCAACCACCACACTCCATCCTGTAAACATTTTTCTATTTATCTGCCCTTCATTACATGCACAATCTTATTATCTCTGCACATCCTCAAAGCGACAGCCGTCAGGGTCACCCTATAAAATATACATGGGCAATGTTACATCTAATGACTGGAGCAGGCAGGGAAATGAAGGATGGGAGGAGTGGAAAACCGCAGGATGTTTGAAAGGGATCATCAGTTATATCTGTGCATTTCCTGAGGTGATAATTGAATGACAGTGGCTGGGAGGAAAATCCATTTTTGAGCCTCGGAAAGGACTGTTAAGAAAGATCAGTGCTGGCAGCACGTAATGGCTGCCAGGAAATGGGAACGGCTCCTTCAGCCACAGCAGCTCCTCTGCTCCGTGATGTTACACAGGGGCTGAGAACCAGATCCAGCACAATCAGCTTCTCAAGCCAGTAAAAAAATATCGACAGATTTTGGTCATTTCATCTGCCACCCAGACTGCCTGTTGTTGTGGTTTGCATGTCAGCTTTAATTAATTGAAGTGAAAGGCCAATTTGTGCATGTGCATGAGAAAGGGACACTCCAAACACAAGGACAGAGCATTGTCTACTTTCATAATTTCTGTTTAAACAAAGTATTAAAAAATTTAATTCTGCTGTTCAGCAGGGAACTTAACCCCCCTGCCTCTCAGGAAGGCGTACAGATGCTCATTTATTTCCCAACAACTGAAATTAGGCTTGTAATCATGAAGAAAGTTTTACTACTTTAACAATCTTTTCATCATGCCAGTCTTGCAAACAGAATCAAACCATACTTACCAAAACCTTTCCTGAGCTGTCACTGTGAGCTGGTTTTTGCTGCTAGGTGACTCCTTCACAGCAATAATTCCAGTTGGTATTTCAACCAAACCATTCCCAGGGAACTGTCCCCTGGGATCAATTCTCTCCCCATGCAGCCCTGGCCTGGGCTGGGGTGGCAGACACAGAGGGCTGATGGCAAACACTGACCTGCAGCTCAGAGTCACTGTGGGCTTCTCTCACTGCCCCCCTGGGGAGGGGCAATTAAATAACCCCCACATCCACAGCTGCATTCCAATGTCAGGGAACCCCCCTCCTGCCCAGCTGGAAATCCCCCCAGATGAGATGGGTGACATCTTGCTGATGTGAAAAGAGCATTTCCAGTGGTGATTTCAGTTTCCAGAGCACATTCCTGGCCCCACTCACCTGAGCAGCCACCTGGCACTGAACACAGCACTTCCCAGTTGTCTGTCAAGCCCCAGTTTAAGTCACCAACTGGTCCCCGTGTGGGCAAAGCAGGCTGAACACCCCCCATCACTCAACACCTCTGGGGCACCTTGGATGGGCTGGAAAGATGTTCCACTCCCCAGGCTGCTGCAGCCTCTCTGGAACAGCCACAGGTAAATCCTACATTTATGGGCACCAAGGCCTGTTAATTAGAGCTGGGATTCTGTTTGCTTCCTTGTATGAAGCTGTCTCCTGGCCTCCCAGGTTAAGTTAGAATATATTGTATTAGCAGGTTTTGTATTACCAGGTACTGGACACTGAGAATACAGCACACCACAAAACCAACAAAACAAGCCCACTCAAATAAACAAGTACAAATTCTGAAATTTTGATCAGATTTTCCGTTCTCAAATAGTGCAAGGAGAGCTGAGAGGTGAGGAAGAATTAGTCACTTGTTTCTCAAATGTCACATTCTGTAACTGCTTTTATCTAAATACAGGGAGCAGAATTGAAGGTCCACTTGGTCCTGTGACACCCACCAGCAATGCAACTGTGCCAGCAGCAGCACTGCTGGAACCCCTGATGTCTCTGACCACTGACCTGCATTCCACACTTCCATGCAGCAGATGTTTTAGGTTTTCCAAACACATCTGTGCTAAATCACACAAAGCCTGGCTTGTCATGTGTACAACTCCCCTCCCTGACACAGCTTCCTCCTTCTGAGCTCGTGACCCATGGGGGAGCTGCTGGGGTTTCAGGGTTTCTTAAAAAAACCAGCAGCAATCAGAAAATACTGAAAATTATGCAGGAGACAAACTCTGTAAAATCATCCTCACTGTTAATGAGGAATGGGAAGATGTAACGACCTGGAAATAACAATTTCAGAAGTCCTCACACCTGGTTATTTCACGATGAAAACTATCAACCTCCCTGATTCCATGCTGAAGACAGACAGAGTGTGACCTCTTAATAAAAATCACTAGCACAGGATGTCCAACATCTGAACAAGCCAGATGGAGGAAGAATCCCATCCACTTTACACCTGGAAAGTATCAACTGAACTCAGACAAACCACCAGCTTATCACTGAAAACTCACCCATGCCACAGAGGCTGAGGGAGGACAGGCTCCTGCCCTGAGTTATGGACAAAGCAAACAAAACCTCTCAGCAGAGTCTTTGTCATCAAGCCCTGATTTTAAACAGACTCTGTTCCTCTCAGATGTGGTCCCTGAACAGCTGTTTTCCTTTTACTGCTCTCCAAGAACAGCTCCCTAAACCAGTAGATTTTCTAGATTACGTGTGGAAGGTTGAGGGGTATTTCAGTGTTTTCCTGTTTATCAGAGCAATATAAGAAAAGAGGAATATTGAAGCAGGACATCAAGCAACCCCCCACCCTCAAACCACAAAGAACTGCCACGTAAGCTGCTTATCCCTCAGTTATTGTTGCTTCCCTCCAGTCTCAAATTCTTTCTGTCAGGAAAAATCCTTAGCAAGCAAAATGTAACTAGAAGACAAAGCTAAGAGTTGTAAAGCAGCATTAGGAAGAGCAATTCATTGTAGCTCTCTATAATACCTATACAGGGAGCTCAGAAGTGAAAGAAATTACCAATTCTCCCCAGTTCTGTTCCACTCTGGTGTCTCCAGCAAACATTAATCCGAGCTGCTCCCTCAGAAGGTGAATTTGATCCCCACAATTGGGGTAGGGCAAAAAGGCAGCACCAATTTGGGGTATGATTTAGGGCTCTGAGTGCTGAGGTCCTGCAAGGGAACTGCAGCTCAGGCCAGAGCCCACTCAGCCTCCCCTCCCTGGCACAGCCCCTTTCCTCTCCAAGCTCTGCCCCAGCTGCACCCTTGGGAGCTCAGAGCTGCCTGCTGTGACAGCCACACAGAGGGACAGCTCCGTGTTCCACAGGCAGGAGGTGACACCACTGCTGCCCTGTGCCACTGCCCAGCCTGGCAGTGCCACCCCCCGGGCAGGGAGGGATCAGGGTAATAATGAGAGCTTCAATCCAACACAGCACCCAGGTGTCAGAACCACGAGAAAAGCCCTCAGGAGGGGAAACTTCAAACCAGCAGCAAAGGAGATGTGACATCAAGACTTGCTGGCCTCCTCCTCCGGGAGAAAGAGAAGCTGCCTGGTTGATGTTTCTACTTGTGTGGCTCTTGGAAGGACAAACTGCTATTAACTGATAAGCTGCAGCCACAGAGTTTCTCAAAGTGTTGAAATATTCATCTCCAAGCCGTGCACTGCACTGTCTGCAAACAAAACTGCACACAGAAACATCCTGCTCTTTGCTTCATCCCTGATAGCCAAAATTCCCATTGCATTTTTCTCTTTGAACTTTGTTTTTCTGAGTCAGGTTTGCTTCCCCTGCAAACAAACCAACCATCCTGTGGTTCTAGACGAAGTATTCATCTATCAGAAAGTTACATTTCATTCTGGATTTCATTGACCACACCAAAATATCACACCCTAAATAAATTCTTCACAAAGATGCAGAGACCCAGAGGCACAACTCAGTGCTGGAAAAAAGCCTGCCATGGATGTTCAGGGTGCTGGTTTGGCTGCCATGTGTTTTTATGGAAACTGGAGTGCCAAAAGTGGATTTGGGGGGGGACATATTCTGATTTTCCCTCCTGGCTGTAGATGATTTCCATTTGTGAAACAAGACCAATGTTTGACACGGTGCTTGGGCTCATGGCCAAGCTCAGCAAACAACCCCAGGGAGGGCAGGAGGAACATTTCCTGCAGACATGAACACTTGTACCCTCTGTGAAGGGTTTCTCTGTGGCTGCCCCATCCCATCAATCCTGCAGGAACAGCCTCAGAAGGCCATGGTGACACACTGTGTGACAAACCTTCCTGGGAAACCCCAGCTCCTGCCTTTCCCCACCCATCCTGGTCCTTACAAAGCTTCTCCTAAGCTGCTCCTACCCTCACAAACCTGAATTTCACAGCCTTAGGAAAAGCCACAGACTCAAGATGCCAGTTCCTGTCTATTTACAAACACATCCCAAGGCACAGGCCCTGCAGTAACAGGGATTTGAGACATTACACAATTCTGCAAAAGAAACCCTGTGCCATGTGAAAGACACACCACAAAGCTATTTTCTCCCTTAAAAAACCCACTTTACTATGCTTGATCTGCCCACATGTAAGCACAGGGGTTGTTGTGAGTGCCTCGTGTATCATTCCATAAGTAATTCCAACTCTCTTGCTTTCCCCTCATTAAACTCATCACTGTAACACTGCTAAGGCATAGAATCCAGTTTTGGTCCATCCTTGCAGGTGTTGTTTGTAAGGTAAATAAGTAATTTCTCCTGTAATTACTCCTATTGCTCAGGCCTCACATGTGAAATCAGTCTGGAATTCAGCCCATTCCCACAGGATTCCCACAGGATGTGAGGATAACCAGGATTCCATACACTGCTGTCAGCAACTGCTCCCAAGCAAACAGGACAAAAAGGGGCATCTTTGGGTGGGAATAAAACAAAAGCAGCATATTTAGGCACATGTTTTCATGCAAATGGTGCTAATGATAAAGGGAAAGCACAGAAAACGATGCACAAAACCCCTGGAATCTGAGTGAGTGGAATTTTTCCAGTGTTATTTCTCACAGCAGCACCACCACCTCTTTAAAATGTTCCATGAATCTTTCACAGACGAACACACTACCTGGGGACACCCACTCACACCCTGCAGGTCTCATTAGGGGTCAGCCAAAGCAGATCCATCCACGTCCATCCACTGATTTCCATGAGCTGGGTTTCCATCTGCAAAGAGCCAACTGCAGAATGATCCCCGTTCCAGAAGTGCCCCTCCTCAGGAGCTGTGCTGCCAACACAGCAACTGCACACTACAACTCCAGCTGGGGACTGAGCAGAGGGTTTGGGATTTAGCTGACACCAGGGGCTCTCCTCACCACTGAAGGAGAGAGCATGCATTGTTGGAGAGAGACTGAAGTAGAAATATCAGAAAAATCAGAACTTCTAATTCCTAAAATACGATGTCCCTGCTTGTCTGGGTTTGGGTTGGGGTTTTTTCTTGTTGTTGCAGATTTGTTTTGGGGTTTTCCCCTCATTTTGACATGACCTTTATGGAATGACCAACCCAGACTCAGCAGTGCACCAGAAATGCTGTTTATCCACAGCCTGCAGGATTCCAACCACGATTTCGGCTCAGAGATGACAACTAAAGCAGTCAAACATAATGCCAAACTCAGTTTTAAACATTTCCCATACCTTTGCTACGTAAGTTCCCTTGAAAAGGTCAAAGCAGAACTTCAGCAACTCAAAGAAACCCAAACCCTTAACGCTGGCTTGGCTCAGACATGAAGACCTGAGCCCAGCTATTCCAGGGTGATTCACAGGGATCTGCTCCGTGTTCCTGAACTGCTGAAGCCATGAAAATTTGTGCAGTTGCAGTTTGCAAATGCCAGCAGGGCAGAGCTGTGACTCAGGACTGTAAACACGGCACGAGGGCTGTAAAGGGGTGACTGGAGGAGCTGGGAGATGGGAGGGGAGGGGGATTTTCACTGGCACACAGAGCAGCCCCGTGGGTTTGTTTCAGCAGCTCTGTTAATGTGCTCTGTGGAAAAACAGGAACAGAAGAGAGGGGCAAGTGGGGTCATTCCCAGGCACAACCAGCAGCTCACAACGTCCATTTCTGTACAGCAGCTACATTCCTGTTAAATAAAACCTTCTCAAAGTAAACGCAGGATTTCCAAATATCTCCTGGGCAGTGCTGGGTTACAACTCTCTGGTTACTCAAATCCATCCACACTTCCCTCCTCCTCATCCTTTAGCTGAGTCATTTGCACCATTTTTAAAGTCTTACGAGTTTAAGGCACACGGATTTGTCTGAAACAAAGCCACTATGAACCTTAATAAAGAATAAATATGTGGCAGATAGGAAGGGGAGCTTTATGCCCACACTGAGCAGACAATTTCTTTTCAGAAGCTCTGAAAGCAATGTTCTTCTAAAGCCAGGCAACAAGAAGAAAAAAAATCTCTCCCATCAAATGGCACAGAGTAAGAACATGAGGTGGAATTGTTAGATCAATACAACTTTAGCACAGCACTGAGGGAGGGAGGCCTTTGTCCCTGTCACTCCTCCACAGCAAGGTGAAGGTCCAGTTACACAACCCAGCTTGGATCACCTTTAGCAGAGGGATCAGGAGAAATGCATTTTTCCATGTGCTCTTTTAGAGTCCAGACTGTACAGGGTTTATGGCACACATTTTTAATCACATCTCAATAGGCAAGGCTTTGCAGAGCAAAACCAGGGTCCAAACCAAACCTCTCCTATTTCTGTCCATTCTGTTCTCCCAGTGTCGGAGCCATTTTCCACCCCAGCTGTTTTCCTGCAATGCACTGCAGGAATCCATGTGGGAAGTGTTGTCTGTGTGACAGCAAAACTGCAGAGGAGCCAGACAAGCTCCAGGGAAGCACAACAACCACAGGTGAAGAACCCAGGCAAAACAACAACTTACTGCACAAAGTAAATTCACCCTCAACCCTAAAAGCCTAAAAGAAACTTCAGGGAAGGGAAAATAACAGATGGAAAGTAGCAGACTGCAGGAACAGTGCAATGAGAGAGGAAAGGGTTGGGTTTGTAGCTTAGTGGGGATTCTTTTGGTTTTACTTTGGCTTGTTTGTTAGGGAGGTGGCATGATTTATTTCTCCAGTTCCCTCTCATTGTGACTGAGGTAATGAAAGACTGGAGCTTTGGCAAAGATTCCCTCCTTAGCCATAAAAATAAAAAAGAACGGTAATTAAACTTACCAGAAACAAAGCTAATCAAACTCAACAGTAACAAAGGGCAACAGAAACACGTTCACTGTATCAGATCTTCCTTGCTGGCCCAAAGCCCGGAGTTTTCATTACATTTTTTTCCTTCCCCCCAATTTCACAACAGCATTAACCAGCCCTGGCCCAGGATGCCTCAGCTTTACAAACTCTATTTGTAGATCAGCTTTTTGTGATCCAAAAACCCAGCATGGAAAGTGTTAAGTCTTTCATGTAGTAGAGGAGATTCTTAAAACTTCTACTGTTAAACGCAGAAATCTTGGAGCTTCACAGCCCATTAGAGGTTTGTGAACCACAGAGAAGGGCAGAGTTAGCAAAATAAATCAAGAGTTCCTGTGGGATGTCCTGGTGCTTTACACAAGAGGCACAAAGCAGGCTCCGGGTTAAACACCAGGGAGGACTGCTCAGATTGCAGCAGGAGAGAGCTGCTTTATAACCTGGAATGTGCTCTCCTCTCTTTGAAGGGTCTGGAGGCATCCTACAAAATAAAATAACTGCGTTTGTGTCGGGGGCACTGCAAGGGAAAAGGGAGCCCACAAAGTGTCTGGGGGAGGGGGAGGATCAGCTCAACTGTTCCACCCAAGAACAAACTATTTCACCATGGCAATAAAAGCACTTATCAGCACCTTTTTCATGCCAGATCTCTTCCTGCTGTACAGGAGTTTGGTAGCATAAAACAAACAATATTCCCTGCCAATGTTCCTCATCCCAGATGATCAAAGCCAGGAAGGATTTCCCAACCACCAGGACCGCCAGCAGTTGGGATTTTGTCATCGTTCTTGTAACACTTTGTTTCTTAAGACTCTGAGTTCTCAAATACAGCAATTACTCCTGAGAGCACCTCCTAAGCTCACAAAGTTTGCAAAGAAAAGGGGAATTGACAAATTTAACCTTGAAAGATCTGAATCAGAAGGAAAGAAACGTGCCTGTCAGCATTCTGGGATTTTAAAAAGGGAGGCAAGAAGCAGAAGGTTTTCTGTGGAAGGATCTTTGATCACTCAGGGTTTGCTGTGCTATCACCTGTACCTTCTCACCCAGACTAAAGCAGGGAGGGAGGGAGGGAGGGCTGGGTTTCTGTCCTGCAGGACTGTGCAGCTGCAGCAGCAGGGAAAAGCACAAACACCACAAATGGGGGGTCCCAGCCTTGCAAGGCCCTTACTCCCCACGAGCAGGAAACCCAAAGCCTGAGCATTTTACAGCTTCATAGTTCTGTTTTCCACATAGCAGGAGGCACTTCTCGGCAGGGAAAGGAACCCCTCCATATCCCACATATCCAGAAATCCACCATCATGCAGGTGTGCAGGGCAAAAACAGAAATTCACCCAAAACGACATCACCCTCACCTAGGAGCATTAATCACCGGCATTTTTATGTCCTGACAATCTGCATTCATCACACTCCAAAGCGTTTTTCCTTCAGATACAGAATGGAAAGGAAAAACAAAGCAAAAGCCAATGCAGCAGATTTCAACATGTGATGTTAAACGTTTCTTATGCTTAAAGAGCCAGTTCTATCCACAAACTGCTTTACCTCCCCTCCTCTATTCTAACTCCACATTCTCACTTTATTCCACCATCTCTGTAATTCCTGGGAGCCTTCCTTGCCACGAAAAAAAACCAAGCAGCAAAAGAACCCCAGTAATCAAGCACTGCTTCTCTTTTACAGCTGGTTGGAAACAAACCGACAAAATGAGTGCATCTGTCTCCCAGAGTTGTTACTGTCTCTTCTCCCGGTTCTAGCAGCACACTACAGGATATTTAGGAGTGACTGATGTGTTTGGGGGCTGGTTTGGAGCCAGGGGAAGGCAGTGGGTGCTGCTCTTACAGGCCCATCGGGGGTAGGAGGCGATGACTGAGCCCACTGATCTCCTGTGGAAGAATAAAATTCATTCCATGCTCTGTGGCAGGCAGACACACTCAGAGCACACTTTATTCTCTGCCAACAGAGGTTTTTTTTTTCCTAGTGCACAATCCTTTGCCCCAAGTGGCAGCTCTGTGAACCCCACAGCAGCCAGGCACAATCCCTGCCTGTGTTAAGGAACCAAACTCTGCTTTAACTCCTCTGCCTCCCCTGAACACAGCTCACAACAAGTCCAAGCTGTTTGTATTTATTTACTCCTTGAACTCGAAATTTCAAAGCAAACTGCTGCAGTAGCTTTTGAAAGTGTAATCTCTGTCTCACACACTGTAAATGCACATGGTGAGCAGCACACAGAGGATTACCTGGAGAGTATTTCTCTCCTAAGCCATTTCAAAAGTCACTCCCCAGGCAGGATTATACAGATTCATTTCTTCAAGGAGTTACCCACATTTTATAACATTAGCACTGTTCTGGGACAGGATGTCCCACAATCAGCACTGCTGCTTGCATGCCTGGTTTATTTTTGCCTTTCTGAAAGCCATTTTCAAGTTGTGAAGCACATCTTCAGTCACTGACTGGATGGGGAACAAACAACAGGAAGGGTTTGATGCACGGCAGCCGTGGAAAAGAGTCTTGCCAGGCTGGGACGCTCAACCATGAAAATGAACTGCACAAATCCTTTACCAGACACCTATTTTATGTACCTGCAATTCACAGGACCTCAGGGTTGATGTCTGAGTATTTGATACAATCTGACAACTGCCAGGAAAGAAGAAAAGCTGCTGGTTTTTCTCACAGGGAAAGAAAAATACAGAATAAATATACAGCTGTTGATGAACAAAAGCATTTTAACCAGAGTCACACATACCCTTCAGCACAGATGCAAAAGAGAACTCACAATAGGAAAATAAACAAACCGAAATTCCTTAGGATGGTGAATTATAAACAGAAAGTAAGGAAAATGCAGTGGAACACAACTCTGAGGAGCAGCATTGTGTGCTCTCAGTTGTTGAGGAAGGCTCAGACAATATTGTATCAATTACCCAAATAATCTTGGCTTGTATCTTTGACTACAGACTTTTCCCTACAAAGCAGAAATTGTCCTTTCTGGCTCCCTGACAGAACTCAATGCAATTGCCTAATGGCCCTCTTTTACTTGCAACAATATTTTACTCCTACCCACCTCTAAACCTTCAGAGAAAAATAAACAATGAGATCCAATCTTGCAATGTAAAATAATAAAAAAAAAAGCCACTGAAGTGCAGAGCTGATTTATTGCCCATGCTAAACTCAATTCTAGAGTCCAGCTGGCACACTGAACACACCTTCTGCTTTTATGCTTTTCATCCATGAGGGTTTCTTAGGAAGAAAGTCAAATAAGCAGCTCATTTTTTTGAGCTGATGACGCTGTAAATTACCTTTGGAATAAAAAGGTAAAATGATACAATTGAAAATTAATCCTCTTATTCTCTTAAGAGAATGCCTAAGAGATTTAAAACAAATAAAAACAAAGCACATTAGGTACTTTCTTTGGTTTTACTTGCTTCAGCCAGAATTGAGACAGGAAGTTTTGGGAAAGGGTATTTTGGTCTTTGGAAGCTGGAGCCAGTCATTAATCAATCATTAATCAATGAGCACACGCACGTGGCACAGGCCAGGTGGAAGGGCTGTTCAGAGCCAGGCAAGAGGCACCTCCAGGACACACAAATTCAAGGGATACACTCAGGGAACTGGGACAGGAGGAACACAGTGTATAAACCATGGAGCTGTGGCTCAAGTCTGCCAGGAGCTCTGCTCACCTGAACACCTGGAATCCCTTCCAGAGATGAAGAAAGACACCATGGTGTGTGTGAGTTAAACCTTTATGTCTCTTTAAAGACCTTTCCAAACCTCCTGCTTTATTATCCAATAAAGTTATGACATTTGCAATAGGTTTAACAGTTAAACTTCTGAAAACAAACCAGATCACAGCAAACACACACACTGAACATCCCTCTGCAAACAGCCTTCAGCTCAGAGCCACTTCAATTGAGGAATATCTCCATCTGAGCTCAGCTCCTATGAGCTCAGCATTTCATTACATTCCTTGGCTTTGCTCACCCAGCTCCTGGTGAGCAGCACGAAGTGCCTGGCTGGGAGCTGCCTCAGCACCCTGCCTCACCTTGAGTCAAACATTAATGCTCTTCCTCCCTCAGCTGAGACAGCCACGCTCACAAAAACAGGAAAAAAAAAAAAAAAAGAAAAAAAAGGCAGCACGTTCCCTCCAGAAGAGTTTGTTATGCAAATGATTCGGTGGTTTCACTTACACAGGAAAAGCAACTGCTGCCTCTGCCCTTTTTCTAACTGGACTGAAGCCCAGTAGGATATTTGCTGTGACTGAAGAAAAAAGCCTCAGCCCATCATTTGAAATGGCTGGAGAAACGTGAAGCCCACGAGCCCCTGTGTGAAGAGGAGCAAAGGCAGTGCCTGCAGTGGCCACGCTCTGGAAGCAGCAGCAGCAGCGAGCAGGGTGAAATGAAAAGAAGCAGTGGCTGTTTATGTTGGCAGTCGCTTCAAACTCTAATGGAAAATTTCAGCTCTGACTGCATCCAGGCTAGAACAAGTTATTAAAGGAAAAGGTTCAGCTTTCAAACAGAAAAGGCTTGCACAGCTTGTCCCCCTCTGAACGCTCCCGCAGCAAAGACAAGGCAGGAAATAATATGCCTTGACTGCACTGTATTAATATTCCATCATTAGGGGAATATGGCCTCAAATAAACCAGATTTCCTTGGGGAGAGCAGAGCAGGGATAAAGCCCACGCCACAGCCACAACGCAGCTCCTGCTACAAACAAGGCTCACCACTAAATGCAAATATTAAAAAGCCAATGTAGGGCTAAGTAATCACTTTATACCAACAGACCAAGAGATATTCATCTAATTATCCCCCTCCTTTGATCAAAGGCACTCTGCTATTTGAACAATTGTGTCAGGGGAGAAGCTCTACCTTTCAGATGCTCGGGAGAGTCTTGCACAAATATTCCTGGGGCTGCTGGCTGCCATCAGGAGTGCCATGGGGAGGGCTCCGTCTGTCCTCAGAGGGGACAGACACCTTGCCAGCCTGCACATATGGTAACTGCACTGACCTTTCAGCTACTACACACTTGCACTATATTTAAGAGCTACTCAGGAAGCCAATATTGTGTATTATGTAACACAAGATTAAGCATTAATGAGGCAAGAATAAAATTGTTTATCTAAACCCCAATCTAAAATTAAACAGAAGTTTATGCTGAAAGCTCACATTGCACTCGTTTTGCCTCCTAACATTAACAGAGCACAGCTTATTTAGTCTCTGAGGTAAGTCCCAGCAGCATTTAATTTGAAGAGAAAGATTTTACTATCGGAAGAGAGACCATTTTTCCTAAAGAAACGATGCATATTTAGTTCTTATGTGCATAAATACAGCACACTGCAGGTATTTCAATCTCAGGAAACAGCCAATATTCATAACTCCTGTTTACACCGTGCTTTAGAGCTAAATAAAGGAGCATCCACTCAGAGGCAAGATCTTTCGATTGCACTCCGTCATCTCTTGCTCAGCAGCCAAACCAAAAATCACACACACCACAGATACCTATGTGCTCAACAGGGAAATTCAACCCAAAATTAGCCCCGAGTCTGTGTGCCTGCACAAAGACCCACTGTCCTCCTCCTGGGCTTCCTCAGCGAGCAGGGCCTGCAGAGGGGCTGAGGCTGCCAGGAGAGATGGGCACAGGGACCCCAGCACTGCACCAGGACCTGTCCCTGGGCAACACAGGAGCCTCTGGAGAGCCCCAGAACTCCCACTGCACTCAGAACACCCCAGCTCTCAGAAGGGTGCAAGGGCCCAAAGTGCTCGGGCCCAGCCCCAAGAGAGGCAAGGTGGCTCCAAAATCTCAACTCAGCTGCAGCAAAGGCCACGACAGCCTGGCAGGATAACCTAGGAAAGGCAGCCAAGGGACAGACACACACATCCCCCGTTCCTGGGGGCTCACACAGCACCCCTGCCCCAAAACGGGCTGCAGGAACCCCAGCCAAGGGGAAACAATTCAGATTCTGCTGGGACTGTGGCCTTGAACGGTTCAAACAAACTGAAAATACACCCTGAGGCTTCCAGAAGCGTTTCTGAGGAGCAAGACCCAGCCCTGGATCCCAGCAAGGTGACACCAGGACTTGGCACCCTCCTGCTCCTGCTCTGCACAACCTCCTGTCCATTCCCAGTTTCTATTTACCTCCTGCACGTAGCCAACACAGTTAAGCTGTTTCCATGAACACAGAAAGGCAATCCCCAACCTTGGAGGGCATTTAAGTACCTTTATCTCAGGCCTATCACAAAGCTGGTGCTTCTAAAACTCTCAAATTCAAGTAGCTCAGTGTAACCATCTAAAGAATTCAGAGCAGAATGTTAAATACTCAGAAAATCCTGTATTATCACAAAGTTTTAGCAAATTATCCTAAAATGGGTGGATGGCAGGGGAATAAAACCCCAGTTAAAGCCAAACCAGATAGTTAAGAAAACTGTTGCCAGCTGTGCACCTTCCATTCTCACAACATGGGAATTTAAATGAAAGTAATCATTGAAAACTCTTCATGTCACTGAAAAGCCTTCAAAATTTACTTCTTCCCATGAAGAGGAATCAGAACTGCTGCTAAGCAGGAACCAAAGGAGAGCAGGGCACTTCATCAGCTGTGTCAGCTGCAACCAAGGGGAAACCACCCAGGGGAAGATACAACAACAAAAAAACCCACATGGAAATAGAGGAGAAGGTGCATGTCAGACAGGTCAGTAGAAACCCAAGGAAGTTTCAGAAATTGCAGTTAAAAATCTCATGGCTCTGTGGCACGGAGGCACCTTCCCTCCAGAGAATGAGCAGGTTAGCACCAATCCCACACTAAAGCACCTGCCTCCATCCACTGCCGTCATGTACTCCCACGCCCACTGGGAACCCCTCCTGGACATAAACTGGAAATGTGGAATAAACCAGCTGAGTGAAGACCCAAACAAACACAGCCTTGATACAGAATAAACATTCTCTTTCACAAAGCTTTTTTCTTGAGGGTTGCTAATTTAGAAGAAATAGTTTTCAAAAGGCTGAAAAACTGTGTTGAACTAGTTAAAACACACATTGATAAATACAGGGTTGTCTCAAAAGATATTGCACATTAACTATGGAGGGGAAAAAAGCCAAGGCACAACTCAAATAGGACATTCCTTAACACACTTGTGAAAGCTCAGTACAGGATGGCCTAATTCTCATCTCTCACCATGGCCACTTTACACCTTCCCAAAGCAGGAAAGAAATACAATGTCACGTTCACCTCTAAATCCTGACTTTCTGCACAGCAGCCTCAGCTCGATTTAACATAAAATAGGCCTGGTCTCCACAAGAATTCTGTACTTCTGTTGCATTCCTGTTCTTCCACTGTCTCCATGTCCCAGCCACAGGGTTTAGGGTGATTAAATTAGAGAGAATTTCCCCCCAGTGAAGGGTCTAGGAAAGGACAAATTTTACAAAAAACATGGTAGTAAGGATATTAAACTTTTAGTGGGGTTTGCAGAGGCAAAACCCCCTGGCTCCCCTCCCCACAGCCTTCAGGGACAAGGAAGGAAAACTCAGATGTACTGAGCCATCAGGGTAAGTCACTCCAAGAGTGCCCCAACACATTTTTAAGTAACTGGAAGTTGCTTTTGAATCCATGTAGTAACTTTTTAGAGTTTAACTGGTGTTAATATGGAGGCTAAACAGGAGAATAAAGCTTTATTCTGGTGTTTCTGGAATGTCTACAGGGTTACTTCACACTGCAACAGAAAAATGGCAGGCAAAGTACCTGAAATTATTCTGATGACGAAAAAATGCAGACAAATTAATCCCACAGCCTTGTCATTTACATTACTCATTATTCCACTTTAAGGAACAGAAGCACAACTGGACAGCCAAATATTTACTGCAGCCTTTACTCTGCAACGTCTTCCCATAGCAAAACTGCTGTAAATTTTGGCTGAAAAAGATTGGGAATTAAAGAAAGCAGAAGTGAGGCCTGTGGGCAAAAATAGGAAGCAGAATTTATAAACAACCCGTTGTAGGTCAAAGGTTATTTGTAGATCAGTTACCACAGGGGTAAAAAAAAAACATGATACTTTCCACAGCTCAGACTTAATATTTAGTCTTCTCTGTAGTAAAAAATCAGACCTAATGAAACATGAGACCTTGTGTGAGGTTTAACACCACTTGCAAAACTTTTACAAAAACCCTAAGCCCGATATCCAAGCTCCAATGTAAGAAGTAGCAGAAACAGGGGCAGGCACCTGCCCCCAACTCTCCATTTTTCAGTTTTTCTTTTCCTGCCCCCTGAAAAATGTCCTTCTCCATCACAAACTCCCCCCCATATATCATATTCAAAATATAAATTTAAATTTATAAAAACACAATATACTTCATAGCTGCTGTAATTCAAACTCAGAAGAGGACTTTTGCCCCTCTGCAACTTTACCATGAGCAGAACTCCTTCCTAAAAGCAAACACGGATTTGTTCTAAATCCATTCTGGGAGATATTCTGGAGAAAAGAGGACAGGCATGGTATGTGCTGGGTTTGTCAGATGTTGATGAAGATCCACGCTATTCCAGCACTGCTTCCCAGCTGTCACCTTTCCAGCACTGGGCCTCCATGCCTCAAAATCCAACAGAATACTCCAGTCCACCAACACTTGATCAGGAATTTAAGTTTTCTTTCTCACCAGACTGAGTGAACTTATAATTATCTCATCCTCCCCTTCCTTTTTAACTCACACAGTGTTACTATTTACCACTCAAAGATCTGTGTTATCACAGCACTGTCTCACAAGAACCTCCCAGAGGAGAATGGAATCATCCTACAGAAACTGAGAGGTTTTTAAATATTTTTACAGTAATGCTCTCCCCCAGTGCTCATCCAGACTCCATACCTACAAAAGTCTAAACAATCAGCAATGCTTTAAATCAGTGTTTTCCACATCACTAATATACTGCTAGAAAATAGTCCAACTCCCATTTTCATGGAGCTACCTCTCTTCTAAATCCAGAACAAAAACGAAAGCACTTTCCCAAGGCCTCCCTGCAGTTGAAGAACACCTGCAGAACAGAAATCAAGGCTCTTTTAGGACAAATGGAAAAGCGACTGAAATCCCAAGGCTGCCCAGACCCTGTCTCCTTTGCAGGAGTCCCCCACCGGTCCCTGTTAGTGTCCCCGGAGCCTTGCCGGGATTTTGGGTGGAATGCCAAGGTTACATAACCCTGAGAAGTTCAGAGATCACGGATCCATCGCCAAGCGCGAGCTGCAGGGAACGGGAAGAGTTAAAGCCAGCCCGGCAGGGCGCGGGTCACAGCGCAGCGCAGACCTGGGGCTGCCCGACCCCATCAGATGTTGTTTTGCTTTAGGTTTTCTTGAATTACTCGGTGCCACTCGAGCCCGACCAGGGTGACACAAAATGTATTATCCCGTCATAATGTCAGAATTTAAAATTAGATTCGGTCTCCATAAATACGCTTCACCCAGGCTCAGTGGCTCCGTCCAGCCATGACGATTATTTTATGTAACATCTTTCATACCCCAAGACCTAAAAACTGCACTAAAAACCAGCAGCTGCCTTGGCTGGCTGTGGACTTCTCTTCCGTTTATCTGAGGAGAATTCGGGGTAAAAAGGAAAGAGTTTCACAAGATCAAACAGCGAAGCAGCGAGAGAAAAAGCGAATTACATAAAGTCTAAATGTACTTACGGTCTCCTTATTGGGAAGCAACTCCTTTCGGATTCTGAAGAAGTTCTTGCCGTACTGCCTCAACCCTTTAATAAACCGTTTCTGTGATACAAGATAACAAAAACAGAGTGTCAGCAGCAGCAAAAAGAATTTAAAAAAAAAGATTTAAAAAAATCCTCCAAACGGCTGCTGTGAATCGGCAGCGGAGCCGAGCGGTGCCGGGAGCCCGAGGTCTGTCGGGGAAAGCGAACGCACCTACACGGCTGCGAACGGGGGGAAAAGGCTTGGCAAAGACACCCAGAAATCCCAACCGCATCCCCTTCCACGTCCAACTTGCAGCGTTCGGAGCTCCAGCAAAGTCGGTGCCAGGGTCGGCGCTGCCGGAGCCGCTCGGGGCCGGCTCCGGGGCCGGGCAGTGCGCAGCGCCGGGCTCGGGGCGCCGGGCAGGTGCCGCAGGGCTTAAGGGCTCGCAGCCCC
>VZTR01027459.1:310369-327570 GCA_013400775.1 Chaetops frenatus | reverse complement strand
CGGCCCCGTCCCCCGGCGCTGCCCCTCAGCAGCTCCCCAGCCCCGAGCGGCCCCCGGCCGCCAGCACCGCTCCCTCCTCGGCTCCTGCTCGTCCTCTCCCTCCTCAGCTCGTCCTCGTCCTCTCCCCGGCCCCTTCCCTCCGTACAGCCACGGCCGGGAGGCACCAAGCCCTGCCCGCGACCCCCTCACGACCCCCCGGCACATCCCCACCGCCAAGCAGCACCGGGAGGTTTCAGGCTGAACAAAGTGCCTTTCTCTGGAAGGGACTGTCCTTCTAGACAAGGATTTCTTCCTCTCCCTATGAACACCAAAATAAAAAGGCTTTTTCCTTTCCTATCGACACCGTACACAGGTATAAACAACAAGCGAATAACAAATTCTGCCTGCAAAACCGATAAGGGACGTTGAGTATGTGAGTCCTACTATTCCAGGGAAAGGAGGGAAATGAGAATTCACAAGTCCCTAAAAAGAAACAAGAAAAAAAAAAAGAAAAGAAAAAAAAGGAAAAAAAAAAAGAAAAAGGCCTTTTCCTTTCCTATAAACACTGTGCACAGGTATAAACAACAAGTAAATAACAAAGTCTGCCTGCAAAAAAGATCATGGATGTTGAGTATATGGGCTCTACTATTCCAGGGAAGGGAGGGAGAAGAGATTTTATAATTCCCTAAAGAGAAACGAGCCTCAAGTTGGCATAATGTATTTTGGATGGCATCTTTTTGCAAACATCTGCTGGAAGGAGGTGGGCAGGGATCAGAGGCTTTCATGTTGTGAAGGGCATCAGGACTCCCAGAAAGGTAAATCCACTGCTCAAACGGTGCTCTCAGCACCTCAGCTGCTCCCACCACAACCCTGATGTGAGAGAAGAGCCTCTTCGGAACCTCCTGCTCAAGATCCTGCAGGTTTGCTCCCACAGGGATCTATCCTCACCTAACCCTGACCCTCAAAACCAGCAAGACTGCAGAGCTGGCCAAGAACGTGCCCAGGGGCACGGAGATGAGAATTAACCACCAGTTGTAAAGGCTGGGAGATTACAGATCCTTCCAGTGTGTGATTTACTCGTACTCACCAGCTCCTTCCAAACCAGCCAACGCAGCACCCAGGATTTAAGCGTTTAAGGGGTGCCTGAGATCCCAAACACGGAATATTTTACTGAGAACAAGGCACCAGCCCCCAGACACAGGTAGAAGTCACGCAAGTACCCACAGAGTGCGGCTGGTCTCTAATGTGCTCACACACTCCTCATTTCTACCAGGTGAATTTTCCCAAGGAATTCTCATTAAGCTGGGGCGGGTGGATCACTGCCCTGGCACCACAAACCTCTGGCTGGTGCTCTGGGCAAGAGAAGGTGGCAGCAGCAGGGACAAACAGACCCCAACACCACTCCCAACATCCCAAAGAGCAGTGCAATTCCCATCTGCAGGAATTCTCAGAGACTGGAAACCAACTAAATGGACAAACATCCAAAGGCAGGCACTGCAAAGGGAGCTGCAGGAGGCTCTCAGCCCCTGCTCGGCCATCGCTGCCTCCTGGGCTGGTTCAGAGGGACGGAGCCTCTGCAGCATCACTTCACAGCACACACAGCAAAAGGTGACAGAAAAAGCTGGAGGGGATAAGGAGAAACCAGAGCTGGAACACTGCAGCCAGTGATGGAACAGGTCAGGGAAACACGAGAGCTCAATCCGCTCCATGGCATAAAATGAGAACACCCAATTCCTATTCCTTATTTTGCCCAAGACCTACTATGGTCAACTTGAATTCTTAGGGGACCATTTAATGTATTTTTCAAGATTCTTTTTAACCAAAAATATGTTATATTTGGTTTGTGTTGTGATTCAACTCTATTAATAAAGCCTATGACAAACTTTTCCTTTGACCCCATGGGATGTCAAAAATTCCTATTGGGAATGCAAGCCTAACATGGAGCCCATCTGAATAACAGAATTAGAGGCACCTTGGAATGCTGTTCCAAATTTACAAGTAGGAATGAAGTCAATCCTTCTGGCCACTTCTGCTGTCACCTTTATTAATGCTGTGCAGCATTATCCCTGGGCCACTAAGGCACTGTGAGATACCCAACTACAAAGGAGCTTTGTGCCTCTTGGAAAGGCAAGAGAGAGGCACTTCTTAATATACAAATAACAGCAAAGCACGCAAAAAACTAGTTCAGAAACTCAGACAGAAATTCTAAAGCTTAACAATATGTTTTTTTAAAAGGTTTTCAGATTTTCCTTCCTATTCTAGTCTTCCATCATTCAGGCATCATGCCCCATTCTCCCTGCAGCAAGAACAGCTACTCCTTTCCTCCAAGTCAAGCCCAACAGAGACCTCAAAATGGCTTTAAATATCACAGAACAGAATAGTTGCACACCAAAGCAGAGGTGACCTGTTGCTCCCTGGTGTCTCACAAAGCAGACTGCCTGACACTGATTGAATTTGCCCTGCACAAATGACATGCACCAAATTCCACATCCGTGTGTCAATGCTGCAGGAGATGCTGCTCTGCTCACAGGAGGCATCTGGGAGTGACAGCTGCCAAGCCAAAACAGCCTCAGACACGGGGCTGGGGCAACAACGAGCCTCAGACCTATGGATAAGTTTGGGTAAGAAGAGGAAGTGGCTCTGGAGCACAGTGTTTTCATTTTTACAAGTACATAAATTGGATTTTTAGGACAAACATTTCAATTTTACCACTTCTGTTTAACTTTAAAAGATTGCTTATGACAGGATTCTGTCAGCATTGTTGTTTGTGCTGCTCACTGAAGACAAACTGTGGCACAATTAAAAAAGTGCTGCGGATAATGAGTGCTGTGAAGCAGCTTTAGGAAATCCCACGGCTTGTGGGGCTGGGTGCTGACAGACACATTTTATGGAGCGGTTTCCATGGCTATTGACCAGCCCCAGCACGAGGCCTCCTAATACCATTTGATAATTTGATGAAATGCATTAGATGCTGCAGCATCCTGCGTGTACACAGGGAGCTATAAATAACCCCGGGAGAACAAGGAACGAGCGTGTTAATGTTTGCCTGTGTGTTACTTGCAGGTCCCATATTTTATCCCGAGGAACAAATCTCCTGACAAGATACACAAAGCCATTCTGCTGTGCCTGACAGAGCTCAGCTGGCACGTTTGTCACGGGGCTGGCAGTGCCAGTGCAGGGCCGGGGCTGAGCTCGTGCGTCAGGGTTTCCATTATCCCAGATTACAGCCTGGCAGGAGGAACTGGCTGCTGCAAACCCTGCACCCCAGCTCCCCCTGGGAACTGAGCTCCTCCCCGTGGGCTGCTCTACCTCAAAAACCCCAAATAAAGCTGGTGCACCAATAACATCCACTGCAGAAACAACAAACAACCTGCTTAATCAATCTCCAACTGAAGATTTCCAGCTGAAACCTTTAGAAAGGCAACAGAACTCTGCAAATTCATCACTGCTGCTAATGTGTCTCTTCTGAGGTGGTGCTGCCATCGAGTTCAGATCAGATGTCTTTTCTCTAAGAAATTCCATGTGCTGTTTCATTCCCTTCCTATGATTTCCACCTGGTTAATGACTGAAGAACATTGTGTAATGCAAAACATTTACAAGCACAGGGCCTTTTCTGATCTTTCTCAGTCCAGGAAATAGGGACTTTATTTCTCAATTTTTTCTAATAAAAAATAAAATAAAATCACCTCTTTAGCCTCTGTCCAAGAACAGCAAGTCCTTCTCTCAATCTTTTCCTTAATTCTAAGCAAATAAAATGGAAGATTTTGCTATTATGAAAGCAATGAGTTTAGTGCATGTCTGGAGAGGCCCAAGGTTTTCCAAGCAGATGCCAATGGAAGTTGTCACCACCTTCCATATTTAATATGCATTTTAAAGTTTTATAATAAATATGGTGGGAAAATTTATGGGGTTTTTATAGTTAACAGCAAACAGAGGGAACAGAGGTATCCTGAGAGTTTAATTACAAAGGCTCAACCTAAAGATGTCAGGTGGCTCTTACACAAACCTGTGTTAGATCTTGACTCAGGCCCTGCCCTGTCCTTTCCAGGCCATGGGCAGGGCCACCTTCCACTAGACCAGATAGATCAGAGATACTTCTCTGTTTATTTTTCTTAACAATTTTTTAAAGTGAAAAAATTCTGTTGTGTCAAGACAAAATTATCCTTTAACCTTTGTGCTATTTCGAAATTAAAATCGTATTTCCACCGAGTTCCCTCACTCAAAGACACGGAAAACCAAAATATTTTGGTGGTGTTCATTAGACACCACTGTGTGTAACAAGGCATGGATGTTCCCAGTGGGAATTCAAAGCCCCTCTGCAGAGTGCAGCCCTGGTCACCCATAGTGACACAAACCTTACACTCCCCAGGCCATCTGCCCGAGAGATCAAGTGTCCTCTGTAAACAAACTGACAAGGAACAGATCAGCTGGAAGCCTTCAAGGTGCCCAACAATTTGCTCTCTCCCTCCCAACTGGATCGCTTTGTCTTCCTGAAAAATTACACTGAAAAACGAGAGCTTGCCCCGAACTGTGGGGGATTGAACCCAAAGCTTTAGGGAGAGGCAGCTCCAAGCCTGAGCTCTGAGTACCCAGAGCAGCCCCAGACAGAGAGTCATTAACAGCCTCCCCCGAGGGAATGCCAAAAGATCCTGCAGTGATAATGACCCCCCTTCCATGGAGCTGCTTTTGTTGGGAACAATGGAGCTCCCATGGTACCTCTCGCTGGCTGGAAATATTGGTATTAAGTGAGCGTGAGCACAGCTGTGTGTAAATGACATATATAAACAGATTAGATTTGTGTATTTATACTGGATGCAAACACATTAATAGCACATTTGCATACCCAGTTGGCTAAATGAGATTGCATGCAGAGCAGGATTACTGGTTACAAACACATTTATTTAGAATTTTCAATAAAGTATTTATATTGCCATTCAGGAGGTCAGAGTGGATTCATCATCCTTTTTCTCCTCTTTGCCTCCTCAGACACACAAATGCTCTTGTCAACGTGCTTTGCTCGGATTGCCCAGCCCTCTTCACAGCTGGGCTGGGAAAAGGGCTCCAGCCAGCAGAAGGAGCTGAACTGAGGTGCTTGACCCAAAGGCTGCCCCAGTTTCCTCCCATTTCTTTTACTGAAGGTGATGTTGTGAGAGTTCTCCGTATGACCACAGCATGAACCACCACCTAAATGCCAGTTTACAAAACTCCTCTTCCCCTCCTCTGCTTAATGCCAGGGATCAATGCAAGAGGCTGCATGAAAGGCAACATGATATTGAAGGTGACACAACAGCTCTAAGACATTTCCAGAGCTGCAGGAGAATTCAGCTCTTCCTTCACCCCGGGCCTGGAGCTGTCAGGGTGTTGTTAACCTTTTGTGCTGACCCCAGCTGTATTTTCCCATCAGGATTTTTACCAGAGCTATTTTTATAAAGAGAGAGATTTCAGGTTCACCCAAAGCACCAGGCAAAGCTTTTGATTCCTGTTCTGCACGGTACCTGTGTCTGTTGGGGAAGTCTCGATGGGAAAGAGAAAACAAAACAGCAAAAAATTAAAATAATAATAATAAAAATCAATTCTGTCTAAACGAGGAGCCTTTCTGTCTGCTCTAATTGCACCCTGATTATTGGCTCGCTGCACATCCGGGATCAAACACTCCCAGAGCCTCAGTTCCAGGCGGTTCCCGTTAAAAGCTCCGGTGCTGCCTCCCGGCCCCGCCGATAAATCAGCCCCAGCTGCTCCGGGAGGCTCCGGGAGGCTCCAGCCCGGGTTGCCAGGCAACCTGTGCAGGAGGGATGGATGCAGGCTGGGATGCAGGGACGGACAGATGGATGGGAGCTGCTGACAAACGGCCCTGTGCCTCCTTGGCCCTGCTCCGGGCACGGCGAAAATCCAGCTCCAAAGGCTTCTGTGAGGAACACAAACACGGTCCCCGATCCATTCCTGATTGCTGCAGGGAGGCAATGATCCCACAGTGATCCCACAGCGATCCCAGAGTGTGGCAGCAGAAATGTGATCCCCTAAACGAGGTAAAGCCAGAAACCCGAGCCCAGCCCAGCCCGCAGAGCCACCGCAGCAGCTGATGCTGGGATCAAACCCTGCCTGGGCATTAAAGCAGCAGCAGGAGAAATCAAAACCTGACTTTCCTTTCCACAGCTCTGGAAGGGGTGTTGGATAAACAGCCTCAACTCTTGGAAGAACAATTCCTGGGTTATTGCAGGCATTATCAGTTGTGGTAACAGTCCCACATTTCAGCAGGGGGATGGAGAGGCAGGCAGAAATGAACCCTCTTGTTTGAAGGCTGCTCAGTTTGCAATTCTCCCTTCTCTACTAAAAGCAGAGTGGGAAAAGGAAGGCATTTCCTTGTCCAAACCAGTGGCACTGCACAGAGCAGAGAGTGGAGATTCCAAAAGGAGCAGCAAGTCCTGGGCCTGCAGGAGGCTGGAAATGCACATTCCCTCGGGACTGTCCCCCAGCAGCAGCACACAGAGGCAGCTCCTCATTCCATCAAAATCATTTCCACCAGCAGGGAAGAAACCCAGCTGGCCAACCCAGGCTCATGTTTAAATGGCCAGGACAAAGCTTCTGCTGCCAGAAAATCCACCTGTGCAGGTGGGACAGGCAGATCCAGGACTGACAGATCACCTGTGCAGGTGGGAGAGGCAGATCCAGGACTGACAGATCACCTGTGCAGGTGGGAGAGGCAGATGCCCTTCCATGATCTTCAGGAGCCTTGGCACATGAACCAGGTTTCACACAGTGGGTGCCAGGCTCACTCCTTCTGTGGGCACCAACCGTAAACCCCCAAACTGGAGACTGCTCTTGCTGACAAAAAAGGAGTTTTCTGTTTATCCAACATTCTCTGTCTCCTGCAATCGACAGTTTTTCAGTGCTGCAAAGAAGGCTAAAATTATTTGAGCGTGGTTTTTTATATAAATAATTTTTTAAAGGTGCTTTTTAAGAGTTAAACAGAACAAAGGTCTGGCACATTTGTGACCCAGAAAAGCAAAACAATGTGCTGCTGACAAGAGACAACAGAAAGCTTTTGATTATACTTCAGATTGCCTTTTCTGTACACAAAGAGATTCATTTCTGGTTGTTATTTTAAACTGCTGTTAAAATGCTAATATACAAAAAGCCTTCTTGTACATCAAGATTTGCCTTTCCAGGTGAATCATTTACAGAGAGGCTGTGACTACAGCAATGCCCAGGATGGAATTCAGGCACTTGGATACAAATTCCAGGTTTTGACCCTTGCCAAAATGACATCAGGCAACCTCTGGAAACTCCCTATATTCCTCTCAGAGTAAGTCTGCCACTGGCTGCAGTGGAGTCAAGAGACACCTGAGTGTGCAAAGAAGGTGATGGCAGAATCAAATTCCAGGCTGAGGGACACATCCTCAGTGAGAGGCAGAATGGGGCCAGTTGTGAAAATAAGAGAGGAAATGATTAAAGATTTGAAAATGAAGAACCAGAAATGCAGCTGCAACAAAGGTGAACAGTGGAAAGGAAACCCTGAGGGTGGATATTGGGGAGGGAGGCCAGGGGGAGGTGGTGCTGAGGCTGGAATTACCTCCCCAGACACGTAGAACTGGACAATACCTCCCACAACAGATAAATGAAATATGCACCCTAATAAAGCAGAGGTGCCCTCTTTGCCTTCCCCGATTTGTGGCAAATGGGATGTTTGATTTGAGCACTGAAGTTATTCCAGAGCAGTGGAGGGGAATGTGCTGCTGTGTCATTTATCAGCTCCTCTAAATGCATAAGGCCTGGCTGATCAATCTCCCCACGCAGCCTAAAAGCCACATAAATCTGAGGGATGCTGTGAGAGGGCTGGGGGGAGGAGGAAAGAACAAAAGGATGGGNGGGGGGGAGCAGGGGAGGTGTCAAGAGGCCGTAAAAGCTGAAGCACAACCACAAAGCCTTCACCACAAAACAGTCACAACCACGAGGCACAAAGTACTAAAACAACACTGGGCAGGAGCAGCAGATTTTAACTGCAGCCTCCTGGGCAGGGATCAGCACATGGGACACAGCACAGAACACGGGGAAAGCAGAGGGAAGCTCTTCCCACCACAGGCAGAGAGGAGCTGGGCACAGCACAAAGCACACCAGGAGCTGCTCTGGTTCACCTGGACTAACCAGGTTTGTTAACAGGTTCAGGGTGAAGCTCCTCCGTGGCCAGGGATGGACCCCAGCTTTCCTCCACACCCAAATGTGAATTTCCCTGCAGCTCAAACAAAACCCCTCCCCTTGGCTCTGGGAGCGACACGGGGCCAGGCTCACAAACGAAGCCCCTCCAGCTCCAGCAGAATTCACAGAATCCTGGAATGCCCCAGGCTAGAAGGGACCCACAGGAGCATTGATCCAACTCTAATCCCTGCCCAGAACACCCCAGCAATCCCTCCCTGTGCCTCTGGCCGTGCCCATGCCCTGGGGAACCTTCCAGTGCCCACCACCCTCTGCCAGGTGTGGAGCTCCCCCCTGGACCAAGCTCTCCTTGCTGTCACATCCCTTCCAGGGCACCATCCTCATCAGCTCTGCTGGCACTGCTATCCTTGTAACTCATTAGGGATCTGGGATGGATGCAGAAAATGATGAATATTTAGTCCCTACTCATCTACTACAGAAGCAGCCTATTATCAAACAAGTGACACCTTTACAAACTTAAATTAAATAATGGCTCCCGTGGAGGATTCCAAGCCCCTGACAGGATGGCAAGTGATTTAAGTAACATAAAGCTGAGCAACTGGTGATGGATCGTGGTTCTGCACTCGCTCTCTTACAGCCTGTAATAGAACAAATGATCATTTTTCAGCCTAATTGAATGTGGCCGCCCTGCTCGTACACAGAAGAGACAAAGCTTGATAATTTGCTTCATTAAAATGCATTTTTATGTCATCAGAAAGATTAAAAAAAAAATTGCTTCTGTTGATAGGGGAGATTAGAAAAATAAAATTTATCATGCAAACAGCACTTGCAAATGAGGTGTATTTTGGCATTCATACTGCTTATGTTGTGCAAGAAAGATAAGCCCTGAGCACTAAAGCACACAGAGCATCCACATTGTGACAGTAATCAACATTTCTTCAATAGGAATTATGTCACTACACCCATTTGAAGAGCATTTTGTCATTTGCTGCTGCAATGGCCACTGGGCCAGACTAAATAATTCCCAGCTAAGCTGTTAGGCAGAACACAGAGAATGCAGTGACATTCAGGAAGTTTTGGGGTTTGGGGCTGTCACCCAAAACAAAGTCTTCAAATGAAGAATCAAAGTCAAGACTCAGACAGAGACCCAAAATACCAGGGAAAAAAAATTCAAAAAATCAAATATCATCTTGTCAAGTTGCAGACAACACTGTCATCTGTCTGCACTCACTTTGTTTTCAGGGTTGGGGTTTCTGTGTTTGCAAAGCAATCTTGTTAGGAACAGCAAATTGCCATTTAGACAGCAAACAGCTCCTCCAAAATAAAACAGATATTTGCCATGTCAAGTAATCAATTCTCAGGCTCTGTGAGTTTATTATAAAGTGTAATTCCAACATAAGGATTTGAAAAGGAGACACTTTTACCTGTATCAATTTGGACTAAGCCAAAATCACTTGGAAAGAAGGTGCAGATTTCTATCATACACTGAACAGAAAAATATCAAAGTACTTTATTATTTATTACTGTATTCTAATTGCACTTTCACCATCACCACCAGAGGTGAGTTACAATCCCTCCCTTGATTCTCCAGCTATGGCAAAAGCTTTAAGCTCAGAAAATCCTGAATTGTGATGATCCCTGCAGTCCCCAGCTGCTCTTTAGAATGTCCTAACTCAGTTTCCTTTTGGAGCAGAACAGGATACAGCAGCAGGTTATATTTAACCCAGATTCCGGATCCCTGAGCAGATAAAATCTGGATAAAAGGTCAGGGTGGTGCAGGCAGGAGCTGTGGCAGTGACAGGAACGTGGGGCTGTTCAGTGCCTGGCACAGGGCAGGGGCTCTGTCCCAGCTGCTCGAGCCCTGCTCTGCCACGGGCTGGGACAGAGCCACCCTGGGACAGCTCCTTTGACCCTCTCTGTTCATCCAACACCACCAGCCTGCCCTCGGGGAGGACAAATGCAAGCCCTCCCAGCCCCCAGCACCCCACTCGGTGTCTGAATGCACACAGCGATGATGGGAGAGCGCCAGGCAATGTGAGGGAGCTCCGGTTTTAAGATGCCCTTGAAAAGGAGATGAAAACCACGGTTCTGACAATCAGCCACTGTGGTGTTTATTAATCTCCCAAGCAGCAGATTCCTTCCCCTTGGCAACGGGGAGCTGAGGGGCTGTGCAGCCCCTGCTCTGGAAGACAAACCAGCAGCTCCTGAAGCTCCTGTGGATGGGTTTGCTTTGTGCTGGAGCTGGAGGCTGGAGTTTTGTTTCTGACCCACATGGAAAGAGCTCCTGAGCTGTGGCTCCCAGCCAGGGCAAGGAGTAGGTGGTGTTTTTTGGGATCAGCAGCACGGTAAGTGCTTAATGGATAAAAATATTCCACGTGAAGGCAGAGGGATCAAGGAGCGGATGGCAGTTCAATAAAGCCCAAAAATGATATTGTTAAGGAAACAGCAACTTCTCAGGCAGCTGGGCAGAGATCAACATCAGGGAAAGCAGTGAAATCACCCATCCTGAAGCCAAGGTCACTGACAGGATTTATAGATTTATCCCTGAAGAGCCTTTGCTGAACATGAAATGCTGAAATAATTTTTCTTTTAATCTCTCCCCCCACCCCTTTGGGCTCCCTCATTTGCTGGAGGCTTTTAAAATTCATTCCTTTTCACAGCTGGTTAAACAATGGAATCTTTTGGCAAACTAAAAGGACAGAATTGATTGCCCTACACAAACTTTTCTGCACATATAATTGATTTTTAATTCACTGCCTTATTTCCAAAAGGACTCGACAATAAACTCGCTGCTGTATGTGCAGTATTGATCCCTTCCAACGAGGGCTTGGATCAAAGACTGATGCAAGTTAATCACAAACAAAAGATTGTTATCTTTCATCTAGCAACCTGTGTTTAAACCAAATTCCCCTTTTTGAGCTGTAATACACCTTGTATTTTCCAGCTGTACTGCACCTCAGCATTTTGTAAACCTGCCAGCTACTCAGTAACTATAATTTTATGCAACCTTTAAATAACAACTTTTCCCCCTAAGCAGAATAATTTCATCCTTCACTGGTCACTTTTGACCGAGGGCTGATGGTTCTTTTCCACTCTGAGTTCTTAGAATAAGACACAGACAAGACCTTCCCACACATGCTTAAACTAAAATCTTATTTATTCTTACAACACAGGTCCTACAAGGCCACGGCAATCTGAGTTTGGTGCTTTTTGCTCTCAGCTAAGTTTCAATTGTTATTGATTGACACACTTGCAAATGTGGCTGGAGTGCTAAATGCCAGAAAATGTTCATTTGGTGGGACTCACTCCAGTGGGAAGCCACAATGTTTCTTTTTTTGTGGATAAAACAAGGGAACTGAGCAGTTACTGGTGTCTTAACCTCCCAAGCCCACTCCAGGAGTCAGCCCAGCAATGCTGCCCAGCTTTTCCAATATCCCTTGATGATTTTTTTCCACTCAACCATTCCAGAGGCTCTGTTTCAATCTGGCTCTGAATTCCATTTTCTGTAGCTACCACACAAACAGTAAATAAAATTCATGGTATTTTTGCCCCAGTAAGCAGCTCTGTCTCCCAGCATCTCTGAAGAGCCCTGGCTTCAAAGGAGGAGCCATGAGAACAATGTTTTCATGAGCACACACTCCAAAAAAGGGCGGATGAGACATTTGAGGATGATTCCAGGCAGAGAAGCCAAGCAAATAAGTCTGTGGGTTTTGCATAAGTAATTCCTTGACCTGCCACACTGGATTACAAACACTTGCAAACAAATGAGGAAAGCAGTTTGCTGTATCTTGTCCTTTCTGGCAGAAGGATCTCCACTCGTAGTTTATGATAAAGGAGTTGAAGCTGAAGCCAGGTGTGGATATTTTAAAATTTATGAACTTGTAAATCGATGTACATGGCCAATTAGGATTTAGCACCAGCCAGGATTAACTACCCCTGCACAGAAATTGAGGAGGCTGTTTGAATGGAGGTTGTTTACCTCAACTACTCGACATCAAGAGCGATGTAAAATATTTAAAAGGCAGAATATTTCAAGATAAAAGGCAGCTCTCAGGGGTGTCACGGGCTGGCATTGACAGCTCTGCTCAGAGAGGCACACGGTGCAAGAACCTTCCTAAGGAACCCCTGGCAACTTCCTTTAGAGGATTTAACATAGATGGAACAAAGTGTAGAGGAAAAAGGAGGAACTGCCCAATAAAGAATGTTCAAGCACTGCTTCACCCAGATCTCCTTTCACTTTGGAAGACACAGCCCCGAGTTCCAAAGGTGCTTCAATTAAGTCTCACCAGTTCTTCATAATCAACATCTGAATGCTAAAGAGGAGCAGCTCCATGCAGGAGAGCATCCCTGTGCAATAAACTGCAGCAGAGCAGCAGCAAACTCTGCCTGTAGCAAGCATGCATAAATAAACAGAATTAATAACTACCCAAGTGTGGACGGGTGACTTAATCTGTTTCGATTAGATGCAGCTCAGCCCCAGGCCTTTGTGGTATTTAAAATGTGTTCATCATGTTTAATTAAAAACCTAATAAACTGCAGGTTCCTTTAGTTCTGATTCTGATTTCTCTCTCCTGTAAGCCCTACTGATTTTGTTAGAACTTTTGATAAAGAGGGAGCAAAAAGCACATTGTGAATGAAGAGGTAAAAAGGTGAGGTGGAACTGGGGCTGTTGGGTGAGGAACAGTCAGAGCCAGCTCCTCTCCTTCCACATTTCCAGCACATGGAACATTCCAGAACAGAAAACCTTCCCATCAGGTTACCAAAACTAAAGATGACCACGGTACCCTGTATAAATTACAGCTCTTTGATAGGTTATTGATCTGAAATGGGAGCTCATTTCTGGCCCTGGAGCAAGTGCCGGGTCAGAATTGTACTGAACATCACTGAGGTACAAAGGCCATTTTGCAGAGAAGATTTTGTCCTAAGACAAGTGGAAATTTTATGAGGACAATTTGTCTTGGGAGATGTTCCCACTGGAAGCACAGCAGGGAATGGGATGCTTGGTTTAACCTCAGCTTATCCTGGTTCTAGATTTGGGATCTGTGGAAAGGAGCCAACTCCATCACCAGGGCAAGCACCAGAGGAAACAGAGGCACTGTCAAACTCATCTCCTGGTTCCCAACTCTATTCCTGTGGCAGTTCTGAAGGATTTCCAAGTGGAGAAGAGCAGACCAGCACCATTCCATCCCTAGGGGGGATTTCTGGCTGCCTGCATCCAAAATCCCACACCTGGCAAAGACTAAATAGAGCATTTTTTGAGGTGACCACGAGGTGCAGAGCAGAACTCACTGCTCTGACACGCTGTCCTGGGTCTGAGTGGAAATTTAAACCTGTAAGAGGCACAAGTTGTATCAAACCAAGACAGCTTTGCTCCTGGCTTCTGCCCAGATAATCCCTGTCCCCCACCCTGCTTTCCCTGCAATGTGCAGCCCCTGAGCAGCAGGTGATGCTGCTGGAGGTTGCTGTGTGCTCAGAACAGGCCTCAGCCAGGCATTAAATGTGACAATTGCTCCAGCTTGCCCACTGAAGTGAGTTTGTGAGCATTACAAGAGGAACCAAGCCCTGCCCATCAAATCTCTGCTGGAAATGGAAGTTGTCAGGTGGGGCAGGAGCCTTCACAAACAGGAAGCAGCTGCTCAGAGCTGCCCCTGCACACAGCAGGGCACCAGGTGCTCCAGCCCCTCTCCCAGGCTGAAAGCAAGGCTGCCTCTCTCTCTGTGCCTCTGAATTTACATACTGGGACAAAAAAAGCTTTAAAAACAGCCACAGGTTCAGAGACACGAGGGAGACAACAAACCTCCCTCTTCATATTTACACAGCCCTCAATCAGTGTAACTCAATCAGTGGCCAATTTTATCCTCTGTTTAATTCCATCTAAACATCTGCAACCCCATCAGCAGCAATCAAAATAACACAACTCCCATCCTTTGTTTTAATCAGGTCTGACACTGCCAAGCAGCTCCTACCTCACAGTTTGGACACAGGCAGCAGAGCTGTCCTAAATGAAAAACAAAGCCTTTGTCTTTGGGCAGCTGAGAGTCCACAAAAAGTTTAAAACATGGTGGTGTTATCATTATTATTATTCAGGTTAACTGACCAAAACTCTGTATCAGCTGTGGGATCTGCTTATTTATCCAACTGCAAAACTTAAATTTAAGTAGGCATTTGCTGGGCTGCAAGAAGAGATATTAATTAATAAGTCTGGCCCAAATAAGGCCAAGGAGTGGACCTGGGTCTCCACTTCCCTCAGAACTCTCTCTGGGATCATCAGCCACCCCATCCCTGCAGGCTCCAGCCCTGCCACCCTGAGATGAAGGGCACACACACAGTTAATGCTGTCACCACAATTTAATTGTTTTGGCCAGACTCAGGGTTTGACACCTCAGTATTTTCTAACACTTCCCTGTGGAATTCCCATGCAGCTTTAGCACCCTGTGGATCAGAACTCTCAGTTTCCCAGGGCCAGCAATAAGGAAACCTCCCCTGCAAGGCTCTGAAATGCTCCAAAACTCTCCAAAATGCAGCCCAGCTGCTTCAGGCTGGAGCTGCAGGGACCAAGAGGCTCTGAGGCTGTGCAGGTGGAGCTCTGCTGTCTAAAAATAAGAGCACAGTTTGATCTCTGGCTCTGCCCAGGCTGGAGGGCTGCCAAACGTTTCTGGAAACTTGGATGGAGCAGAACAAGAACAAATATGATCAAATGAGCTGGGGCTGACAATGATTTATGGAGTCAGTGATCATTACTCTGTGCTCACGGGCTGCACTTCTGCAGTAACGCTTCACTTTTCAATAAACTTTGTTTTTTCCACTGGTAAGGCTCGATTCTCTCTCATTTAACCTGGGTGGATCCCCAAAACCCCTGAGTGCAGCAGCTCCAGCACCCACAGCTCGGGGCAGCTGCTGGAAAAAAATGAGGAGAGGAGAAAAAACTCCACAGGGAGAAAAAGAGAGGTGCTGGCACTGCACAATTCATCATGGACATGTGCAGGGAGCCCTCTCAGCCCAAACTTCCCAAACACGGGGCACAGCACCCCAAGGGTTTGTTCCAGCACTCATTCCCCACACAAACCCCCCTTTTGGGACAAGAAAAGTGCAGAACTTATCAGGAGAGCTTGTCCCAGGCTCTGCTCACACCCTGGAGTCGCTGCCAGCACTGGATCCTCCCTCCCTCCCTGGCTCCAGGCAGCCACAAAGGTTCTTTGTTGGGCCTGGAACCAGCCCCAGGCAGGGGCTCTGGGCTGGCCCAGCCTCCTGCAGCTCCTGCAATGGGGTTTCAATAAGGAGAGAGCAGAGCACACCTCATTCACTGCAAGAACTCCCTGGAAGCCTTGCAGAAAACCTACAGCTTAAAAAATCTCTGCAGCCACTGCCTGAATAATTAAAACCACTAAGAGACTGTGAAAGCTTCCTCCATTAATCAGTTCTATTTTCTAGCACCGATGCCAGCTTTATTAGCAGCTTAACAAGATCACACTTTTATTTTTTACTTCTTTAAACACTTCACCAATTAACCAGCTTAAAAATCGTCCCACTCATGGCAAAAGAAAAAAAAAAAAATCAACCAGACTTTTCTCCTGTCACTTTTCCATGAGCAATTCTGTCTTGCACTGGATCAGAGTTTTTCATTTATATACCCATGAATTCTCATTTATATACCCATGCATGTGGATTTTTATTTACACACCCGCCCTCCTTTTGCTCATAAAGATTACCTCTTCAGGAAAAAAAACAACACCAACAACATAAAAAAAGCAAGAGAAGCAACGTGAACCATAAAGGGTGGAGGAGATAAATCATTTCCTACCACTTCATCTTCAGTCCAACACTTCTCAATCAGCTTTGGCACAGGTTTCTTCACCAAGCGCTGCAGGGCTTTTCCAGCATCGTAGTTACTTTCATGTAGCTGAAAAATAAAGAAGACAAATAGATCATTCAAAGGAATTAGCAGTGATCTGATATTGGAGGAGAAAAGAAAAACCACTACAGGAAGCCACATGAGATGTTCTCTGCCTAATTATTTTTACTGTTGAGGTATGAAGTGAAACTTAAACAACCTGAAGGGTAACTGAGGTTTTATCAGTGGAAGAAGCAGCATTAGACCAAGCACCTTAATTTATTCCCCTCCCTTCCTAAACCTGTCCCAGGTAAGGTTTAGGCCAAAGTCACACTGCTTCCCTCTACTCACAGGGCTCAGTGTGATGTCAGCCATGATAAAATAAAAATTAATACATGATGGGTTCTGCTTCACACAGATTGGCTCAATTCTCCTGTTGTCAGCAGGAACAAACCTGAACTGCTGAAGGTGTCCTGCCCCCTGCACCAAGTTACTGGGGCATTCATTAGTTTGGAATACTTAGGGGAATTTCAAAGGAAAAAAAGAAAAGTACTTCTAAAAAGAAAAGGTGACTCCTGGGCACAGCCCTCTGCTGTTACCTGCAGTGTGTTTTTAGAACAAACAGAAATCTGCCTTAACTGGCAGCCTGAACTTTCTTTTTCCACACCAAGAACTAAAACACTACAAACAGGGGGTTTCTGCAGTCAAATGAGTGCTTGAATACCAGAGAGTGAACAAGAAAGTAAACTAACCCAGAGTGGTTTTCTATTAATTTTCAGCTTTTTTTTGGCCCCTTGAGGGAGGCTGCAGGCACTGGGTGCAGTAATTAATTCCCTGCTCTGATCCAGGGTAACAAAAGACAACAATGCTCCAACTTCCAAAAGTTCATTTGCTCCTGGTGCCCCTTTCCAGCCCCAGGTCTGGGAGGTGCCAGCACAGCAGGGCCGGCACAGCAGGACCAGCAGCAGGACCAGCAGCAGGGCCAGCACAGCAGGACCAGCACAGCAGGGCCAGCACAGCAGGGCCAGCACAGCAGGGCCAGCACAGCAGGGCCAGCAGCAGGGCCAGCAGCAGGACCAGTAGCAGGACCAGCAGCAGGACCAGCACAGCAGGACCAGCACAGCAGGGCCAGCACAGCAGGGCCAGCACAGCAGCACCAGCACAGCAGGACCAGCACAGCAGGACCAGCACAGCAGGACCAGCAAAGCAGGACCAGCACCGCAGGGCCACCGCAGCAGGG
>VZTR01027459.1:239146-310021 GCA_013400775.1 Chaetops frenatus | reverse complement strand
CCAGCACAGCAGGGCCAGCACAGCAGGACCAGCACAGCAGGACCAGCACAGCAGGACCAGCACAGCAGGACCAGCACAGCAGGGCCAGCGCAGCAGGGCCAGCGCAGCAGGACCAGCAGCAGGGCCAGCAGCAGGGCCAGCAGCAGGGCCAGCAGCAGGGCCAGCAGCAGGGCCAGCAGCAGGGCCAGCAGCAGCCCTGGGTGCCACTGCCTGTCAGTGCCAGCCCTCACTGCCCCTGCTCAAACACCAAAACTGCCTAAAAAATAAAACCAACTGAAAAAAACCAAAAAACCAACCCCAGTTCTAAGGCTCCTGTGGTATGCAATGCCTACTTACAGGCATGAAAATAAGATGTTGCCTTTTCTGCTGGGTACACATTAATTTTCCTCCCTGTTTGCACTCCAGCACTGGGAACAAATCCATCTCAAAGAAAAAAGCACTGTTTGTTTTGCCAGCTCACCTTGCAAATGCTTCTTTTCTGTGTGTGCCACTACCTATAAGATTTTTCACTTAGGAAATGTGACAGTCCTGGGGAAAATGGGGTTTCTGTTTTCCTCCCCTCTCTGCTCCCTCCCAAAACATGAGGGATGCCAAAGCCTCTTTGTAACTTGGAGGGCATCTTTATTTTGCCTCAAGGACAACACGTGTTTTTCCCTGGCAGCCCCACTGCCCAAGCAGCTCAATCCACAAGAAAAATAAACCAGACAAGCCCAGAAAGAACAGCCTAGGCCCAGACAGGCAACTGCTGCAGAAAAAGAAAAGTTTACAGGCTAGCAAGGCTGTCCTAGGTCAGCAACACAAAACATGAGCATTAACTTTTGATCAAATAAATTCATTAATAACAATCCCAAACCCCCTCAGCACAGACTGACAGGAGAGCCATGGAGCAGAGAAGACCCCTGTAAAAACATGATACAGGCTTAGAGTCTCCTGAAAAATGTTACTTTTAGCAGGTAGGAGGGGAAAAATAATGTTTTATAAATGCCAGGAGCAGGATAATGCAGCAGAAAGGAAGGATATTTTCTCTAATGTTCCAGTCTGGCTCATTCTCTGCTTTTTGCTTTCAGTCATTTAATATTCCTGAGCACTTTATTGGCAAGATTCAGAGGTCTAAGTAACAGCTAATAATGACTGCCTCTGGTTTCATTAACTTCTGCTTCAACTTCTCCAGGTATTTCTATAAACACTGGATCATTGTCCAGCCAGAGAATCTCCATTCTTATCATTAACTCTGCCATCCAAATGTGGCACCACCATGACATTTTATCTGTGAACAACTGCAACAAAGGCAACCACCACAAATGTACCTTAAAGCAGAAAATACAGCAACTTCTGCATCATGGGACAGGATTAAAGCAAAATCCTGGATGTGCACATGTCCAAAAGCCTTCTTTACATTGCTATTAAAGAAAGCCAGGTCCCAGGGAAGGGATTTCACCATCAAGGCTGCACATTCCCACAAGATTCCCAGTTCCTTCTGCAGCTTCTGAGCCATTTCTGTCTGGGTGATGCTGCAAATAAATTCTCCTTTGGCATGGCTCAGCTGTCAGGCACCTCCAGCCTGTAATGAACCCATGAATTACATCTTGCAGCTCTGACATCTCTGGGCTTGCTCATCAAAATATTGTTCTTCAATTGTAATTTATAACTTAATTTAAATGTCCCTTTCCTGTGACCTTTTTAGAGCAGAGTGCCACTGCATCTGGCAGCTCCTGCTCCAGCAAGGCTTCCTTTGGCAATTACAGCCATTATGATCTGCCCAGAAAAGCCCAGCTCACTGAGGCCCCATCCAGGGCTCAACATTAAATAATTGCAGCCCATTAACAACACTGAGATCCCAGAGCCTTTTCTCCAAGGAAAAATTGCTGCTGTCTCTGATATCAGAGTTTTACTGAACTGCTTCAAAATCACCGAGTCCCAGCCTGGTTTGGGTTGGACCCCAAAGCAGAAGGGATTGCTCAGCTCTTGTGGGGCTGCAGCACGTCCAGTTCTGATGGGACAGCACTGAACTTCAGAGCTCTCCAGGTTCCAGAGCCTGCTCTTCCATGGGATGATAACTTGTCCTGGACAAATCACACCCCAAGATGAGGGAGAAGGAAAAAAACCAAGGAAAATGAGGAGCAGGATGGGCATTACTGGCTCGAGCAGCTCCATCTTTGGCTGTGATAACTCCAACCCAACACCTCATTTCATACAAAATGTCATTCAGGCCACTTCATTCAGCAGCTGAGCTGACAAATTTCAGTGGGCTGTGGATATTCTGCAGAGCTATGGACATCTTGCCCTACTAGGAAAATGGAAAATGCTCCTTTTAATTTTTATCAACCATTTCTAAAACCCATCCCAAGTGCCCTTTAGGGTATTATTTGGGTATCGGACAAAATCAAACAGAAAACCCCCCCAAATTCCATCTCTCCCCACCAGTTCTAATCTATTTTAAGCATCTAAAGAGCTGATGATGAAGATTAAGCAGCCTGACATTTGTGATGCAGCTGCTTTGCACTGGCACTGCCAGGGAGCTGCCAAAGAGCCCAAAATGCAGCTGCAAAACATCTGTGAGGCAACACAGGCATAGCCAGTGCTCCACACACAGCCAGGGCAAGAACTTGCCAGTTACCTGCAAAACTCACAACAGCACTTTAAAAAAAACCTTTAAAAAAATAGGAGTATTTAGCATATTCCCCCAAAATTTTAATAGCAATCACAGCAGTCGGGTTTGGCCCTTTTTTACCTGCCTGTAGGAGTGAGGATGAGGATGAATGGAAATTCCAAGTGGCAGAATTGTCTCCTGCACTGAGGTGGCTCCTGGGACAGGCCTGGGCAGGGAGCCTGGCCCATCCTCATGTGAACCAGGAGAGAGCTGCTCATTAACATCATCCACAAGGAAAACCAGTCATAAGGAGAAATGCTAACATATATTTAAATATTTTTTTTAATGCTTTCAACCTCGTCTGTAGTTAATGAACAAGAAAATCTGGTCTAAGGGCAAGTTAAAACAGGGAGTAATTTGTCTGGGTGACATCTTAGTTAGAACTGAGTTTCCTAGCACTGAGATTAGCCTGTCATGTTTGTCACTCATAATGACACGTTCCCATGCAGCAGAGCTACGACAAGGCACAACACCACTGTCAGTAAAGAGAGATTTACACAATATTAGCACATCCCTGTTTGGGCTCTCCTCCATGCAGCCCTACAGCAGCTTAAGTGGTGGTTTCTTTTCACCTGATGAGGATAAACAGGAGTGGCTGGCTCTGAACTCCCCAGCAAAAACAGGAGCAGAACCTCAGAGATGTCGAGTTCCACCCTGGCTCTGCAGCCTGCCAGCCCCAGGGGCTGTTCCACAGAACACCAGGCAAGGCTGGCCACTGGCAAGGAATTCTTCCTCTGCAACTCTGTCCAATCTGAGCTCAAAGCAGGGAACTGATTCCTGCCTGACCTGGGATCTCTGGGAACAGCACTGCAGAACCTCTGAGCAGCAGGCACAGCTCAAAAGGATCAAAGAGGCCACGAGTTTCTGGCTTTGCACTGGTGTGGACATAGAAAGGATCTTAAACCACATCTGGTGCTAAATCAGAGTCTGGAGGGCAAAGAGGAGGGAAGGGAAGGAGGGAGGGAAGGGAACTACTCCAGGATTTCCCCCAGCTCTCCCTCCTCAGCACTGCCAGCAGCAGCAGCAATGTCTGTTCTCAGTATTCACCTTGTTCCATCCTTCCCTGTCAGACCTGGCATCACCTTCCCCCCTCATGAGCTTTCTGGAATCATTTTTCCACCATTATTATGGTGAAAGACTTGCAGGAGCTGCTGTGTCCTCCCCCAGCCTTCCCAGTCCAACACCAGCACCCATCAGGAGGGCAGCAAACTCCAAAGGAAAACTTTACTTCCTTCCTAAGGTTACAATGACAAATGTGGCAGCAAACCCCAACAGCCAAACAAAGGAGCAGGAGCTGGAATTCACCTGGAATGTTGAGTGAATAATCATTTCAGTGAGCTGAGATATAGATACATGTATATGGTGTCTGTATGTTGCATTGTGCCTTCCATAATCTTCATTTCTATCTGATATAATTAACAATAAATCATTCTGGGGGCTTACAGCACCTGTTATTACATAAATAAAACAGCAGCAAAGAAGCTTGTCAAGACTGATTTATGTGAAGTGCTACCCTGAAGTTTATTGGATTTCCATAATAAGAAATCATACCACACCATTTTATTCATCTTCTGGGTTGCATATGATAATTTCTAAACAAAGACACAACTTAGTGCAGGTTAAGAGGCTCACAAATCATTTATCAGATAAATCTGATCTCTTTTAAATAGGTGGTGAACTGAGACATAAAAAGGCATCATTTTTTCAGGACAACAGGTGACCTATCTAAACTGTTTAAAGTCAAAAAAGCAGGGTCTCAGAAATAAGTTGAAGTTTCTTAAAATATCCCTGAAAGAACTGTTATTTCTAAGGAAACTCTTTTCTAGAAAAATTCAAAGTGGACAAGAAAAGCACTTTCTAAAACAGACATTCACTAGAAACACAAAGAAAAAGAAGAACAAAACCAAAATATTTTGGGACTAATCTAATTTCAGAAGCAAGAACTCTACAAGTGCAACTGCAGATTCCTCAGGCTGCCAAGCCATTAAAGGGAGTAATTAAAGTAGATAGAGAAGCAGTGAAATTAAATGAATTTTCTGCATTAGGCTATTATTATAGATAAGGGGAAAGAAATTCAAATTCCAAAAAACTTTCTAATGATTATTGACCTTAGCAGAAAGGTGAGTGTGTGAGAAGGATGTCAGGAACAACTTAGCCAAGTGCAGAGTGGGGAGGCACCAGAGTCAGGGGGCCCCCATCCCAAGGGAAAGGAACACAAGGAACATTCTCCCTGGGCAGAATGCAGAGATTTCAACTCCATTTAGAAGCCCAGACTGGCTGGGCTGTGTGGAAGGCCCCAGAGTCAGGTCAGGGGCAGCTGAGCAGGTCCCAGTTCCAGCTGGAGGCCATGACCTGAGCAGCTCCCCCAAAAACACTCCCTAGGGTCACCTCCAAGGCACCACCCAGGAGCTCCTCACTGAACCTCTGCAGCTCAGGGCTTTGAAAATCACTTGGTATTTGAGAGGAAATGTTACCAGCAGAAAGTGTGATCCCAAAACCTGGCTTGCATGGTAAATATCTGCTGCAGTCCCTGCCCTGGGCAGCCCAGGAGTGGCAGGAAGGGGCTCACTTACTGTGTTGAGGGCGTTGAGGGTGGTGTCATCCCGGGAGGCAGCCACACATCCATCCTCCGTGGATCCCCCATCACACATCCCTGCAAAGGCTGCCATGCTCCTGCAGGGAGAGGGAAAGGGTCAGGTCCTCAGCTGTGCTGGGTCCACTCTTAGTGCACTACACAAATTCTGCATTTACACCTTAAATCAGGAATTTTAGGGCCTTGCGACAGCGCGGATCAAAGCAAGGTACCACGAAACTGCAAAGCTGAGTCACCTCAGCACATGGAATAAATCCAGCATTAAAATCCAATCTAATTTGCTTTCATCAGCTGAAAGTCTGCACTGCCACAGGAGCAGAGCCTGATCAGGATTACAGGAGATGAAACCTGCAGACAGGAGAACAGAGTCTCAGCAGAGACAGCAAACTTTGTGCTGTCATCTTGGTTTTATAATGTCAGAAACCTGACTGAAACTGCAGATTCCTCAGTCTCTGAAGTCTTGCAAGCTACAAGTGATTTACTGAGACTCTGAGGTACTGTGAAGCCCAGCAGTGGGTTTGCTGAACTCACCAGGGCACAACTGAAATGCAAACTGGAGCTCCCAGTGGGATTCCCTCTGCTGTCCCAGCTGCTCCACCCAGAGCAGCTCCTCCCTTGTCACCCATCCCACACCACACTGCTGCCTTTGCACTGCAGCTCCAGAGCCACAGCTGATGGCAAGGTGCTGTGCTGGCCCAAATCTGAGTGGTTTTGTCTCAAACTGAACATCTCAGCTGATGCCACTGGCACCCACAGCATCCCAGAGTGAGGGAGGGGCTCAGCCAACAAAACCCTGCCCATCCCCAGCCCAGCAGGCCCCAGGCAGAGCAGGAGGGTGGCTGGACACACCTGGCTGCCCTGAGGTACATCAGCAGGTCACAGTCGTTGACTCCTGGCATCCACACGAGCTCCTCGTGCTGGGTCACCGTGTCCCCGTCCGGGGACGGGAACGGCTGCAGGTCAGGGAGCTTGGCCTGGAAAACAACCAGGTCACACAGACAGGGCAGTTGTTGCTGATGGCAGGGGGACACACAGGTTCATAAATCCTCTGAAATAGCAGGATCTGGTAGATGGGAGATGTTCAGACTGCAGGTGGTGAAGGGATTTGTTCCACGTTTCAGACCGCAGAGGATGCTGAGTTATCAATCCCCAACCCTTTCCCTTTATCCACCATTCCTTCCTTGGAAGGGCAGTGATTTTCCTGATGATCATTCAGGGCTAACACCACCTCAGCCCACTGCCAGTGAAGCCTTTCTGTACACAGAAACAGCAGAGCTTGAAAGGAAAGCATTTTGCACTGCACAGCCCCTGCGGTTTGGAAGTCCAGAGCTGATGGACAATTTCCCCCAGACTCAGCAGCTGCATTTCTCACAGGGATGCTGATCCAGGCTGAAAGCCCCACAGAACACACTCACATGAAGGAAGGCAGGAAGGCAGTTACCATGTGTGTCCCATTGGAAATCAGCAAGAAATCCTACACATTTGACACTAAGTTTAAAATTAAATGCTCGGTAAATCATTAGAACTCTAAAGAGATACAAAGACATTTCCTGAAAGGGAGATAGCTCAGCAAAATGAACACTGCCTCTAAATAAGTATTACACTCTATCCAGAGACCCAATTAGCATCTTTAGTCATCTACTGCTCTGAGATGAGATAGCTGAGAGCCTCTTCAGAAACAGCTTTTAAGCCCTATAATTACCTCCTATACTTACAACGCTAAACGTATTTGAGAGGCAACATTTATACAGAACCAGTAATTACAAGTCACAGGTTCAGATGTCTTTCATGTTCTGCTCTTTAATCTGTACTTTATTTTACTTCTTGCCTGGGAAAATGGCTATGTCATTGAACTTCTCTTCTGGCAGGGGATAAGGCAGCACTGGGATTTCTGTGAGAGAGAGGAACTCCAGCAACCAGGGGGCTGCACAAGCCCATGCTCAGCCTCCTGCACCCTTGGAAAATGCTTCATTACTGCAGTTACTCCCAGGAGCAGCTTCCTCTTCATCACAGCATCACTGAGGCTGGAGATGAACTCCAGGATGATCAAATCCAAGCTGTGACCCATCCCCACCTTGTCCCCAGCCCTGAGCACTGAGTGCCACCTCCAGAGGTGGGGACTCCAAATCTCCCTGGTTGTTAATTGAAGCCAGAAGTTCAGTAGAGACCCATTCTGCTCCCCTGGGAGTTAATTCTGAGAGTTCTGCAATCCTACAGAACATTTATCTCCACTAACATTTGTCCCCACTCATGTCCCTGATGCTGTGGTGACCCAGGCAGGGGCGTGGGGGATCTGGGCACTGAGGAAACCCCACCCCAACCCCTGTGACACCTGCACAGCTGAGGGGAAACGAGGGCACCAGAACCACCTGAAACCTCTGCTGGCAGCTCAAGGCTCTGAATTCTGCTGCTTTTCCCTTGTGCTCACCGAGGAGTGTCAGTGATGACATTTGTCAGAAATGAGGATGAGTGAGGGAACAGTGGAAGTCTAAAGCAAGAAGCAAGCAAGAATTAACAGTATCCTAAATCCATGGGCCTTCTTCCTCCTTTTTTTTCCCCCATCCATAAATGGTAATTACACCTTAGAGCAGGGTGACTAATGCCTGCCAAAATATTAGATGACAATTTGAGATGAAAGTTGTTTTGAAGGTATCATTTGCAGTACTCTTGTTATGACTGCTGAAAAGAACACTACAGGTTTAATTGCCAAGGACTTTTTTCCTCTGAAGGCAAAACATCCTCAAGACTGTGACATCAGGTTCCATAAATATTTACTTTCACTAGTTCTTAAACAAGATTTTTAAGAGGGTCTGAATGAATATTCATCACTTGGATGCAAAACTCCAGTGCTTGGACACTACAAAGTCAATTCCTCAGGAAAAGGAGAGGCCTCAGCTCCCAGTGACAGATCTGGCCCTATGAACCAGAGCAAGCTCCATGTTAATACTCCTTAAGAACAGATTAATCCAATGCTTATGAAGGACTTCTCTCAAATTAGAATTAACATACCAGGAACATCTAGAGTCTTAACCTTATTCTGCTTCCCAGGGCATGAAAACACTTCCTCAATTTCTATTTTAACAATCCCAATGACTTAAAGCACTTCTTTAACTTCCAGCAGTTACTCACATTCCCTCAATCTGATTCAAGAATTAACCCAATAGCACTTCTGCTACTAAAAATCATTAACATATCAACACCTGACAAAGAAAAATCTCAGTAACTGAGCTAAGGAATTCTAAAGAACTCACTAAAGTGAGTCATGTAAAGATGATTCTAAAAACCCTCACTGTATCTGAACACATGCAATTTTAAACATCTGAACAGATCAAGAAGCAAAAGCTTCTCTGGATATTGGAATACAATTAAAACCCCTTACCTGGTGGCTGGGTCCAACTCTGATTTCACCTTGGGTACTGTTTAGCCTCCTAAGATACAAGGAAAAAACAGCAATGAGAAAGAATTGCAATTAATGAAATCCAGGGTGATATTCTGTCTTTTTTTGTCACTGCATTTCCAATGCAAATGGAGCAGAAGCAGAAATAACACATTATTAAAAAACAAGAGGGGATGTGCTCAGGTGAGTTGAGTAACCTGATCTGTGGAAGGTGTCCCCTGGCAGGGGCTGGGACAGTGCTACTCTCCTAGGAAACAAATCCACTCCAAAAACGAGCCAAAAGCCTCCAGAAAACAATGAGAACACGTCAAAATGTTTTCTCCCAATGCATATTTCTGCAAGACAACCTGACACTGTTCCCTTGTTTTCAGGTTATGCAAGGAAATGACTGAATGAGGAAATCAATTTTCTTTTTACAAAGTTATACATTAAATACCAGGTTACTACAAGGTGTCAGAATTCCTCCCTGCGAGGAGCAAAGGGGAAGCTGACAGCAGAAAATGCTGATGCTCTTCCTTTCCTCCCAGAATTCATTTTCAAGCCTGCAAATCCCTACTCATCAGTGCCAGTAAAGCTCACAATGTTCCTGAGCAGGGTCTGTGCCCACCCTGAGCACTGGGCTGGTGTTACCCCAGACAGGAAAACCAGACATCCCCCAGCTGCACCACACTGAATATGACAAATAAGCCATTTAAGGATCAAAGCTGGAGCATCCTGTAATTGCAAAGTTAAAAGCAAAGTTTGGGATGGGACTTCTGCTCCCAGCTCTTTCTGTGGGGACTCAGTGGGGCTCTCCAACCGTTCTTCATGAACCATGGACAGAAATATTTCTGGTTTTCCATCACCCAATCACCATTTCCTGGGAATATTCACAGCTCAAGGTGCTCCCTCCCCTGCCCAAAAGGTGAGGGCTGGGCTGAGCTGCTGTGCAGGAGGCTCTGGCAGGATGCTTGACATCCCACCTGGATTTTAAAAGGGCACAAAGCCCCTGGCTCCTCAAGGGCACACGATCTGCTCTGTAAATTTTACTGTTTCCACATCCCCAGGAACGGCTTTCAAATGGAAAGGAAAATTCTTGCTATGGAAACTAAAAGGCACTGCAGATTTGAAGCTAAATCATATTGGTGAGAGCAATTACAATGAGAAAGGAATGGCATCCTGTGTTTATTCGATGGGAAATGGAAAAAAGGAGCCAACACTGTATATGAAATGTGACACAAAAGAAACTGCTGTAACAAAGCAGTATCCATAGCAACAACAACTTAATATTTCAGTCCTCCTCAGCTGCAGTGGATTAAATATAATGACAAGATGTTCCCTTTGAAAAGTAACCTGTTGCCATGGCAACGTTGTGTTCTGCAAAGTAAACAGGGGCTGGTCAGAAAGGAGCTGGGAGCCAGCGCTGGAATATCAAAAAGGAGGAGGTTTCTGTGGCAGAGCAGGGCCAAGAGCACGTTCTGATGCACAGACAGCTCCAGAGAGCAGAGACAGCTCCAGCCCAGCCCTGTCCTCTCCCTTCTGAGGGAACAGGGGCAGCACCAGAGCCAAAACAGTTCTGAGCTGAGGAGGGGCAGGGACGGAGCACAGGCTGCTGCAGAGCTCTCCTTGCCCAGCCCTGGGGAGGAGGGCAGAGGGAGGGGGGCTGGCACAACAACTCCTGCACAATTAATTCCCAGTACAGAGACGAGCTTCACCCTCTGTCACCTGCCTCCTTCACACACTCACCAAGTACAGCGGGCTGGCACAGCTGGCAGCTCTGTCCATGGCCACAGTGCCACAAAGGACAGCAGAACAGCTCTGGGGAGAAGCTGGGCTCAGGACTGGCTGTTACAGAATGCCCAGAGCCAGGCAGGATCCAGGGCTGGGAATTCACAGCTAAGCTCCCCCGAGGCTGGAGGCAATGGCAAAGGGCACTTGGGGATTTGTGCCCAGCCCTGCCCTTGATGTGAATCCCAGCCAGTTCCCTGCCCAGCAGGCCCAGGGAAAGCCTTTCCCAGGAGGATGACAGGATTCTGATGGAACCACCCAGGCTGGATGCCCCGCTGACCCTGCAGGGTCAGCGAATCTCAGAAATGGGGCTGCTGCTCCTTTCATGGTTCCCTTTTCACTGCCAGAGTTCAACACCAACCTGCTCTGCAGTAATTGCATTTTTCACCCTGGCTGGCACAGGGCTGAGAGACCCAGCTCTGCTCCTGGGCAGCTCCTTCCACCCAGCAGCAGCCTGGGTTTGTTTGTCCTGCTGTGGTCACTGTGCCCTCAGTGCTGCACTCCTTTTGCTCTCACACATCCTGTGCCAGCCAGCAGCAGCTCAAACCCCACGGAAATAACTCAGTGCTGCCATTAAGGTTAAAAAAACAACCCACAACAAAACCCCAGAACAAAACCAGAACCCAAAGATCACACACAGGACAGCATTCTGTGCTACCCTCGGAACCACCCTGGGCATTGTCATCCCTGATTCTGCAGATTGAGCTGATCCCTAATTAAATTACAGGGATGCTTCAACAGCAGAAGGATTTTAAACCAGCCACTTCACTCAGCCACAAACCTCCTCTTAAACAGCCTTTCTGGCTCTCTTTGGAGCTCTCCAGAAAGGGCTTTCAAAGCCACCTTGCTAAAGCCCATGGCCTGGTGTGACATGGGCACATCAGGGACACAAACATCCCGCGCAGAAGGAGTTTCAGCCCTCACATTGAAATACCCTCAGCCCTGGAATGCAGCTGCACCAGGGCAGGGCTGTGGAACTGGCACCAGAGGTGGCACCAGGACAGAGCTCCTGTGCTCTCAGCCATCCCTGTGTGAGGACAGGCTAAGAAAATGTCCAAAAACAGCTGGGAAAGGTCATTATTTCTATATAACCAAAGATTAAAAGAGGAAAGACACAGCTTAAAGCCAGGATATGGAGAAGTTTGGGTTGTATGTTTGTTTTTAATAGGCAATAACCAGCTGTAGCACTGAACAATGAGATTTGGAGTTTATTTATGAAGCCTGGTATGAAAATCAGTGGCTTTACTAAATAAAACCAAGCCCATGTTAGATATATGTGTTATAGAATAGATTATAAACTGCACTCATACACTTAGCACTGATTAACCAGTCATTATTAATGGCCAGACAATCAGTTACATCCACTGAGAGTGACACAGCAAAGCAATTCCCAGATACTTGTGATTTCTGTAAAATTAATAGAAACTCCCACGAAAAGTTTTTTTCTAAAAATCCTTGAATTCAAATAGTCCAATACCCAAGATGAAAGACTCCTGCTCTTCAGAGGCAGCTCTAAAAACATCTGGCAAGGATAATTTTGTTCCATCTCTAGAGGGACAAAATGGGAGAGAACAAAACTACTCCACTCCAACTTCAGCAAAAAATCACTTTATCAGGGCCTGAAAGTGACTGGCACTGCAGCCAAGAGCAGCTGGTTATGGTCACTGCTGGGAGGCAGGAGATTGAGCCAAGTGGATCCCCAATTTTAACCCAAAATTATCTAATGCATGGCATGTTCATACACTGCACACCTCAAAATACAAAAGGGACAAACATGTTCAGGTTGCTCAACTTTCAACCAAAAAAATCCCACAACTACCACAAACCTGAGTTAAATACCTGAGAGGAACAAGTTCCCTGATTTCACCTGTGTCTTAAACCCTCATTCTTTAAGCAAGATTTTATATAAATAGGATCATAATGCTCACAGAATATTTTTTTCCCCTTGTAAGTTTAGGCTTCATTTAAAACCTGTAACAGTGTGTTATAATAATAAAAAAATAATAAAAAAAAATAATAATTTCTTTTATAGTAATTTTGTGTTCTGGTTGAAAAATCCAAGCTGTATTTCAGGCAAATGAGCTTACAAGGGAATGTTTTCAGTGCTTGCTCCATCCAAGCAGGAATGGGTGAATGAATGAATGAATGAACGTGTCCCAACAGCTTCACCTGCAGAGCAAGCTCCAGCCTGCTCCTGACTGCAGGGGCACCATGGAGGGACTGGAGGCTGCTCTGCCCCTGCTGCTGCCTGCAGGAGGAAGAACTTGCACAAGCTCCAGCCAGACAGGAAAAGCTTTTTCAACAAAATGTTGTTTTTACATCATGTTTATAGAGGAGGAAAAAAAAAACCAACCTATGGAGAGTCTTCAGTGTTGTCCCCTACCCAAAAGGTGAGATGGAAGTGGCAATAATTCAGCCAAGGTACTGCAAAGGAAGGAAGAGTTCCCTCCACACAGGAATTACCTGTGTGGGGAATATTTCGCTGGCAGGTGCCATGGGGCAGCTCTCTAACACCTCTTTACCTCCAGATAAGGAAGACACCAGCGTTTTGATCAGAAGTTCAAAAAAGCCACTGCATAATGCAAAGGTTTTTATCTGGTTACACATGATTTTAATAGAACCAGAATGTTGTTTACAAGCAGCACTTACACTGGTGAGTAAATGTGTAAATGAATTCAGCATGGACTGATGCTGTTGAAGTGTCTGTCCTGTGCAGTTTCTAAAATGGCCAGGTAGAGCAAATATTCACAGTTAAACCAGACTGAGCTCCACAGCAGCACCAGTGCTCTAGCACAGCCCCAGCTCCTGTGCAGGGACGTTTTCCATAAAGCTTCATCACATCAGAGGCAGTGCTCCACCTCTGGGGCTCTGGACTTGCCTGACAACACAAATCTGCAGCTTCCCTGAACAGCAAACACAGACAGAAGCAACAGCTCGTGTCAGAGGTGAGAAGCACGAAAAATAAGAAGCATGAAGGGAGCTGGAAGGGATCCCTACTTCCACCACACACCTGGAAAAAAGCTCTAATTAAAACAAATTACATCCTAAAGAACTGGAAGGAAGGGGAAAGAGGTAATCTTACTGATTTATGCCTAGAAAAAATGCTGAAATGAAGGCAGAACAAAAGGAAGAGACTATTCTTCATCCAAAGGACAATATTAAAGCACTTCCCATGATATATCTGCAATTTCTAACAGCTGTTTGGAGTGGTATTAACTCACCAGACCAGCTACCAGCAGTGCCTGAACTGGGAGAACCTGCTGGGCACCAAGCCAGGACAAAACTGTCCCTGAGAAATGGAGTGAGTGCAGGAACAGAGCTCCAGGCTGGCCAGGGAGCACAGGGCAGGTCAGAGCTCTGCAGATTCTGCAGCACCAGGACACCTCAGCCTCATCCCAGGGCCACTCAGGCTTTCCTTGGCCTGGATTTTCTGGGGGAGGGCTCTGGGTTTCAGGAGTTTTCCCTGGATGGGGCGAGCAGGGAGGTTGGGCTTCTGTTTGTGTTGTTTTTAAAACAGCCTTGTGCACCTACACCCAAACCTGAGGAGCTGCAGGGTTATGAACTGGCTGCCCAAGCTCTTCTCTCCTGTCAAACGTGAACATTTCAAACCAACATTAAGAACACGAGCTGCCTGTATTCCTGCAGAGCACTGATGGATTCCTGCACATATTCAAATCACTCCTTTATTAGGAATAAGAATGTGTCCAAAGCTCAGGCCTAGGGAGACTCCTCTCTAAGCTAGGAGGTGATCCAGCCAGGCTGAAATTCAGGGGAACTCAGCTCTGTCTTCATTAGCAGGACTTGGCTTCAGCCAATGGCAGAAGTGATCAGTGATCCACACAAAACAGGGATTCTTGATTTCCTATGCTCTGCAGATATAAAACAAAATGGGTAAGGGAATTAAAAGTTGAGATAGGACATAGACATGGCACTGACATGGGCAGGATTCTGCAGGTTTATTCATCACTCATTCCTCAGCTTCTCAGCCTGGTTTGGGTTGGAAGGGACCTTAAAGCCCACCCAGTGCCAGCCCTGCCATGGCAGGGACACCTCCCACTGTCCCAGGCTGCTCCCAGCCCCAGTGTCCAGCCTGGCCTGGGACACTGCCAGGGATCCAGGGGCAGCCACAGCTGCTCTGGGCACCCTGTGCCTCCCCACCCTCATAGGGAAGGATCTTTTCCTAATTCCTCATCCAAATCTCCGCTCTGTCAGTCTGAAGCTGCTCCCCTTATCCTGTCACTCTGTGGGAAGTCACTGTCCCTGCCTTCTCCAAGCCCCGGCGTCACAGCCCCTGAGGAGGGCTCAGGGCCACCCTCCTGCTGCAGAGCTCCAGAGGTGTCACTGTGAGCAGCACCCACAGCCCCGTCCCCTTTCAACCCAAACACTGCAGGAACTCCCAAAAAAGCTCCCCTGGCTGAGGCACCTGCCAGCCCCAGAGCCCAGGTGAGAGTTCAGCCCAGCCCTGCTGAGCACAAGGACAGAGCCCTGGGAAGGGGAGCACAGTGCACAACACCCCACTTCCCTGACAGCCGTTTGTGTTTAGCGGTGACACTGCTGCCTGTCCCACAGGCACCCCGGAGGCCAAGCCCTGCCCTTTATCCCATCCAGCCCGTCCGTGTTTGCCAGCCTGCCGAGGCTCTGTGCTGCCTGCACAGCTGTCCCGCAGAGAGGAGCTGCTCTCCTGCCCGGGGCTGACAGGGGAGCACAGCCACGGCAGCTCCTGCTGCTGCTGCTCCACACCTGGTGAGTGTCAGCGGGAGCCAAGCCCTGCATCCCCACAGAAACACCCAGCCATCATCCCCCGAGCAACCAAAGGCTGCTGCTGTCACACCCCCAGGCAGGCCCGGGCGCCCCTGACCTGCACCCCACTGCAGCTCCCACACCTGCATGCACACAGCTCCTCTGAAATCCCCCCAAATCCCCCAAACGCAGGCAGCGGCAGCGCTCCTGCCCGTGCCCCCCCCAGCAGGCAGAGCCCCTGGCAGTGCCCTGCTGCCCCGGGAGCAGCTGCTGCCGTGCTGCCAGGGCTCTCAGCAGCATGCAACAGCCACGGAACCAGCTCGGAAACACTGCAGAACTCACCAACGCCAGCAAAAATCCCCATGGTTTCGGGGAGGCCGGAGTGATGTAGCCTACCTGCGGGGGCTGAATGGATCATCCATGACTATGACACGCGCTTGTGGGTTGGGATGGATGGCTGAGCCCTCTATTGCCAGCCCAAACTCTGCCTTTTCCACTCTACCAACTCAAAATGGAGGCACATGCGGGCTGGGAGACCTCGCCGAGCCTGCACTGAGCTTGTGCTGTGACCTAAGCCCGCACGCAGAACGCAGAAACTTCGCCCTCGGACCGGCGGCACTGAGCATGTGCTGTGACCCTCCCTCCCTCATCCTCCCTCCCTCCTTCCTCCTCCTCCTCCTCCTCCCTCCGGAACGGCACCGCTCGCCAGCGCTGCTCCGTAAATAAATACAGCGGGGATCCGCGAATAAATACAGCCGGGATCTACGAATAAATACAGCGGGGGATCTGCGAATAAATACAGCGGGGGATCTGCGAATAAATACAGCCGGGATCCGTAAACGCAGCAGTCAAGCCCGGCCGGGGATTCGTTAATAAATACAGCCGGGGATCTGCGAGTAGAGCCGCGGGTCCGCAGATAAATCTGCAGACAGAGCCGGGGATCTTCTAATACGGCAATCAACCCTGGCTGGGGATCCACTAATACAAGCGGGAGCAGCCGAGCCCTCCCCGGCCAGGAGGGGATGGAGGGATCAGGGAGGGGTTGGAGGGATCAGGGAGGGGTGAGGACTGAGGGAGGGATGAGGGGCCTTGGCTGGGGGATCCCTCAGGGCCAATGCCCCCAGCCCGGCCCCTGTGCTGCTCCAGGCGATCCGAGCACCGGCCCCAAAGCTTTGCTGCTCCCAAAAATCGCCTGCATTCCAAGGCTCCGGGGGTTCAGGGGCTCACCCCGTGTCTGGAGGCACAGTTTGTGTGCTGGAAAGCAGAGCAGGAAGCTGAGGCAGAGAACCCTCCCGTTCTCCTGGCGCTGCTGCAGTGCTGGGAGCATTTCAGGAACATCAACTCTCCCCAGCAGCACTGTGAACACAGCCCGACCCCCCGAGCAGCCAGGCCTGACCTTCCTGCACCAGCCTTCATCTCTGACCTCCTTATTTATTTCTGTAATTTTCAAACATGGTCTCAGGTACCATTTACATGAAGGTGACACCCCTTCCCCTCCAGCACACATGCCTTTCATTGGGATACATCCCTCTCTTTTCCAGCTTCTGAGATGCCTCAATCTACCATGAGGACAAGAAAGACAAAAAGTTACCCAAATACTGAATTTAGAAAGACAGAGTAAGCAAAACAGATCAGGCCTCAGAACAACCCTTAATTTTCTTCCACAATAATCCAGTGAGGAATTTTCACTGTAGCAGAGGTGGTTACACAATTTCCCTGTTGCTTTTTCTCTGTTACCTCCCATACCCTGCTTGGGAACCTTCACCAGCAGCCTGGCTCCTTCAATGAGCTGCCGTAACAATTTAATTGTTCAGTAAATTGAGTGTTTCAGCTCCCGTGGCTCTGCTGGAAGGATCCAAAGCCACTCCCTAAGGTACAGGACACCCCAATACTCACTTCGCTCACAACATCCCCCAACAAGAACACTCCAGAAGATTAAAAATAAAGGAAAAGCAACCAAAACACAGACAAACATCTCCCAAAACATCCCTTCTGAAATTCACCCAAGCATCGAATGTCTGGCATTATTTATTTCTACAACACCGAGCAATGTCAGGGAGGAGGAATTTTGATCCATGGCCATGAATCTTTGTAGTTCTCTTTTATTATTCTTTTACTATTTATTATTCTACAAAATTCTTTGTAGAATAATACCTGGTTATTTCTAGTTCCAAGCAAAAATTCAGCAGCTTTTAAATCTGGGTATATTTAGAAATGTCAGTATCACACCAAACTTTATGGTGTCTTTATTTACTCCTGGGATACAGAAGTAAGTGATGGCTGGGAAGGAGCCAGCATTACACAGAGGAGCCACTGCCACCAGTGGCTTTGGCACATCTGCATCCCCAGGAGAGTCAGAGATGTTCCCCAGGTCCTCACAGGGTGCCAGAGCACAAAAGGAAGGGCTGGAGGCAGCAGTGGGATTCCTGTTAGTGGAATTAGTCACTGTCAAAGCAGTCACTCCTCTGAAGAGACACGAAATTAATTATTTTCAAGTCCTTGACATAAAATAGATTTTTTTTTTCTCAGCTGGCAGTGCTGAGATGCATCCCCCACTCTGCAGAGCCAGGAACTCAGGGCAGCTCTGCCTCCTGCCTGGATTGACACTGCTCAGGGTGACAACACCCAGCCTCTACCTTCTAGATTAGCTCAGGGTTTTATTCCACAATCAGAGTCTTCTCAGGGATGTGAGAATTACTGACACAGCTTCTCTGTGCCAAACTCTGCAGAGAAAACCCAGCCTGAAGTACAAAAGCTGTCCCAAAAGGCCCAGAGTGGCCAATTCCAGAGCAGGGAATGATGAACACCAGCACCAGGGCCAATACTCTCCAAGGTAAAGTGAGAATCACAAGTTTCCAACAGCACAGAAAGGACAAAACAACCTTTCCTTGAGTTCTGTGTCCTCCAACAGCAAAAGGACCTCGTCCTACACGTCCCCCCCAGTGCTGGGGGTGTTTTTGCAGTCTGGGCGTTTTTCAAGTTGTTTTGCAAACACAAACACACAAAAATACCTTCTTTGCAAACATATAAACACACAAAAATAGCTTCCCCACCACGCTGAGCTGCATCTGAGAGTCCTGGAAAAGCTTCTGAGCATCTCATGCTGAAGCCAGCACCTGTCAGACAGAAATTCCCCTTTGCACGCACAGTCCCAGCTCGGGATTGTTTGGTCTCAGGTGGATCCCACCCCACATCCCCTCGGTGAGGGGTCACTGCAGCGTTCAGAACCTTTCTCTACAATACTTCCAAACAACCAGGAGTGTTTTTCACCCTCCCACCTGAAACAAAACACGACTTTAGGAAAGCAGATCAACTGACAAACGCCCAGCAGCTCGCCCTGAAATGTTCCTTCCAGCACTTTCACTTCTCAAAGCAAAGGAAATCCGGCATCACAAATTCACAGCCACAGCGCAGCAGCAAACACTCGGGTCAAAAATTATCAAACAACCCCCACACCTCCCCTGCGCCAAGACAAAACACAGGCTTGAAGAGCTGGAATGAGGAAAAAACCTGGCTGAAAACCTACTTTCCACAGCTGGCCAGTCAGAGTAATTAGCTGAGCACTAAGTGCTCTGCTTTGTCATTTCATTGATCCTTTCAGGCTCAGTCATTCTCTAATAGCTGCAAGAATTAACAGCTACTTTTACCCAGAAGGTGGGTTTAAAACCACACTGACAGCAGCAAAAATGGCATTTCATGGGAGAAATCATCCCTTAGGCACCAACACTCCAACCCAAAATGCACCGAAGCACAGAGACAAACTCAGGGTCAAGGAGGGTGCTCGGTATCAGAGAGGGGCACCAAGAAAACCTCATCAGTGCCTTGCTTTGGTGGCCTGCTCAAAATAAAATACATTAATGATGTTCCAGAAGCATTTTAACGTGTGGTGTTGGAATTTGGGATATTCCCAGGGCTCGGCATCATCCACCACCAGTGAGAGACTCCCAGTGAAGGGGAAATGCCCGAGTTTCACCACAAAGACAGATTGAGACACTTCAGAATAAGGCACAGGAAACCTCATGAATAGGCAATTACACAATAAATACCCACACAGGGAGCTCCTTCCTAACTGCAACTTAGTGGCTGGCAATGCCCTGAAGCACAAAGATTGATATCTGCATTAGAAACAGGGAATCTACCACGGAACAATTCCAATATCTATTATTTATACGCTTATCTAATCCACACTTCAAGTGAGACTTTTCTCCACGATATCTCTGCAAATCAAGGCCACAGCTGATTGTGTTCTGCACTGAAAGAACGATCACCCCTCAGTGGGCACAGACCTGGGCCAGATTATTCACCTTTCACTGGAGTGCTCATGGAAATATCTCCCCTAAACAGCAAACTCCTCCAGGCTGGCACTTGGGAGGCATTTTCTGTGTTGGGAAAATCCCATTAATGGAGAAAGTGGCATGTTTGGACCCAGAAAATAACAAAGCTACAGCCTGGTCTGAGCTGTCCTAACACAGCTGACCAAGGCTGGCTGAACAAAGCCCAAATCACGCTGGACACACCTTCCTCAAATATGAACTGATGGACAAAAAAGTTCTCTCTGTACCTCTCATTTGTTCTAGGCCAGCAGAGCATAAACCAGCAATTCCTGATTTGGGACCCTGGAGGATTATTTACACATCAAAGCAGGAATTTCCACACTTTAAAACTTTCAATTGATTTCTTAGAAGTGTCTAAATTTCAACTTTGCTTACCAGAAGAGGCAAATGATTTTTCAAAGTATTTTCAGGGGTGTACATTGAGTCAACAAAACAGCCAAGAATTCCTGCTAAAGTCTGCAAGCTTTAAAAAACTTCCATATTTCCAAGCAGCTGTTTAGAAGCAGCACATTATTTACCCAGATGTCAGGACTCACTGCACAGTTTTGGTTTGTATTCTTATTTTTCTCCTGTATAAACACACACTCAAAGATGCAGCCTCTCCCTTGCATCCCCTTCCACCCCAGCCTCCTACCAGCTGGATTTTAACCTTTCTTCCCTTGAGTAATTTTCACAGAATTAAGGTTGGAAAAGACCTCCAAGATCATCAAGTGCGACCTTTGAGTGAACACCAGCTGAGGTCGGTGGTGAAGTGGAGTTTAAAAGCCATTTTCACTTACCTTGTCTCTGGATTATAGCCCAGGATGTAGAAAAATGAATCCACTCGTGCCTTGAACTCTCTGGCAGCAAATATGTCAGAGAAATGGGAGATGTTGCACTTCCCTCTGGAAGAAAGAAAGAGGAGAAAATGGCATTAGAATTCCAGCTTGAGTAACAGCTTCTTTAATTAAATGCCACTGCAATCTGGGTGGAAGCCACAGGCATCCCTGCTCTCATAAACCTCAAAAACGTCATAAATACAAGGCTGTTGTAACAGAAATCCACGTGGATTTTTGTTTTTCCAACTGGAAAATGCAGCTACAGTGGCTCAGATGGTGCTCTACAAACATTCATTAATTCTCCCTCAGCCAGCACAGTCCCAAAGAGCCCGAATTTAATCAGCCCAACAAACAATAGCTCCAAATGCAATCCTGACAATTTCTAACTTGCAAAGTTTTTACAGTCCTGCTACAGTTACATCTTCCAAAATTCTACTGTCCACACTGTTGAAGTCAGCTTTCTATTTAGGAGGCTAAATAAAACTTCAGTTTAATAAAACCTCCAAATAAAAAGCAAAGCTGTGGTGCTTTTAGCAAGTGTACAATACGAATTCCCCAGTTTGTCATCAATTCATTGTGTGTCCTGAGCCATTTGTTTGCAGAGGACAGAGAAATAATCTCATATTATAATAAATTAGAATTCCATGTTAACCTTTCATGCATCACGACACATTCTGCCTCCCCCATGTTCTCTGCAAGAACACCATGTGCAATTATCCTTCTGCTCTTCTTGTACACTCAGAGGTTATTTTTCAAGTTTGTTTGGCACACACGGATATTCCATTTTTATCTTTCCATTTCTGTCTTTGCTTTAAAGGGGGAAAAAAAGAACTGAAAGGATGTGGAAGAGAAGTTAAAAGGCTCCCAGGGAGAACTGCAGACACAGAGTTGAGTTTCTGTGGGTTTGAGCAGATTTCCAGCCTGGCTCCTGTGAGCTGGGCACCAGGAATGCTGATTTCAAACTGGAAGGACTCAGCAGAGGCACTGTGGAATTCCATGGGCTCGCAGCACACCACTGGAATGCCCTGAATTTACAAGAAAGGTCTAAGATGTAAATCAAAGACCTCCCCCCTGCCAGAACAGAAGCCAGTTTGTCCTGAAGTAAGTGGCTTCAGCAAAGTGACTCTGAACAAAAAATGTCTCCAGATGGCTCTGGTGAAACACCATCTGAGCACCATTATCAGGGAGATTATTCAATTTGCATTTTGACAATATCCATGCATGTTTAGCATGCTGAAAATCAGCTGACAGATAATGCCTTGCTGTTTGGGATCTGAAAACATTTGAAGTGAGGGTGTCTCCCTCAGCCCTGTCAAGGTTGGGCAGCTCAGCCAAAAGCCTGGAGGAGGCAGAGCAGCAGCCCCAGGGAAGGGCAGAGTGCAGGGCTCACACCTGGCCCATTCCCTCCAGGGCAGACAGAGTTTCCTCAGCTCTGGGCTGAGCTGTGACCACGGAAAGCACTCAGAAAAAGCCTTTAATGCAATTTAACCAGGGCAACGCCCTGGGAGTGCTGCAGGAGATGCCACCGCTAATGGGGAAATCAGGCCCTGAGGGAAGGGCAGTGCTCCTGCAGGAAGCAGCAATGACCCAAACTGGCAGTGATGGGAACCAGCAACTGCTGAGCACTGGGACTGACTGGGACCGAGAGGAGACTGCAGAACCGCAGCTCCCTGATGGAGCAGAGCAGAATGGATCACTGCAGGGGAGGAGGACACGGCTGAGCTGGGTCTTGGTGACCCACAGACACCTCTGTCCCCCCAGGCTGTCCCTGCAGCCCCAGGACCCTGTCCCAGGCAGGAATTCCCCCCCAGCCCCAGGACCCTGTCCCTCCAGTCTGTTCCCACAGCCCCAGGACCCTGTCCTAGGCAGGAATTCCTCCCCAGCCCCAGCCAGGCTGTCTCCCACAACCTCATTCAGGCTGTCCCCCCAGTGCCAGCCCCCTCAGTCCCCCCAGGCTGTCCCTAGTGTCCCCCCAGTACCCCCCAGCCCTGCCTGACCTGAGGGCAGCAGCGTGGTAGGTGTCCACATAGTCAGAGATGAAGAGCTCCCGGTTTTTGATCACGGGGTCTGTGATCACCAGCTCCCGGCCTGAGTCTGCCAGAGAGAAACACAAACACAGCCCTGACACAGCAGCTGAGCACCACTGCCCCTGGGCAGGGTCCCAGGCAGGCCACAGCTCCGGGATGGCCCTCAGGTGCACATTCTCAGGTGACAAACACGCTTCAGGTGTGGGATGTAAGAATTAATGTGTAAGAACATCACAGCCGTCCTTATCCATCAATTCTCCCAGGACTTCTCACGGGCAAAGAGCTTCCAGGGGCACTGGGTGACACACCTGGACCACTGGGAGCAGTCACTCCCAGCTGAAAGGAACCAAGGAAATTCATTTGTTCCAGGATCAGGCTTTGGTTCCTGTTCATATTTGATGTCAAATCTTCAACAAAATCCTGACAGTGGTGACTGTGTAGTCCTCTGCTTTGAGGTAAATATTGATATTCACGTTCAAACAGAAAATTCTGAGTATTAACAAAGAACTGGAAGACAACTTTTTCTGTGACTTTTCTAATACCTTTGAGGAAGACACAAAAATACTTCTGCACACACACGAGACTGCATAAAAAAGCAGCCACACTATCAAAAATACTTTTTGACACTGTGCCTGTAATCTCATTGTTAGAAGTTTCAAATAAATTAGTAACAGAAGTGTTAGATTTGTGGAGCTTTTGCTAAAAGCATACACAAAGTGTCCTTTAAAAGGGGAACGTGTGCTCAACTTTGTTCTGCCAGGCAGCAGAAAGTTGCTGGATTCCATATTTCAATCATCAACTTTTATCATCACGGTTCACCTTGGAGTATCTTCAGAATTTTTAACAGTTGCCTCAAGGAAATTTCCTGGTAAGAACAGAAGCAAATGTTATGTCTTCCCTGGAGGCACGAGATAAATGACACTGGGATATGTACTAAAGTTTCTTCTGCTTCCATTAAACCCAAGATCACACTTGTTTTTGCAAAGAGAAAAGGGAAAACTCAGCTCCAAGTGCTTCAGCTCCAGCCCTCACTGCAATATTAATCACAGTGAATATTCATGTGTGCAAGGGAGCATGAATGTAAGAGACACAGTTCTCCCGACACTGTGGCAGAAGCACAAAAAGCAGAGGAGAGCCACAACTTCTGCAGATAATTTGGTGCTCACTACCAGGAGGTCTACCAAGGATCAAGGGTTATTCAGCTTTGCTATCCTCTCTCAAGGAGAGAATTATTATTATTATTAATACACTGATTAATATTGTTATTATTAATTATAGTTAATAATACAGCCCAGCACTTCCAGCACACCTGGAATGCCCCTGATGACAGGGACAGGACACAGCCCAGTGACACCAGGCAGGTAAGAAACCATCACCCCTTTTCTAAAACACTGTTCCCATAGCCCTGTGTAGAAGTGTTCTGGCTCTGTTAAACCTGGCATTAGGGGCAGGGCAGGGCTGGGCTGGCCCTGCAGGGCTCACTCACCGTTCTCATTGTGCCTGTCCTGCACCAGGTGCTGGTACACCGAGTCGGGCACCTCGGACTGGCGGTAGTACCACTTCACGTTCATCAGCAGATGGTCCCTCTTGCTCTGAAAAACAACCCCGGGGCATTAATGACAGGAAAATCAGCCCACAGCCCCTCAAGCCTCCCTGGGATCAAGCCCGAGGTCAGACCCAGAGGGGGGAAAGCACTTCCCCAGCCTGTGCTGGTGACAGATTCATTTCCAGCCCAGACAAAGGCAAGGGAACCTCCTGCATCCCTGTGCAGTTGTGTCTCTGTCTGTGCACCTGACCAGCAAACCCCAATCTACTCACTCACGTTAATTAACCCAAGGAAAGAGGCAGGGATCAGAACAGCATTGCAATTTCTGGCCTCGTGCAGTCTGCTGATTTCCACAAATAAGAAGCATTTATGGCCAAACATCCAAAAGAGAATACCCACAGTAACACCATTCAGTGCAGCCATTCTTAGCACTGGAAACCAAGGGATAATAGATTTTCTTCCCCCAAGGACAGATGGATCCAGACATAATCATAGACGTTCTTTATTACACAAAAGAATAGGATACTGCACTTCAATCACAATAATTACAGGCTCTGCCTGCTCATCAACCTCACAGCAAAATTTACACAAAACTGTCTTCCTCAAATGCTCTTTTTTCATTGAGGCTCCAGCCACCAATTTCTTCCTTCTTAAAAGGAAACCGAAGCATAAACACCACTTAAACAGAGAATTTTTAGCTCAAGTCACTACAAACTCTGCTCAGTTTATCTCTGAAGCCCTTGGTCTGCAATTCTTCCTGCTGCTCCAAAACACTTGAAGAAACAAAGGCCTGAAGGGAAAGTAACATTCTTTTGGCATGAGGCAACTGCAAACTTGTTTTCCTCGAGACTGCAATCCTCTAGACCCTTCAAGGACTGCTCCTAAAACATTTCCAATTCCGAGTTAAACCTCAGCTTACCGGGCCGGGAGGTTCCACTGCCTCTCCCGTGCAGCAGCCTGGCTGCTGGGGCTTTGCTGCTGAATAAACAACATCCAAACCTTGCTGGGAAAAGCTTTTCCTGAGCAGGGCCCGTGTAATACCAGCAAACCACTGCCAGCGGCAGCATTGTGCCAGGAAAGCCGGGGCTGAGCCACCTGCACATCCCCGAGCCCAAAGCTGCTCTGAGCATCCCTGCCCCGAGCAGCAGCAACCCCAGCCCGCTGCGGGGGCTTCTTAAATCACACCTCGGCAATCAAAGCCAACGAGCTTTGATGAAAAAAAAATGGGGGGGAAAAAAAAAAAAAAAAATCAAAAGGACAACGAGTGAGAAGCGGCTCTGATTTCTGCTGCCTGCTGTTCAAAAATTGGGGTTGCAGACTTGTTGTTCTCCTGAAAGAATGCTCTGTGCAGCACAGCTTTTATGAGCAGCCTCTCTGAATTCTGAAGACAAAAAAAGGCCAAGTAAATAATCTGTTACCCTCTTGCTAAGAGTTCATAAATTCTATTAGTGGAGCTTGCAGCAATGATAGGAAACATCAGCCCAGCATTTCTCTGTAAATTCTCTTTGTATTTCTCAGCTGAGAGCACAAAAACCCCACTCTTTTGTTACCCAAAGCCTGAGAGGACGCTCAGAAAGCTTCACTCTGGCACAAAAACCATTCACACACATTAGGAGAGTTTAGAACAAGCACCAACGCTCTGATTTTCAGGGTTTGTGCCTCTGGAGTCTTTCAAATATCACAACTCCGAGGAGTCCTGCCCAGGAGGCACAGGCACATCTGCACAGGGAACCACGAGGGAGGACTGCAAAATACAGCCTGGAATTTGGGGCTGGTGGTTTGGAACAGCAAATAACACCCGGGGAGGACGAGAACTGGAAATGTGCACTGAGCTCTGCCAGGGAAGGGGCTGCCAAAGGGTTCCCTGCAAACCAAATCATCCCAGGTGTGAAGAAGCAGGCACAGAACAATTCTCAGGCTCTGCTGCACGCTGCTGACAGCCCCTCTTTGGATCATGGAATGGCTCAGTGCCCACCCACACAGGCAAAGCAGCAACAAAAATATCATTTACAGTGACCTGGGCAAGGAGCTGTTTACAGGAAAGTCTGTGACAACGATGTACTCAGGGTTGGGTTGGTTGGGTTGTGGGTCTCGGGTTTTTTTTGGGGTGGTGTGATCTGATCTCCTTCCTAAATACCTCTTTTTACCACCATTGGTCATTTTTGTCCAATTCATTTCAAAGCTGCACTCCGAGAACTCCTTTCTGTAACCACTCTCCAACACAGATGATTTTGTGGGGTTTAACCTGAAGCTTCAATCTTGCTAAAAATACAAAACGTCTGTCAGTCTCCCTTTTCACATTTACATCCCTCATGGCACAGAAATTCCTAGACATGCTATTTTGTCAGCCAACTGCCTAAATACGAATGTCATTTATAAAGCAGACTCTACTCAGAGGTGTCAAGGCACCAACTCCTGTGGCAGACTATTTATTTTCAAACCATGTGCACACAAAAGAAGTGTCCCCTACCTCCTAAAGTGTGACTTTATTTCCACCCCCCCCCCTTTTTTTACACCTTTACATCTAAAAAGCTGCAGACAGGCACATGCCAAATCCAGGCTTGCAGACACTGCAGCCATGGCAAGAGCTTTAAATTTCAAGTGTCTTCCTGTCAGCTCAAAACGATTCCCTGTGCTACAAAACCACATTCTCCCCTTTAATGAAAATATTGTCTTTTGCTGCAGCACTCACAAAGTGCTCATTTGGGGGTTTTGTTCTTGCTGACGTTTTGGGTTTTGTTCCTTTTAAACAGCACGAATCAGTTTTGGACACTGAACAAGAATTAGACAGGATCCGTAAATGGATTAAAGCATCTCAGTTCACAAGCATCTGGTCAACTTCCATTTAAAATGAGCCTCTGCCTTAAAGGGGAAAAAAAATAATGCTGCCAGTTCTCTTTAAAAGCAGGAACGTCCTGATTTCCACAGCATTTGTGACAATCCCAAGGTGCCTGTTTTCCCCAGAACACCCATCAGAGCAGAGTTACTGCCCAGCCCAAACCAGATCTTCAGCGATGATTCCAGGTCCTCTTTGCAGGGTGCTGAGGAACCAAACTGTGCAAAGCACCACAGATGTCCTGCAGATCCTCCCAGAGGGATTTCATCGCTGCACTTCACTCCTTGCCCTATTTAGTTCCACGTTAAATCACAACCAGCTCTGGAAACAATGTGCCAAATGCTGGAGATGACAGATGGGCACGCTGGAGTCAGGGAATAGCAGCAATTCCAGAGAAACAAACAGCAAAACAGGCACGAGGAGAAGAAAATCTTCCCTTTCCAACGTGCTTTCCACCATGAAATCCCACTCCTGCTGTAGAACCATTTTTTACCCTCAGTCAATTCTGACATTTACTCATAGTCAAACGAGAGAAAAGGGAAAAATAAAGACCACTCACATCAGATTCCCTGTGGGAGGGAAAAAAAAAATGCAGAGTGGGACACAAATGAACCTATCTGGAAATCAGAAACTAAAGAGATACAGCAAGGATTATTTCTCTTCCCTCTCCACAAGAGCACATGTAATTCCACGTTCTCAGGGTATCTTTTTGTAGGCTGTTTGCTAATTAATTAAGAAAACTGATCAGCTGTTTGTAAGCCAAGCAAACCCAGCCTGGAAATGCAGAGGTTATTACTACAAATGAATGTTATTTTTGCAGCTTGATTATTTAATTCAGACGCCTGCATAGCAACACATAATTACTCCTTGCAAACAGAGGAGCATTGTCAGTGTTCAGCAAGAACCACAAATGTGAAATAAAGGCAATAATGGAGCCACATGCAGATTAATCCTCCGTGCCCCTGCCCGGAGCAGCCGGGCCGGGCTCGTCCTCCTACCCTGAGCCAACACAAAGCCTGCAGCCCCTAAACCTGTTACTGTTATCTAATGAGTGCTCCATCTACAAGGGCTCCGCTAATAGAAACACGCCCTGATGGCTGATCTGGGCACACGGGGCAGGGCACAAAGCAGGGCTGCTGGAGCGCACTAATGGCAGCCAGGAAATGAGAAGCCTTGGGAAAGCCGCGGATCATCGATCAGCGCATTCACTCAACTGTGAGCTGAGCTGGGAATAAGCTGCCTGGGGTATCAAATATTGCTGTTTCCAGGGTAAAGGCCCATTTCTATGATCTATGCAGGGCAGAGCATAATTTATTGACAAAACAATATCGGATTTTTTCACAATGGCTCGCGCCTGACATTTTCTGAGCGTTTACGGCAAGAATTTTTTCTGGCGTCCTTTTTATTCACAAATAAAACTCCTTTTGGAATTCACCGAGTCACCTCAGCATGCCGGGAATTAATTCAGGTTCGCATAGGAGTAACTCTGAGATGTAAAACACTGCTCAGACTCACCTTGCCCTGAATCCCAGCCTCTGGCAGGTGCTCAGGGCACTGCACACCTGCAGGGACACACCTGGCCCAGCCCCCACGGGAGGCACAGTCCTGCTCACAACAGTGTCTGCTCTAGATCTTTGCTACGGTTTCTGCAAAATTGGAAGCAGCACTGTCTGCAAAGCTCACAAAGAGGTCTTTTGTGGCTCTGTTTCTCACAGAAGGACGGGGAAGGCGCTGGAGCTCCATGAACACACCGCAAACCTGAGCCTACAAGCACACACCGACACAGACATGGAAATATCAAACAGCAGCCTGCCTGCCCTTGCCTTCACAAACTGCAGAACGGGGCCAAAACCAGCTTTCCACCATTGGCACACGACCTGCAGGGCTGTTTGTGAGGCCGTGGCCAGGCAGCCCCAGCCCCAAATCCCAGCTATCAAGGCTGGAGCCCTCCCCGAACGGCGCTGGTGGCACCGCCTTCTCCGCAGGCGATGCCCAGGAGCTGCCATATGCTGTCTCCCAGTGTGGGTGTTTGGCTTCAGAGCTGCCAGACTGCCTCAAAAACACAGCTCAGCTCAGCACTCAGCCCGGCAGAGCTGCTCCAGCACAGCCCAGCCCTGTGAGCATGGGATGCTCTGCTGGCACCCAGCAGGCAGGGGCTGCACAGGGGACACACACGGAACAGTGACAGCAGCTGAGGACAGGGGACAGAGCCATCGGGAAATGCCATCAAATGCACTAAAAGGCTGCCTTGAGCCTCTGGGAATTCAGCAGTGAAATCCACCCCACCAGGAGTCAGCACTGAATTTTGTTGTGCTTTGACTGCGTTGCATTTCCGAGGCAAAGTTCAACAAACCCAGCACGTTTTGACAAAACCTGATGTGGAACAAGTGTCATCTCCCAGCCCTTACTTTTATTTAGTGGCACTCATATGTCTCACCTTGAACACAGCCTCATCCAGGGTTTTAAAGGAGAAAGAGAACATTATTCATTTCACGTAATGACCGTGAGAGATGTCTGTATTTAAAATAAACTGCACTATTTATTCTATCAACTTTCCAGCTTTACCTGAAACAAAGCTGCTCACTTGTGCTGAGAACCAGCAAGTCACCTGTTTTCATTTAAGTGAACCACACTTAAGCACAAAATACCCATAAAACTTCAGTGCGATCCTAAATGACAAAAGATAATTTCACCTTGTTAAAAAAAAAAAGGCAGTTATGCTTAAAACCTGACTGGCTTAAAATAAAACCGTGATAAGATCTTCCATGAAGGTTATGGGTCATTGCTTACTGCCTCATTTAATCCCTTTGTGGTCTCTTTCTGCTCTGTTTCCTTTTTTCCCATCCAGGTTCCCTGTGTTTATTTTCCCACCCTGATCTCCACGTTCCATGGAATTCCAGGGAATTGTGCTCGTGCTGGAGGTGCTGCCAGCACACAGAGCTGCTGCCCCTCCATCGGTGCCTCTCGAGGGCGTTACACCCCAGCTGGGCAGGGAAATCCTATTTCACAATAAATCCACAAACATGTATTTCACATAAATTCACAAATCCCAGGTGAGGCCGTGGGGGCGCCACATCTCTGCTGTTACTGCACAAATATCCCAAAACGAGACACACACCCATTAATGGGCTGTAATTACAATCACTGAGGGAAGGCAATAAGCACTGTTTTTGATCACAGCATCCCTGCTCACGTTTGCTGCCTCTCCCAGCCCCACTGACTGCAGGTTCTGCCTTCCCAGAGAAGCAGATTGGGAGGGAGCTGCTGACCCAGAACTGACGGGACCCTCCTGAGCATCCCCTGCTGTGCTCCCCCCACAAGGGCTCAGCACAGGCACCGGCAGCCACCACCCACTAATGGGATCACAAATGCACTACACTGATCACTGAAGAGATGCTCTGGTAATTAAATTCCATTAAGGTTTTTCTAGCTTTCTACCAAAGAAGTGCAACACTGAAATGAAGATACCATTCGGGCCCCGCCTGACATTTGCCATTAAATGTCATTTATAGCACATAGCTCAGATCTAATTGCAGAGCAGCACCAGCCACAGTATTTATCACTTCTATTAAAACAAGCAGCACTCAGCAGTGGGGCTATTCGAAACCATCATACACAGTTTAAATAGATTTCTCACCTTTTAAATATCAAGAGGCCAGATTTTCTTTACCATCTTACTGAGGGGTTTACCTTTGAACAAAGACACACCAAGAGCTGAAGGATAAAACAGTCAGGTTTGCTCTGCAAACCCAGCCTGGAGTTTGAACAGTCCCTGCCTGTTAAAATATCTCCTCATGGGCAGGGGAATTTTATAACAGGAAAAAATAAAGCACCTCTGCCAAGAGGCCGGGGTTGGAAATTATAAAAAGAAAAGGAAAGAAACTGCACTGATCAGGCAGATCCTGGGACTTGGCTGTTTCACCACAAAAGCAAACGCTGTTCCTGTGAGGAAACAAAGTGTGTTTGGAAAATAAATGCCTGGAAAGTGAATGTTTCCTTGTGCAGCTCCCCAGAGGATGTAATTTACTGATGAAATGGTCACTTACTGAAATGTTTACATCCTCTCACAAACTGCCCCAACATGTGTGTTATTGACCAGCTGACGCTTCCAACCACAGCAAAATCAGCTTTTCACACACAATTCACTGAGGGGGCTGAGCACGGGCTGACAAACAGGGCCAGACACGGCCTCAGCAAAATCCTGCCAGTAATTAATGGGCAACACCCAGAGCAGCTCATCAACAAAACAAAGCAGCAATCTCAAAAAAAAGTCAATTTGCAGAAGACCGGACTGTATCTCACCACACAGGGAATTTCTAATTCAGACTGGTGCTGTCTGCCCTGGTATCAATGGCTGAATTAGCAACACCAGGCTTTAGATTTTTTCTTTGTATTTATATGTAAATCAGTACGAAATAAACATATCCCAAACCAGCTCCACAGGCTGCAATCTAATCTAAACCCAAAGATTGGAAAGATGCTCTCCATTCATCTGGAAATAGCCAGATATTGAAAACACTAAAATCATAAATAACTACACTGAGAATAAAAGGGATGCATTTACCTGCTAGAAGAGAAAAAAATCTCAAAGGCAAAGTTGGGAGAGAGATACAAAAAAAACCCAAACACTTTTCTTGGGTGCTGGAAGTGTGAACAGACAACTGAGATGGTCCAAAGAAAAGCAGTTCTGAAATAAAGAAATGTGGTTTTCAAACCTCTAGCACATCCCATGGACATCATGTGCACTCTGGCTGGAATTACAGTGAGCACAGGCAGCCAAGCTACCACATAATTCCAAAGTTAATCATTTGTCTTGGGCCATATAATCACCACAGCATTACAACTTCAACAAATGAAGCCACTAATAACTTCTATTAAAGAAGTCAAGGTGTTAATTCACTCCCAGGTCCAGCAGCAGAAAGCTTTGAGACCAAGCAGCAGAAACCTCTCAGTCCTCGTGCAGAACTGAAATTAATTTCCTCTATTACTGAAGGCACTGGATGGAACCCATCAGTGCCACATTCAAAGGCTCTGCCTCTGAAATCCCCCAGCAATGGCAATGAGGGTTGGTGCCTCTCCCCCTGCCCTGGGCACAAGGATTTACCCCAAGGGAAGCATCACAGCCACTTCTTTACAGACTCCCTGGAAACAGGAGGATTTTGTGTGCTACCATCACCCATAAAAGCAGAAACTGGCAGGGAACCTTACACAAAAGAAAAATTACTTCAAGTTATTCAGGGAATTTGTATAAAACTTGGAGTGATCGGTTTAGAGAGAGCTCCTGATTCACATCAGCTTCCTTTCACCAAAGACAATCTTCTCAGAAAGTTGTTTTTAACCATGAACCTGGTCCTTCAAACTGCAGAGCAGGAGCCTGTCTTTGGGAAAATGGAAGTATTAGAGATGATGTAATAAAATGAGGAGCTCTGCCTCTCTGTGACACAGAAGGGGAGAAGCCCATTTAGATCAATATTGAAGCCCCTATTTCAGCTGCCTGTGCAGTTTTTTGCAGTTCTGGCTGTGCCATCTCCCTGGGAACCTGACCCCAAAAGGCCTGGAGCTCCCTGAGTGCTCAGTACCTGGGAAAAGGGAAATAAAATATTCATGCCCTGGCACAAGCAACACTCACAAATCCAGAGCCATTTCCCAGCACTTGAACTGGTGTAAACTGCAGCACTCGTCCTACAAGTGCTTCCCAATGAGCACATGATAAATTAATCTGTAATAGAACACAGTATTAGCTCCAATTTCAATATTTACCGTGCCTGTTTCAAACGCAGCCATGCTCCAGATGTGCTCCCAGCTGTTTGTTTTCCTGGCCCAATGTCTTTAGTAACAAACAGCCCCTTGCTTTAATCACCTCCACATCAGAGATTTATGATGATATTTCACCACAGTTACTGGAATTTTGCACTTCAGAGCGTGAAGTTTTCAGCTGAAAGGTCCAAACCAGCTCAAAACTCCAACAATTTGTGTTCTGAGGGTGCAGCAAAGCCCTCAAAGCCACACCTGAAATCAGGATGCAGTTTCCAGGCATTTCCTCACAAATCTGCCCCAGCAGAGGGAGGGGAGCCCTAAATCCCAGCCCAGGCTGGTGATCATCACCCTGGATCAAGAGGGAGCAGAATTCCTGGGTCTGGGAACTGTCCTGGAATATGGGAAGCACCAAAACACCTCAGAACAGGAAAACTGGCACCAAATGGCAGCTCCTGTCCTGGAATAAAACACCTTCCTCAACCTTCCCAGCCACAGGCACTGCAAAAAAGCATCCCAGGGAACACCTTCCTGCAGATCCCCTGCAGCCCTGGCTGATATTCCACATTCTGCAGCTTCAGCCTGCCAGGGTCCTGGGGTTCACACAAATCAAAGCACCCAATTGCCTTTTCCTTTTTTTTGCCTTCTTTTTTTTTTTTTTTTTTTTTTTTAAACACGAGGAATATGAAAGCACACGCTGAAGCTGGTCCTTGTTAGCAGAGCCATTTTCATCTCTTTAAACTGAAAGAGAGCAATTCCCTTGAAAACTGTCACAGCATTTTCCCAATCCATAAAGAGGAAGTTCAACAGCCTCAGGTCACTAATCACAACGACAGGAGATACAGAGCATAAATTATGCCTTTCTGTTCCACAGCAGTGAATCATATACATTCTTTTATCTTACTTATTTGATTCTCTCTATAAACTGAACGTTTTAGATGTGTTTGTAGTCTAAAAAGGATGTTTTACAAATGAAAGGGAAGCACTTTGTTGTTTACACAGCATTCCTTCCATGGGGTATATTAATATCACAGCCAGGTGGATGGACAGGGATTGCTTCAACTTGGGTGTTTTCCCAAAAGAAAGACTTTATTTGAAGTTTAAGAGTTGCTTAGCACAAGTTGGTTGGTCCTAATAATTTTGCATCACTTTTAACCTTAAAATGTGTCAACAACCAACTGAAGGGAAGATGATTTAAAAACCCCCAGAAGTTCTGCTTAGAAAGCAGAGCAGGATGCTTACGCCCTGCTAATTTAATTAAAGAGTTATTTTCCTTTCAAATACCCTCTAATGGCCCAAAACGAACTGAGGCTGCTTTAAAATCAATCACTTTAATCAAAATTACAAGTTCAAATTCTCCACGGATCAGTGTTCAGTGACTGCAGTGTCAAAAATGCAGATCCATCACACCCCTGGCTGGGGGTGCAGGGCAGGGACCAGCACAGACCCATCCCCAGAGGGGACACCAGGTCCTGCAGGGGGCAAAACCCACTAGGAGAGCACCTGAAGCTCTGTCACACAGGCACAAGGTGGAGATGACCTAAAGCGTTTTCCTGAGTAGCTCCACCAGTCCCTGCTGAATAAAAGGGAGATTCTGCCTTTCCTGCTGCTCAGGGACAGAACAGGGATTCAAAAAAGGGAGATTCTGCCTTTCCTGCTGCTCAGGGACAGAACAGGGATTCAAAAAAGGGAGATTCTGCCTTTCCTGCTGCTCAGGGACAGAACAGGGATTCAAAAAAGGGAGATTCTGCCTTTCCTGCTGCTCAGGGACAGAACAGGGATTCAAAAAAGGGAGATTCTGCCTTTCCTGCTGCTCANGTCCTTTCCTTCTGAGCAGGGCAAGAACAAGAATTCAAAAAAAAAAAGGGAGATTCTGCCTTTCCTGGAACTAAGGGACAGAACAGGATTCAAAAAAGGGAGATTCTGCCTTTCCTGGCAAAGAACAGGTATTCACAGAGCATCCACATCCTTTTCCCCTCCCCACACCAGCTCCTCTGTCCCTCTCAGCCTGCTGGAGGACCTTTCCCAGCATTTTTTAATCTCTGCACAACTCAGCCCCTCCTGCACAGGGTGCCCACAAAGCTCAGAGCCAGCCCACAGTGACTCCCTCACCTGCCAGGACACACCTGCAGGGCCAGGGCTGCTGGCACTGGCAGCTTCAGGGTGTCCCACACCCCCAAAGGCTGCACTGAGCCCTTCACTGCCACAAGAGCATCAAAAGCATCCCCTCCACCCTGAAGAGCAATTCCAAGCACATCCCTGAGGGTGGGACACACGCTGGAATTCAGTGGCCACAGTGACATTTCCCATTCCTCAAGGAAACCCTTCCCAAAGCAGGAAAACAAATTCCTTTAATGAATTATCTTCAGCAGCTCACGAAGCATAACAATGTGTCTTTGGAGGCTGAGCAGAGACACAGGAAATCTGACAGTGCTCAAGTACCCCCAAATGACCAGAGAGAAAATTTCGACTTCAATAATCCTAAAGGTCAGAAGCATTATTAAACATGACAGATGCTCTCACTATTCAACACCAGAGGACATGGCTAAATTTATTCTAACTCCATTTTCTCTTGCTACATAAAACGCAGCTAAATGTACAATTTGATACTTTTTTTTCTCTAAAAGCTAGAGATAACATTTTTTTTCTCCATATTTTCCAGCTGGCACATAATGATTTATTTAGCACTCAATTATCTCAGCACAGGTGTAGGAAACAGGTTTACTTCGGGTAAGGAGGAGGAAACAAGACAGGAGAAAGTTAAAATAAAAAGCCAAAGGTGGTGAAGAGCACACTGACAACAGGCTTAATGAAATTATAAATATGGGCAAGTCAAATATTCAGGGGGTGTTAATGAATGCTATGGTTTCTAGGTCTACACTCAACCCATTGCTGGTAAAGATGTTTTTATCCAGCATTTATGAGCCCCAGGTCTCTGCAGATAACACAGCATGGGGAAAGCAACCCAGATTATACCCCACAGCTCCTGGTGAATTCTTACTTTCCTGTTTGCCCAGTTCCTGACTCACACTGGGTTGGCTGTTCTGGGGCTGAAATTTGTACCAATTCCTGCCCTCACATAAAATCAGGAAAAACCCCACAAGGGCAGTTTTGTCAAAGGAGCAAACTGGGAAATGGCAATTCCTCCCCCAGCCCCATTCCCGTGCCCCTGCAGTCCCTAAAATCCCCTCTGGTGTCACCCAGGGGGGCTGTGCAAACCCAGCCCTGCAGGGAATGGGAGCAGTGCTGGTGTCCCAGGGGTCACCCCAGGGGCTGTGCCCTCCCCACCCTGGGCACCCCCAGAGGATGCTCCACAGCCCTGCCAGCCCAGGGAAACAGCCCAGAGCCTTTCCTGGGGAGGAATAATCCCCTTCAGCCTCCAGTGCTCCCCTGCCAGCAAGCCAGCCACAAAAATTCCAGCTGCTGGGTGCCAACTGGGGCAAAAACAAACAGGGCAATCACATTAAAAGGGAAAAAAAAATCACAACAAACCCCCTGTGGATTATTCTATGGGGGGTCTTTGTTTGTTTTGGTCTTTTGTTTGTTTGGGGTTTTTTTTATGTAGCCCCTGAGTTGTAAGGTCTGGATTCCAATTGCAAAGATCCAGGCCATATGGAAGGAATGGAGGCAGAGCTGGATTTGAGCCCTAAAAAACACACATATAGCCTTAACTTCCAGCTGTTTAATCCTCACTCTGAACAATGCTGCCATCTGCTTTAAACCTCCAAATATGAACACGCTCTGCCTCTCCAAAAGGCCATGATGTAACTCTGACATAACATTGCAGCTCTGCAGGAATTAATTCAGTTGCATTGGTGCACTACACTATCAAGGCTACTCAGAAAAACAAACCCCAAATCCCACAAAAATGTTGAACATTGGTTAATTGAAAAATAATGGCACTGATGAAATTACAGATCTCAGCCAGGTCTGAACACAGCATCTCCACACAGCCCTGAGCACTTTGGGAATGCAAAATCTGCTGCTTTAGCTTCCTCAGAACGGATGGCTCCTGCTCCTGCCTTCCTTCAGAAGATGTACAACAAAATAAAAACAATGTTGCTCTATATTTCAGCTGAGTCCACTGAAACTCCAGTACCCATAAATCCACAGAGCAGTCTGATGCCTCGTCCCTCAATTCTGAACCTCACCTGAGAGACACTGCAAATCCCCTGCTAATTCACCAGCCTGAAAGCAGCACTTAGAGAACACTCTGCCATACAAAAAGAATTTATTTTTACACAGATGTGACAAGCCCAAACCTCACTGTGCAGCACAGCTTAGGATCTGTGTGAGAATTCAAAGTGGCATCTGGGTAATAGCAACCAAAAAAAAAAAAAAAAATACACAGAGAAGCATTGTAAAAAGGAGGGGAATTATCAAAATGGATTCATATGCATCTGGAATTATCTTAATACAAAACGCCCAGCAAATCTCCCTGCACTGCTGACAAATCACCAGCTGAGGTAAATCCCAGATAATGAAACATTGTAAGGAAGGCTCTATTTAATAATTTAGCCCCTGTCAAGGAGTTTGTATTGATTCTTGTTTCCAGCACAGGCAGAGAATGTTATCTGCAGCCTCACGGCTCAGTGACAGCATCAGTGGATTTAATCACTGTGCAGCCCCTGCCATGCAATCCTTAAACTGTCACCTCTGATTCTCCATCACTCCTGCCACCTCCTCCAAAGCCCTGCACCCACATTTTCATCCTCATCTCCCACCCCACACGTGCCCCACTGCAACCACAGCAGCACTTCCATCTGCTGCACATTAGGCATAAAAGCCAATCTCATTTGCAGGCTAAATTTTTTATTTTAAATAATTCAGTGCTCCTTCAAACGTCTCATTCGTCTGGCTCTTGTTAGCAAGGCTGCTCTGTCCCTGAATGGCAAACTGAGCTGTGCAGAGGCAGAACTGAGCAGCCACAGTGCAGCACTTCCAGAACCATGGAATCAGCCTGGATTGGGCTGCAAGGACCTCAAAACCCACCCAGTTCCACCCCTGCCACAGGCAGGGACCTTCACTACTCCAGCTTGCCCCAAGCTCTGTCCAACCTGGCCCTGAAAAGGTTTAGCAATGATTTGGAGGAAGAAGAAAATCTTTTTTGCTTTTTCTTGGCTGAAGAAGGAGAGATGAATCTGGAGGAGCAGAAGAAAAATCTATATTAATCAGCATTTTTTCCACACCAAAAAGGAAAGGTCACGCTGCCTCGGAACTGGCCAGGAAAAATTTGCCACAAATTAATTCAGCTGCAGTTCAGGAACAGAACATCAATTCATCTGCAAACAGAATGAGGCTTTTAAATACATAAATGCTTGTGGCTACAGAAACCTCACCCAGATATTTGCATGCAAAAACCCCAGCTCCTGTAACAGTGCAGAGAATAACAGATGCAAATTTAACATGTTTGCTAAAATGCAAGGCCATATGCAGGAATAATGCAAAGGAGAGGAAGCATGAACTGCATAATTTAGAAAAACAAATTTCTTTTGATTTTTCCCCTGCTTTATTCCAGGTGAGATGCAATACTTTCCATTTTATAATCCTTTGGATCAGAGCAAAGCGATCCCAGAGGCCCCCACAGCCAAGGTCATCATACACAGATTTTCTATTACAGGGCACTAGCAGCATTTCACAACTGTCTTTTTATGCACTTCTGCCTTTCCATCCAGACTATAAATTGTTACAAGGCCCTGGGGCAATCCAGCTGTACACTCCATTCAAATCAGGCTTCAAGGAGAAAGCTCCACAGTCAAGATGCTTCAATCAAGTAAACACACAGGCACAAAGGGCAACTGCATCACAATTAATAACGTTTCCTTTTGTATGGCAAATTCAGCGTTTTTCTGGTGTAAAGTTTCCCTCTGATGCTCCGATTCAGAGTGTGGCCATTAGCATTTTAAATGTGACATCAAATTAAGGCAGGATGTGAGAAAGCACAAACACTGCTGCTGAAATCCATCTGCTGGTCGGGTGCTGGGTCCCTCTGGAACAGGGAAAGCCTTCAAAAGGCAATTTGGGCTCATTTCTCCAAGCTGGGAATTGGCACCAGGAAAGGCCTGAAGGGCAGGATCAGAGGGCAGCTCTGCTGCTCTCACACTCACACCCAGCCTGGCTCTGGCTGTCACTCCTCACCCCGGGGCTCTGTTCTTCTTCTCTGCTCCACTTCTCCCTTCTCCTCCACTTGCTGTCCCAGAGAAAATGCAGATCAGCCTCCTGGATGAGAATTCCACTGTTTCTCTCCCTCCCCTCCAGCCAGGGCTGAGCTGGAGCTGCCTGGCTTCCAGCAGAGCCATCTCACCTCACCTGTGATGCTTCAGGCTCCTTTTCAAACCTTCCCAGGGGGGATCTCAGGACTCGGCTGAGTCCCACCCTGGGCTTTGTGCCTTTCTCCCAAAACACCGATTTTCAGTCAACTTCCTCAGTTCTGATCTCTGCAGGCAGATAAAGCCCTTTCCCACAGACACAGCTCTGCACTACTTTTGATATTTAAATTGAGCCTTAATCAAAGCTGGATACGCATGGGTTTAGATGCACTACATAATTAATATATTCCTATCTGAAATGTAATTACTGCTGTTGCATCATATGTTTAAAGCCAACAGCTGGCTATTTCAGGTGAGGAAGACACTTCCATTGGGATAAAACAATCTTGTAACCAACACTGCAGGGTTTTTTTGTGGTTTTTTTTATTACTCACAACCACTCCTGAGGAGGCAGCTTCACCCCAAGAGCTTGGGACAAAGTTCCCCTGCCTGAGCTCTCTGCAGAGAGAGCTTTGCTGAGGTTCTGCTGGATTCACAAGGATATTCCTGCTGGATTTCCCATCACATCAGAGCTCTCCCTGAATCAGGTTTAATTTATACAACTGAGGGGATTTGGGGTTACAAAATGTCCCTTAATCCACTGGGCACACACAGAAACTGAACTTCTGCTCATTTATTGGATTTCCTCACACAAGTCACTCAGCTAAGTTTTAATTGTGTGTTTTCATCAGCCACAAGTAATCACAATCAACATTTTAATTAAGATAAAGAGAAGGGACGGAATTTTAGGACTTGTTAACCACAAACAAAGAGATAAAAGGAAATTTCACTCTTTATAATTCTTTGTATTACAATCAGTGCAAACTACAAAAGAAACCCATTAAATGCTACTATTTAATAAAAAAACCCCTTAGCTCTGAAGCCATACCCTCAGTCAGAAGAAAATACAAATCTGTTTCTTCAAATGGCCTGATCTGAAAAGAAATTCAGTGAGAATTTCCATTTTCAAAACACAGCACTCTTCAATGAAAAGAGAATTTTTTAAAATAAGGCCTTGTTTCCTTTTTGGGGGCAGTGGGGTGGTGAGTGGAACGAAGCACAGAAAGTGCTGGGGTGTGAATGATAAACAGGACTGGCTGAGCAGATCCTTGGCTATTTCCTCCAGAAATTCCAGATACCATTCTCGTGCCAGAAACTCAGGAGATCAAAGTGATTTGGGCCAGGTTTGATTAATCCTTAGCAGAGCTCAGCCTGCAGCTCAGAGCCCACAATAACAGGATAAGCAACTGCAGCCAGGCTGGAGGACACGAAATGAGTGAAGATTGGATCAATTCGGGAAAAATTAACACTGAGAGGGGAGTGAAGCAAAATTTGATTCCCAGCTGCTCAATTCAGAGGTGTGGAAGTTCAGAACTGCAGACAATTCCCAGCTCACCTCTGCTCCTCTGCCAAGGCAAACATGGCTCAGGCAGCCCTGCTCCGCTGGCTCTGCTTTGATCCAGGTATTTGTAGCACCAAAGAGTATTTAAGGAATACCTCATCAAGCCTGTAGATTTTTAAAATGTTTGACTCGTGCCAAATTAAAATGAAGGAGAAGTATGCTTCCCTAACTTCCTGATGAATAGGAAATGTGGATTTCTGACAGCAGCAGGCTGCTGTGGGAACAACTGCATTGTTAAAAATGCACTGGTGCTGTTGCAGAATGAAGGGAAAAGCAGCAGATTGACATCCAGGAGACAATTCCTGATGTAAACAACCTGAACGTTTTCTCACAGAAAAAAAAAATAATCAGAGAAACTTATGTTTTTTTAATGCACCGAAGCATTAACAGCTTCCATTTTATTGACTTGCCTGTGTAATTTAAACCCCAAGCTGTAAGATTGTTCTGGAACAAAAAAATCCACAGTAAGCAAAGCCTGAATCCCATGTTAATGATCCCACTTTTACATTCTGTGAAACACCATTTTCCTCCTTCTTAAAGCTGTTCAACAGGCAATGCCAGGAAAATATTAAAGCCACATTACCCTGCCCCTTTACAGGCTTTATCCACCTTCCAGCTTCCCAATTATATTTTGCTGTTTCCCTTCTTTAAAACAGTATTTTTAAAGTAACTGGTATTGCAAGCTGGATAGCACAGGCTTAACCTGGGGAAAGAAGGCTCCCCAAGGGAAAAACAAGGTTAGAAAAGTTGCTTTAAAGCCAATCATGACCTTGCATAATCCAGATTTCCAGGAGACCACTTGAACCTAAGGCCTGGCTCAGCTGCCCCAACACAGGAGGGAGAGCAAATATTGAGTATCAGCAGTGAGGGAGAAGGAGCTGATAACCAATAAAAACATGTAAGGCAATCAAGCAAACTCAGATTTGATCATTGCTTCACCACACTTTGTTCCTAATCAAAGTCCTTAAGAATAATCTGGTCTTGAATCCTGAAAGAGGATAGTATTAATCCAGAGAAAATGAGTTAGCATCAAAAAGAGATTAATAAAATGTTCTAGGACACAGACAGCACAAAATAACCCAATCAGTAGAGAAAAAAAATCATCTAGTGCCTTTTTTAAAAATACAGACAACTGTCTCATACTCTTCTGAGAGACAGCAGCAATTTCACTTTAAAATGTTTTAAGTTCAATAATTCAAACTGGTGAAGTGAAACAAAGAAAGAAAAGCGTTTCTGGATAACACACCTCCTCACCTGACCTTCCACCCCATCATTCCCCATAAGGAGAAGAAAAAGCAGCTGCACTTTTAAACAGCCAACACGCAAACATTTCAGTACTGCAGGGCAAAAATAAACCACTGGATTCCCAAAGAACTTCTCAAAGTTCTGCAAAATCCCAAAGAAACCCCAAGCCACCACAACACCACTGTGTTTTGACATCTTTGACTCCTCCCTTCCCAACAGAGCTGCCCTGAGGGAACACCTGAAGCTCTGGGGAGGAACAGGAACCCTCAGTGAGCCAGGGCCAGCAAGGACATCCTGCTTTTCCAGAGGGAACAAGCCCAGGGCTGGAACAAGCCCACTCTGCACAGGGCAGGCAGCTCCAAGTTCCCCTGCAGAGATAAAACTGATGCTCCCTTCAAGCACCACACATCCTTCTCCCTCTGGAGAACACGTCTGCTCTGCTGCCAGGTCATTTTTATTTAAGCAACTTGTCTCTGTAGGCAGCTGGGGGGAAAAACGATCCTTCTCTGTGCAGGATGCACAGGAATCACTCCCCATTCTCACTTCTTTCCCACCATTGCTGCTGCTCCCCTTCAGCACAGGCTCCCCCAGCAGCTGAGGGCACAGCAGCAGCGTTCTGGGAGGCTCAGACTGGCCTGAAATCCAGCTTTTCCCAAGGGGTTTTCCAGCTGCAGGAACAGTCAGTGCCCTTCTCATGGCAGAGCAGATCTCCTGTCACACCCTCAGTGCTGCTGCTGCTCTTTAGCTCCTTCCCCAAAAACATCTGAGGCCATCAGCGCCTCGCTGGAAGTGGTTCTGAGGGAGGTTATTGATCCTGCCCTCAAAGCCACCTTTAGGAAGCTCTGGGGCCGTGGCAGAGCACGAAGGACACAGGATGCACGTGTGGATCACACAGCATTGCCTGTGTCATGTCTAACTCCCTCTCATTTTTTATAAATATAAGTTTATGTTCCTGTTTTTATCAGTAAAACACCCCCATCAACTCCTGCACCCAGACTGCACCTAGAACCAGGGGAAGCATAAGGTAAGGCTCACACACTCAGCCAAAAACTTTTACTTTGTGACAACCAAGATGATAATGTATTTAATTAGCAGGCGACATTTCAAAGCTGTTGACTTAAACTTCCCTGCTTCACTTGACATATTTAGCTGAAGGCAAAACAAGGCTGTTTTCCTGTTGGTATCTCACACTAGAAGAGAAATCAAGTGCCCTTTCCTCCCTTTCCCCCAACAGGAAAATCCACAGCCACACACACACTGGGGATTGATTTCTGCTGGTATAATTGGCATCAAGAGGCTTTTGGTTTTGTCGTTTATACAAGTTCCCTTTATGCTTTATGTCAGTAAGAAAAATTAAATTAAACAGAGAAATTCGAGAACTCTGAGCAGGCAAAAGTAAACACAGAACAGAGACACTGTTTCAGTGTCAGAAATGATGCAGAATTGCCCCAGCCCTGGTGCCAAGTCCTCTGCGTGCTGAAAACACGAGTAAAGAGAAACCACTCTAAAATCATCTAAAGGCACTGAAGCTGCAATTCACTTCCCACAGGCTTGCAAAGAGCTTAAACGTGTGGTCCAGTCCAAGCTGACAAGGAATTCAGCTTTTCTTCATCTCCTGAGCAGTGAATGCAGCTCAGCAGGACCTCAGTGGCCAGATCCATCCCACTGGAATTCCAGGCAGACCCAAAAGCACCAGCTGGGGCTGAACCCACTGCCAGAAACTGCAAACTACAAATGCAATGATTCCCTAAAAAACGGGGGAGGAAGAAGGGGAGGAAAGAGGGGCCAAGCCCCACCAGGGACATCAGCACTGAGGAAAATCTCTGTGTTGTCCTCACAGAGTAATTGGAAAAGCTTGGAAGGAAGGAAGGTTTATCCTGCTAGCAGCAGCCTGTGGTGATCTATGTCTGTGGACAATACATTGATAAGGAGAGTTTATTATGTGCTCAGGACTTCAATAAAGCAATAACAAACAGCAGCACGAGCAGCAGTCATGAATTCCCAGAAATTCCCAAATATTCTGCTCCCAGAGCTGTGCCAGAGAGCAGATCCTGCTCCAGCAAGGGAGGCACAGCCAGACAGAAAGGGGCAAACCCAGCTCTGATTTGTTCTTGCTCAGGTCCCTGACTTTGCACTGGTAAAGAACCAAGTGCTACGGGGATCCTCAATGTTATTCTCTATTTCTGCTGATTAAACTGGTCACCTTGGTCTGGTGTCAGCCCATGGGCAGCTGAGATGCAGAGCCACAAGCCAGCCCTCATCCCAGAGCTGTGCTGGAGAAGGCACAGCCAAATTTAACTTCCCAGGAACAATTTCAACTTCCTGAGCCACAATTTCCTGAAACCACTCCACTCAAAGTTCAGGTTTCAGTGATCAACAGGGATCACAGTTTGAACTCCCCCAGCAAACTGAGGCTGCACCAAGGACAGAGCTGGGGTTTAATAAAAACCAGCTCCTGCTTCAGAGGAGTAAAGATTCACTCACCACAGGAAGGGATCCAGGCTAAGAAATATCAACCCTCTGGAGACTGGGGCAGGGGAAAGGAGGAGGAGGAGATGTGAAAATGTTCCTTACCAGTTTGAAGTCTTGGATGCTGCAGATGAAATAGGGCGTGTTCGGCCGGCGACTTTCGATATAAACGCAATCTTTGAAAACACAAGATTTTAGAATAATGGGCATTAACTTGTGTGCCTCCAAGAAAGAACATAAAAACAGGATAAATTCAAATACAGCTTAAACTTGGAAAGAACCACCATTTCATTTGCATAACGTGTAATTTATGCTGAGTGTGATCTAAAAATAGAAACTATTTATGATGATAAATAAGGGAATTAACTGCATAAAAATTCACTGATTTGAATAGACATTTTGCTAGAAAAACAAAAAAGAAAGCAATTTAAAGACCACTCCGGACTGAGTTAATAACAATGACCAGGTCACAGCCTATGAACCAGACCAAAATAGGAGAGGAAAGTAATCAGATTTTTCGTGGTCAGCTTGCCATTAAGAACCGAGCACTAACATATTTTCTCTTCTAATTGTGAGGAAAACCAAGGCAACCAATCATAGATGAAACACAGCAAACTTAAATTAGATTTACCTCAGGGAAGGCCTGGGCTTTCTCGAGTTACATTTGACAAGACAGGAACACAGTAATTATTTTTGTTTGCTTTTGACAACTGGGCTCGCCAAGGCTGCTGTAACATAAGGTCTGTTGTATTCAAAACAGTCTTGGCAATAACTACAACAAAAGCAGTGCCCTCGGAACGAAAACACTGCATGGATGGGAGAGAAGTGCCTGATTAATGATCCTGACCTTGGAACTCAGCAAACTCACACACAGCTTGTTAAACAGAAAGATGCCAGCCCCAAAGCCAGGCAAATATTGAAAGGACAGTGCTGGTGCCTCCTCTCACACACAGATAAGGAACTGCTGCTCAAAACACAGCACACACAAAAACACCACTGTCCTAGCAGGGATTTGCCAGCAACTGCTCTGGATTTCTACAGGAAACCTCCAGAACCTCTGAGTTTTATAAGACACAGTTTGATCCAATCCAGTTTATTTGGGAGCTCCAGCAATTTCACCACATCCAAGTATTCCTGCAGCCCTGGTTATCCCGGATTTCCCTGGCTGATCAGTGCACTCAGACTCATTCCATCAGCTGCTCAGGATCCCAGCTGAGCCATCCATTCCCACGCTGCTCCACCCTCCACCTGCAGGGACTCTTTGGGGATTCACTGGGGAACATGTGTGAAAAGCTGTGACATTTCAGAGACAGAGAACACCACACAACTTGCAAGATCTTCCCCCCCTCCCCAGTATCTGGGCTGTGCAAGCCTCATTTTCCAGAGTTTTATCAGGCAGCAGGCAGAACAAACAGCTGAGCATCCCTGTGAAATGGCTGGCACAGAGTGAGAGGATGTGACATCTCCTATGGATGGATAAAGACTCGCTCTGGGCTGCGTTTAGGGAAGGCTCTGCTGGCTGCCTGCCAAGCCCTGAAACAACGATGACATCCAGTTACAGCCTCCAAAGCACAAGAGGCCACACTGATAAGAAAAACAAGTTTATCCAGGTGCACAGCATTGGTATGGATGGTAGAAACTGGAAAGATGCACCCCAGAAAGAGAGAATATTTATGGATGGGCTTACATCAGCCAGACAAAACTCGCCACAAAGAGCAGTTCCCTCCTTTTGCCAGAAAGCCAAACAGCTTCCATGGGGACCCAAGAAAAGGAAAACTGCATTATCACTTTTCTAATATACAACAAACCTGCCTAGGTAAGATTTATGCCACTGAAAGCTGAAGAGTAGTCCCTTCCTACCCTCAGCACACTGGTATTTGCCATTGCACCCTTTTTTCCACTGACCACACGCTTCTGGAACAGTTTTAGCTCTCTCTGGCTGCACAGAGCTTCTGCATAGGCTTACACAACTTCAGTCAAGTGTAATTTAATTTCTTTCACTGAAGGACAGCCATGCTCACATGTTCCTCATTTACCAGCAAACAAGAGGCAGGATGAAGCCAGCAAGCACAAGGGAAAGGGGCAGGCTGCAAATTCCCCCTCTGGCTCTCTCCACAGATAAATCCCCCCCGTGTCAGCTTCCAGGGACCACCTTGGACAAGTTCAGCATCTGATGTGTTAAATCCCAGAGTTCAGCAGTGACAAACCAGCAAATGCTTCAGCAGAAAATAAAACCAATAAACAAAAATAAAAATTAAGGGGCTTCCCATAACCTTTGCAAAACAGGGCAAGGAAATGCTGAGTCCCCTGCACGTTGGACTCCCTGCCTGTTTCCAGCCATGAGTGCATTGCTCACTTCCCTATTCGTGTAAAATGTCCCACTGGAGATGAAGCATTTCCCTGACACATGGTACAGAGTCATTCTGCCTTTGGGCTTGTGATATTCACCAGATGTGCCCTACTTCTGAAGGGTTACATTAATATTCCCACACTAAAAGCTGCTTTTAAAATTATGCATGGACATAAAAAATTCTCTTGGAAAAACACCCCAACCACCTCCATTTTCTGAACCTTCAGCAGCTGAAATGCTGCAGTTTTTGTAGTAACCATCCTCACAATTAGAGTCCTTTCATGTTTTACCTAATGAGTCAACACTTCCATCATCCAAGAAACAAAGCCGTAGGCTCTCTGCACAGCACCACACTTCCACAGGGAAGATATTCCTTGAAAGCCTTTGTCAAGGAATTATCTGCAATCCCTCCCCATCAGATTTCACCAGCCACAAGCTCACTCTCTGCACGTGAGTAGAGACACATATAAACCCCAAACTCAAGCTGTGGGACCAGCAAGCAAAGGATATTTACCCTCCAGAATTAAGGAATATTTACATCCCTCCATCCTGGTGCCTGAAATTAAAAGGCTCAGTGGTCCCAGTGCCCTGTGCCAGCCCCTGAGGAAGCCTGAGCAGGCAATCCTGGATCCTGCTCCAGAAACAGCTCTGCCTGAGCCAGAACCAGAGGGGAGCCCAGGACCCTCCCAGAGGCTCAGGTGCTCCAAGTTAAATGCCACCACCCCAGAACAGTTAAATGTGATTACAGATCATTAATGAGCGAGTGGTGCCTTTCAAAGGATCAGAATCAATGTTTGCAGCATCCAGTGAGTTCTGAGTGCTGAAATCTGAACTCGCCTGCATTCCAAGCGCAGGAAAATTGCCAAAGCCTTGCAAACAAAGGTCAGTAATGGAGACAAACCTCCAGCAGCAGCAGCAATCCATGTGGCACCGGGGTTCAGTGCCAGGCACGGAGCACAGCGAGCCCTGGGAATGCCAAACACGTGCTCTGGACTCCAGCAATATTCCTACTGACAGGTAGGGAGCTGTGCTTTTCCCTCTCTTCCCCCATATGGCTGACAACAAACAAATTGCCAGCCTGATCTTTTAGTGTCACTTCCTGCTGAGCAGATTTCAAGCAACGCTGCTGGCTCCTTGTCAGGGAATGAGGAGCTCAAGCCCTGCTCTGCAATAAATGGTTCAACCAATTTACTGTGTTCATTTGAAGCTCACAGGAGTATTCCCAGTGCCTGGACTATAGTTCTTATTTGGCAAATGATTTTATTATAAACCGGTATCATAGTGAATCCATTTTCTTTAAGGGGTTTTGCTGCTGTTTAATGGACTGTCAGTATAATTTAGATTTCATCTATTTAAACTCATTCAAGCCTGGCTCCTGATTGTACAATAAATGGAACATATTTCTATTCAACAAAATTAATGACAGCTAATTGTACTCTGCAGTTCCCAATTTCATAAAAGCAACTGCTCTGCAGCTCAGGCCCCCAGCTACATCATTTCCCACACCAATTATTTTCCTGCACTTCTCACGCACGTCCACAACACTGCACAGCTCTCCTGGTAAGGTGCACTCACACATCCTCTGCTAACAGATCTGCTACAAAGCAAACAGGTTTCCACACAAACTTGTGCCACCAGAAATGCCACACTGTAGGCAAAGACACCGTGCTCAGCCCCGTGCCAGGGGCTCCTCCTGCCTTGGAGTTGTTTCTTCAATTAAAAACATGAAAAGGGAGGAGGGGTGGGAATAAGAACCCAGGCTGATAAAATATTTGTAAATAGCTCTGAGAAGCCCTTCCTAGAGAACAGACCAGGGCAGCAGCTGAGAAGCTGAGCTCGCAGCAGAAATGTATTGAGGTTTGTTTCAGCATTGGTGTGAACATGCACGGACATAAAAAATTCTCTTGGAAAAACACCCTTGGAAGTGTGATGTTCCTTCATTTTCTAGCCCAATGATGAGGTCAGTATGGAGAATTGATGGTGAATGCAGATCCCCAGAGCCAGACACCAGCCCTGGGCAGCCCCAGCCCCTCCTGAGCTGCTCTTTGGGATTCATTCAGAGCCAAACAAAGCCAGAGCAATCCATTTGCCAGCTCAACCTTGATCTGCACTTAAGGCTCCATCTGTCAGGCCCCAGCAGCTGCCCTGGCCACAGCAGAGCCTTCCCTGCTAAAAGGAAATGTGAACTCAGTAAATGGCTTTTTGTATCCAGCCTGGCTCCTGCTCACTGTTGGTATTGACAGCAGGGACAGAAGTTACCTCTGTGCACCAGGGCTGATCTGGGCTCTTGGGCAGCCTTAATTATTTTCCATGCTCAGCATTATTCCCCTGCTCATTAAAGGCCACCCCTCTCCCCATCTCCAGTCCCGAATTCCAGCCCTGGATGTGCCCAGCACAGAACAGAAGCAGCTGCAGCTGCAGGCTGGCCCAGGCTGCTCCTGCTCTCTGCACACCCACTAAGAAAACCCTCCTGTGATGGTCTCATGCATTTTGTTTTTAGTCTCACCTACTAATCCAGGCCTTTTCTCTTCTATTTTTCCTTCTTTTAATTATTAAAGGAGGAATGAGTGAAGAACAAGTTTGTTTCCATTGAAACAAAAGTTTTGAAGAGAATATTTTTGCTAGGTTTTCCTCACCACTATTCACATATGCAGAGAAGTTGAAAACAGTGGTGGAAGTGTGAAAAATAAAGGGGCTTTTACAACCACATTAAGCAGCACAGCTCCTAAGGTTACCCCTATTTACAGCAGCTGAAAAGTCTGACACTGAATTATTTCAACAATCTCCTATCACAATGGTAACAGACTTTCAGAAGAAGGGGAAAATACAGATTGCACTGTTCTAGAACACATGTTCATATCAACTATGGAGCTTCTGAGGGAAGAGAAGACCACTCATGCAAAAACACATCTCCATCACAAACCCGGTCAACCCACACAGTATGCACAGAACACAACAGCCTGGCCAAAAACCTCCTAAAATTACAATGTACAGCTGAAAGAATCATTTCCTTGCATTTCTTCCTTCTGCCCAAGCACCAAATTAAAATTAAAGCTTCCCAGAAAATAATTAACTTTCCTCTTTCCAGCTTCAGCAGCCCAAAATACACTTGCCACAGCTTCAAAGCTTACAGAAAAAAATTCCTGTTTGTATTTTGTGTATTTTTACACTGAATTCTGGCATGGCCACTTTTCTCAGCACCTGCAGGTCCCACATTTCCATCCCTGCACACTGGGAACTGCTCCCCAATTCCTGCAGGTCCCAAATCTCAGCCCTGCACTGGAACTGCTCCCCAGCTTATCCAGTGCTCATTTGAAAAATGCTCTAAACCAGAACATGTCCAAGTGGAAACTCTAAGATCTCCCTTTGCTGCATCCTGGGACAAACTGCACTCTCCACACCCAAGCCCTTGAACCCCCAGAACACACAAACCCCTCCTGTAAGGTGTCCCACAGGATTTTGGTGATTCCTGCAGGCAGAGCAGTGCATGACAGCATCTCACCCTGCCTTTCCTCCTGCTGCTGTGCTGTTTATAAAGCCACTGATGTCACTGCAGAAACAGATCCTCATAAATCCTTTTTAATTCCTGCAGATCCTTTTAAATGTTTCTACGTAGGCAGAGCAAACAATATTGTCCCCATCTCCAGGTGACAGTCACCTGTTCTGCCCAGGCTCCAAAGCAGCTCAGACTTTCACCCAGCAGAGGTTCTGCAGCCCAGCACTCAGGGGGCCACCTCAGTTCTGTGCCTTCCATTCAGTAACAGCCCTTCCTGAGGTGGATTTTGGCAAAAGCCAGGGGCATAGAAGGGAATCCGTTTGCATGGGAAATGGAAGGAAAACCAGCATGAAATAATCAACCTGAAATCCAAGAGGAGAGGAAAAAAAAAAACTCTCAGTCTTAACACAACTCCCTATGCTAAGGAAGCCCAAAGCAAATTGGAATATACACTGTGCAACAAAAATAAATGCTGCTCCAACAGGCACTCTGATAACAGCAAGGTGAGAACTCTGAGGACAAAAAAAGGAAGGAAAACCCCTGAGATCAGATTTGGAAGGAAACGGGAGGGAGGTGGTGGAAACTGAGGACAGATGGGGAACTGGGCCAACAAGCTTTTAGGATAGGCCTGTGTGATTTCCAGCAAAGTAGAGAAGATTAATTGCACAGTGTTTTCTAAGCCCTACTCAATTCTTTTTAATACATTATTTAAAGCTGTGCACGCATTCATTATATCTATGCAAATTAATAAGAGCAGTATTTACATGGTAACAATGCAGTGAAACCTTTCACTTGAAAGAAATGCAATGATCTTGATTATCTGTTTATTTACAGTTTATTTGCTATTACTCCAACAGAGCTGCTGAGCTCAGCACGGGAAAAAAAAGCAGAATTAAGTGCTGGATTAAGTACTCTGCAGCAATGGGGTAAACACAGAATGAGATTTTAACCAAGAAATGCAGACCTTGAACTTCCGTCCATATCAGATGAGAGTATTTAAGAGAAGGAATCAAATGATTGGAAAGGATTTCCTTTCCTTAAAGCCCAGAAGATGTAAGCTAAAGTCAGCTATCCCTTCTGCAAACACCTTTAATTTTCATCTTTCTAATCCTTGCTGTGTCTCACTAATTTAAATTCTCTAATCCCTCTTAAAATTTATGTAATTTGAACCCTTAGCCACAAATACATCTCCCTGTATGTAAGGGGCTGGAAGAGCTCCTTCTGTAATGGATGCTAACATTGGTTTAGAACACCTCCAGCACAGGAATGTGCATTCAAGATCTCACTCCTGATAAGAAAATACCTTTTAAATCAAATTTTTAAATGGGAATATTCAGCTAAGGTTTCAGCCGTGCTCAGGTCCCTCCAGAGCTGAGGTAATGTTTGTTCTCATCACTCTCAGCAGTTTCCAAAACAGGTTTTACAACAGCACAAAGAGCCAACAGAACAGACAACTCTCAATGCCAGGGTACACCTCTTATGCTGATTACTATTAACAAAATGTACAGTTTAATAAGCAGGGGTTTAAGTTACAGAAGGGTTATAAAATATCCCCATTATCACAAATACTACGGCTTTCCTTCTTTTTTCACTAGACAACCTCTTCCAGACCAGCCATAGCCACTGCCCCATCCTCCTGCAGGGTAAAATTGAGACCACAAACTGATTTCCCATCTTCATTTAAAGCAAACTCTTTTTGCAATAAAGCCAGTGTATCACATTGTACTCCTGGGCCCACACAACAGCTGTTCTCAACAGATTCTGAATTATTTTTCATCCTCTGACACTGAAAATAAGATTGCCACCAAAGCTGACGCTTCCGCAGGCTCCCAGTTGCCACTGCTCAAAAACAAATATTACTCAGCCACGAGCCCTGACACCACAGCAAAAACAGCTCCTTTGCAATGATTGATGAAATGAGTCAAAATTGAAGCAGAAGCATTTCAAGAGAGAAGTTATTCTGACTAATCTTGGTGAGCTGAGTGAAAAACAGACTGCTCAGCTCTGCCGTGGAAGGAGGAGGTGGAATGCAGCACCTCCCACCTGGGTGTGCAGCTGGTGCTGTCCCCGCTCACACCAGGAGCACTCTGAGCTCTCACAGCCACCGAAACTGGAGGCAGCACCTCCAACATTCCCACCCGACCCTGCAGATTGCTGTGCTGAGCTGTGCAGCACCTCATGGAAAATCAGATGGGATCTGACCTTGCTGGCTCCCTGTTTCCAGCCTGAATCCATCTCTGGTTTGCCCCAGCAGTGTCACTGCAGCTCTGCGCTGCAGGAATAGAAAACTGCCAGCACCCTGAAGGCACAGCCACAGCCTGTGGGGGAACAAACTGCAAACAGCACCTTCAGAGTGCTGTGCACATGGACAGGGAGGTCTGTACTCAAAAATGGGAGCTGTGTAATTGCATTTCAGGTGCAGTCAGAGGAAAACATTCCCTGGCAGCAGCCACAGGTCAGACCTTGAAACCTTACATGAGACCCTAAAAACTTCATGTGAGCTTGGCAGTAATTAAGGAGGCACATCCAAGACACCCAGGGCACACTGCAAGCTCCTGCTGCTGTCCCCAAAACATCCCTGATGTCAATGCTGCTCTGCCCAGCAGCCTCAGCCATTAGTGATGGGTGAAATCAGTCCAGCAGCAAATATGAGATCCTCAGTCACCTGGGTGATATTTCACAGAGCACAGGAGCAGAGCTCTACAGAGCAATCAGAGATTCCCAGAAAAGCCTGCCAGAAAGGCTGAGGATGTCTCCACATCTCCCCAGCCCCAGGCCTCCAGCTCAGAGGGTCTCACTCCAGAGTGGGAGTGAAGCCTTTAATGCATTATCCAATTTAGTTTCCAAACTCCCAGGGACAGAGATTCCATATGACACACAGATAATTAATGCAGTAGAAAGCAGAAAGGGTGCCTCCTTTCCAAAGGGGAGCTAAATTCATTCCCACAAATCAGACAGCACAAGATACAGCCAGCAGCTTTCCATACACATCCACATTTGCCTGGAAGGGAAAGGCTGCAGCCTCCCCCAGCACAGAGATAACTCCAGTCCCCAGGAGCACACGGTGCTGGCTGCAGCCCCCGACTTCCAGGGAAAACCCAAAATAAGGAGTCTCTTACCTCCAGGCCTGTACACGACATCATCCTCGGTGATGAAGGACGTTATCTCGCCGTTGTCGGTTCTCTCGTAGCGGGATTTCTTCTTGGGGGGTTTCTTTTTGCTCTTCTTGGTGGACTCCTCGGTGGTGGCACTGTTGTTGTCGTTGTCCTCGTCCTCGCTGTGGTCGCTCTCGGCGTAGTTCTTGGCACCTCCCTCCAAGGTGCAGCTGCGCCGGGGCCGCGAGTTCTCGCTCTCCCTGCCCTTGTCCCTCTTGTCCCGCTCCTTGTCCCGGTCCCTGTCCCTGTCCTTCTCTTTGTCTTTGTCTTTCTCCTTGTCTGCTGTCATGATTCGCCACGTGCCTTCTTCTGTCCTCTCACGGCTGGGCCTCCGTGAAAGGTAGACAGTGAGCCTGGGCTTCAGTCTTCTGAATTTCTCACTCAAAGCCAGGAAAAATTCAACCACTCCAACAACCCCAGCGTTTTAAAAAGGTTCTTGATGAGGTGAGGGGAGAGAAAGAGGGGAAAAGCCCATGTTAGTATTCAAAATTCTTTCAGTTCCTGAAAATAAAAATTAAAACCAAATAAAATCCCACATCCTAAAGTAATTCAGTGTGGAAAGAACAAACGGTAAAATACAAAGCAGCCTTTTGAAGACCTCACAGAAATGGTAACTTCGGTGTCTGTAAATGTTTGAAGCCACCTCCATCCTCAAAAAAGATCCCTCAACTCCTTAAAAAAAATTCTGTAGACACATAATAACTTCTTGGATGGGGAGTGCTCACTGAGAACAGCTATCACTTTATACCTGGAGCTAACAGAAAGCATTCCAAAAACAAAACCCATAAAACATTTAAGAGAGGACAAGTGCAAAGAAGAGTCTCCAGCTTTTATCTGGAAGCGAATGAGAGAGTTCAGCAAATGGCTGGATTGCTTTACCACTCCCAGCCAGTGCCCTACAAAGCTGGTACAGGGTAAGGGATGCCATCTGCCGCTTCCAGGGCAATCTGTTAGCAAGTCCTGCCCCTACCCTGCTTTTCCAAAAATAGAGCTAACCTGTAATCCACAGATTACAGGAATTAATTAATTGAAACCAAACCCAACCACAGTAGTTACAACTGCACTAACGAAATCTGCTTTTCCATAAAGGAAAATAGGACCTTTGATGAAAGGAGGATATTTCAAAAAGGAGGCATTCAACACACAAATGTAAATTATCTTTTTTTTTCCCCCTAATTCACCAATAATGCTGAATTTGCCCACATCCAGTTCCTAAGTTTCCAGGAAGTTACTACATGGTGCAACTCAAAATTAGCCCACGGTGCAGAATGTCTGAAAGGCAGGGAGCTGAGAACATTGATTGTTCATGTATAAAGCTTTTGAAATCACATCAGAGAAGGGAAAAGGCTGGTTTGATTTTTGAGATGCCAGCTGAGGAGTCCCTGATCCCATGCACTGGAAATTCCTTCAGCCCTACACGAACCTCAGACCTCAATATTCCTGTCCCTGTCTCCTGCTCCTCACAGCAGAGGGAACATAAAGAGACAAATTGCTTTTGCTGCTGCAGCTGAGGCTGTGCCTGGGGTGTCTCAGGCATCTCCTGAATGAACCCATCACACAGGTAGGAAATGATGCTGTTTGCTCTGCCCTGGCTCTGGTCACTCCCAGGGGATCCCATGGAACTCCAGGGGAGAACACCCCAATGAACCTGTCAGCTGCCAGGGAATGGTGGGAGCAGCCTGCAGAGATTCAATCACAAACCTCTTAAATTTCCAGAGGGGAGGGAATTTGCCAGCAGCAAAGCTGGTTTTTTTTCTATTGCTGTTCATACAGAGATCACTTCAGTGAAAGGATCACACCCCTCTTCTGGCACAACTGCAGCACGAGCACCTTCCTGTGACTGGCAAGTGCAAAATGTCCTTTTTTTTGCCTTTAAATCGTTTCCAATTTTAAAAAATCCCCATCAGTCACCATTTCATTATTGAGGATGGGTAGTAAATGACAGAAAGAGCAGGTTTGAAACCTGGCCACCTCCAGAGCTTCTCCTTGAAGCCTCAGGATGAAAAGCTAGGATAGGTGCCAACCACCCTACACCTCTAAGCATAAAGGCAAAGGATTTTAAAGTTCCTGTCTTAAGGACAAATAGAAAAGTTGATTAATAACTGACAGATAATGCATCCATATTTATTTTACCTACACCTGAAACCTTCCGAGCTCCACCTCACATTGTCTAAGTCTCAAGGAGCCAGAGCTGTGCAAACAATTCTGAGAAAGCCACGATGCCAGTGCAGGCTGCTCCTTGCTAAACTTTCATTTGAAAGTACATTTCCAGTGAACCATTTTACACCAGTGGAGCCCATCCTGAGGCTGATACCACATCAAACCCAGTGACCTCCAGGTGCCTGGTGGATAAAGGACTTTACAGAAGTCCCAGCCCAAATCACCTCTCCTGGCCCTGCTTTGCCATCCCCATCCTGCCAGGAGCAGCCTGCACACACCAGGGGTGACACTGAGTGCTGCAAACCCTGCTGGAGCCCAGTTCTGCCCAGCAGGAACCAGGGACAGGCCCTGCAGCACTTGACAGAACTGCCTAGAGCTGCAGGGTTAAGTCCTTGCTGCTCCCTCAGATCAGATTCTAACAAAGTACTTCAGTGTTTTTATTACAAGTCCAATTATTATGGGGATTTTTTTTCCCCTGGGTTTGTTTTCTTTGCACAACACAGTTCTGCATAGAGGAGTAACACTGAATAAACCAACACCATGTTCAGATTATTTCATTTTCTGGAGGGCTGTCTAAGAATCTCTGTGTGCCACACTTTGCTCAGTCTGTTCACCTGTGAAATTTCCAGTCAAATGGCCACTCTCCTCCCAGCTCCATTAAAAGTAATTTTCATAGCCATTGCTTTCTTATATAAATATATCACATTTCCAAGACTATTTCACTCCAAATACTCAATTTCAAAGATTTTGCAGGATTAAACCAACATCACCATGAAGCACTGACTACTTTTGTCTAACCATAAAGCAGCTCCATAACTTTCAGAGCAGCTTTAACAGCTAAAAAACCACATCTCACGGTTTCTTTCTTTCTTCACCCACCAACCACCCTGGAACAGGAAGATGCTACAAACTCAACGTGTTGCCTGATCGCTCTTTACCAAAATATGAAAACTCATCTGCTGACTCACCATCACTCACCAGTTACAGCTGCTGAGTGGGCTCAGCACTTGTGCCACTCTCTGTGGAATTGTGAACGAGCAGGGAACCCACAAAACACCGTCACAGAAACTACAAAAGCATCTCCCTCTGCTCCCTGCAGCAAACGGGGCTAACACAGCCGTGTACAGCAACCTCACAGGTGTCTGGACTTGGGATTAGGGCAGCCCAGGCAAACACACCCGACTTCTGGAGTGGGTTTTGGCAAGCTCTGTGCCTTGGCTTTGCGGTGATTTTTCCCTGGCAGTTGCTCATTCTCTCTGCACCAAAGCAGCTGCTTCTGTCATTCTGCTCCAGCGAGGACACTCAGGGCCCAGCACCACGGGCCCAAGGGCATTACCGGCCTTTCACAGCGGTTCACTGCTCCTTCCACAGGGAATTCATCCCGGGAAAAGGCCTTTTAAGCTAAAAGGGGAACAATCACTTTACAAAGGCTGAGTGTGCCATACAAAGGAGTGGGAGAATAGCTCCCGTCCATTATTTGCTCGATGCAAGTTGAAAAACGCGAGGGAGAACGTTGACTTCACTGCAATCACACTCGAAGACCTTTTTGTTGTTATTTTTTAACTCGAGCCTCAAGATATGGCCATTTCTCCAATAAGTTTATAACATCCACTCCGGGATAGCCTTCTTTATCTCCACCCACTCTGCTATCAGACTTGCAAGGTCTTTTATATCTTAAATTGTTTAGAGATCAAACATGGGCCAAAAAAGTGTTTGCAGAGTTACTCACTGAAGTCCCCTGTTCTCTGCTTTGTAGCAGAAAATGTACATACTGACAACTTCCCATCATATTCAAATGTTGATATTCCTGTTAAAATGCTCAGGCCTCCAGTGATGAAGAAACCGAGAAACCAAGAATCTCCTACCAAGATTTTGGAGAAATTCAGCAGGCACAATTTAACCTTTAACTTCATCTAATAATCTGAAGTGCAGAAGTTCATAATCATTATTTTCAACTGATCATTACCCCATATTCACCTGGTTCAGGGCTTTTTTTTCCCCCCAGCATTTTAAATCTAGTTCAAATTAAAGTTTCAACCTGTTTTACAGCCACAAAACCCTTCTCACACTCCAATCCCAGCCAGGAGAGGAAGATATTGCTACTCCCACAAGTTACCTGTTCCACACAGATATTTCACAGCACACCTGGAAACCCCTGTCAGAGCAAAAGGCACATATAGCACCTCTCTGCACATTAAGTACTTAAACCTCTTAACCAGAATTAAAGAGTCAGGTTTTAGAGACAATGTGAAAGCAAGTCCACCAGAAATGCTACGAAACTGTAACAGGAGGGCATCTATAAATACAGGGCAACTAAAAATATGGAGAAGAGCTCCTTTTTCTTATTTCAGCTAGACAGATAAATCTTTTAACAAGATTTGTTTGGTCATATGTTACCAGTCTTAATAAACACAACAGGACCATTCTTCTGTAAGCTTTTAGTCTCATATTGCCAGATAAAAAGGTACTGTTTTCAGCAAATGCCAGATTAAAGGAACTATGTGCTGCCACTGCTAGAGTTCCTGCCACGGAGCTTTTCTAATTTTGATGTCAAGGAAGAATTTTAACTCAGTTTAAGTGCAAGGGATTAAAACTAAAAAAAAAAAAAAAAAGGAAACGAGAAAACAGCCCATAAAGGTTTCCCGATATATTTATAAGGTTTTAAGAACTGCTTTAAGAAAAGCCTCGAGATGATTTGTGAAGAATAACCCTGGTAAGTCAAACATGAAGGAAAGGAAATCTCAGCTGGCACAGAGAGAATGAAGAGCTGAACTCCAGGAACCCAAGAGCTGTGGTCAGACCCTCCCAGCCCACACTCCCCAAGACCCCTGATAAAGCTCATTAACTGCAGGGGAGCCACACACCTTTAACCTTCAGCTTTCAGGAAAGACTGGGAACATCGGTTATCAACTTTCTCCCACATTCCTTCCCTATCTCCTGTTTGCCATGGAAAATATGAGCTGCAGATATTCAGAGGGACCAAGTGTTTTAAGAGCTCATGTAGGATATCCCCCAGAATATTGCCCACTCCCGGAGTCCATCCATCATCTCAGACTGCAGGCACTGGGCTCATGGCAATGCACATCCAGCAGCTGCACACTGACAGCAAATTCAGAGAGAAACAAGCAGAGGAGGGGAGAAAACGGAAAGGAAAAGGGGAAAAAAGAAAGCAAAAAGGAAAAGGGAATACAGTAAGTGCTATACCCCATTACTCTTGGACAGTATTTCACTGCTGGGGTGAGATCTTACTAAAGACACTCATCCCAACTCTGAAAATCCAGATCCTGCTGGGTTTACCTGCAGGATTTTCCAACCAAGCACCACACACAGAGCCAAAACACAGAACTCTCCCTGCCAGTAGTACACAGACACACACAAAACTTCTCCCTCACAGCATTAATGCCCCAGTCAGTAAAATCGTTCATTTTCCTCCTCTGTTCTGTGCCAGTCCTGCTGGTGCCCAGTGGGTGTTAAACGGGTCCCACTGCCTATTCTGGAATGCTCAGGGGACAAGTCTGGGACCCTCCTGGAAGCAGATTTGCTGAAAGTCTTCAAAAGCTCTTAGGAGTCTCTCCAGTGATTTATGTCCCTCTTATCAGTTGTTTTCCTTATCTCCTTGGCTGGTGTTTGGAGTTTCTAACACAAACACAGCCCGGGAACGCTGGGCCAGCACTGGCCACTGTGAGTTCCATTTTTCCAGCCCACAGCCCCCATAAGCCGCCTGAGTACATGCAATTAGAGAGTGTTTGTTCACTTTGAAGCGCTCTGTGCCAATCATCCCCAGCAGCTCCAAAGGCAGCCCCAGCCTGGCCCTGGCTCCATCAGCCCCTCCGAGCTGGGAGCTCGCTGCCACTCCAGTCCAGCCACACAACTCCAGGTGTTTCCCGTGACAGACAGTGACCTTTCCTTCACCCCTGCTATTTACCCAACTTGACCTGAGCAAAGCAAACAGGAGATGCCACATTTCTGAGCCAGATCTCGGCTGCCATTGTGGGCAGTGCCCCTGCACGTTCCAGCCACGCCGGCTCGCCCTGGCATCGCCAAAATCCGGCTCCAGGGGCTGTGTGACACACGAGATAACCCAGGCTGACAGCCCAGACAAGACCATCAGTCCCTCTCTTCAGCACAATCCCGGTGCCCCACAACTCAAAGGAACAGGGGAGGAGCAGCAAAGCAAGATTTCTCACACGGCAAAACCATCCCTGCATCCATGGAGAGAAAAGTGCCGGGTTATCTGGTGCGTCTTCGGAGTCACATTTGCAAGAGGAAATTATCAGGCAATCAGGAGGATTTTTAAGGATTGGCGTGGTAAGGACCCAAGAGAGCAAAGTGACATTTCCCTTTGTGTTGTTCTGATGGCAGAGGGAGGACAAGTAGAACAACTTTCTATTTGTGAGAGGTCAAAAGTTCAGTAAGGACTAAAAGGAAAATTCTGCCAAGAGTCAGCTTTGACCATAGAGCAGACTGAGGGGCTGGGGATGAGATCTGGAGTGAACAGAGCTCCTACCTCCTCCAGAAATGGATGGGCAATTTATGCACCACATCCACAACAGCGATGTGACAACACCTGCTTTTAGACAGTTTTACACAGAGGCTCCCATAAAAGTAATGTCATCACAAATAAGCCACATCCCCCCCCCCCCGCCACTAGTTCAAGATCAGTAACATAAAATCAAGACAGTCTTAGAAGGTTTCTGCACTGCCAAAATTAGCAGATAAATTAGTTACACTTTCTGTTCTATTGCTGTTCGGTGAGGAAGGCAGGAAACAGAGGGGGCTGCCTGCACACTCACTGACCCAGGGCACCACCTGAACAGCTCAGCCCTGTGTACCTGGCTGTGACACACAGAACACTGAGGGCAGCCCCTCCCAAAGCCCTTTTCACCTCCCAGCACTCCCCAGGGAGCTCCAGGGCTGGGTGCTTTGGTGGTGACCTCAAAGGCTGAGAGCAGGCAAGCTGCAGCCCCAGGAGAGGAGCACAGCCCTGAGATCCCAGCCAGGCACTGATCTGTGCCATTAAGGGGATGCTCAGAGCTCCTCTTGTCATCTCAAAGCTGCTTTAATGGCCTCTACAGCCATAACACATGGGAGCAAACAGACAATAAATATCAAGCCGTGTATTTACCCTTCTCTGAAGTCATTCAGGCTTAATGTAAATGATTACCACAACAGAGGGCTGAGTAATGCAGAGCAGTCATCCTATCACACCATTAAAAACCAGAGCTTTAAAAAATGACCATATAATGTAGGATAACTCCCTCCTATAACGCAGGATAACTCCCCAGTTAGGGGAGAACAGGCCCAGGGGACCTGCAGAAGCTGCTGCTAGAACAAGAACAATTATCTGGGGAACCTGAAGTCATCTGGAGCCACAAAAACATCTGCATTATGAGGCTGCTTAACAACATTTAAAACAGAAAAAAAAAAAAAAAAAAAAAAAAAAAAAAAAAAAAGTTGTGATACACAACAGTTTATTTTGAACAGATAGACAGACTTTGAGAAGCAAAAAGGGTAAACCCTGAAAGCATGCATATGGATTTCTTGACAGGCAAGTCTGTGGCAAAAAAAGAGAAAAGTCTGTAGTATTGTTACTAAAATAGGTGAAAGAAAAACATTTCAAAGTGCTGTAAATTCAGATCTGGGAAATACCAACAAAGAAATCAAAGCATAAAGAGAAATTCCTGGCACACTGTAACAGCCAAGCTAATGGTAACAGGAAGGAATCTTTGCATGGAACAGAACCATGTGTCCCTCTTACACCAGCCCTGGTTTTATGGGATGCCTGATCATCAAAGTCACATCCCTGCCCTGTGTCTGCCTCTAGGTCACTTCTTTTAAGACAAAAGTTAATTCTTCACAACGCTGACCACATTCATTTGTGTGTTTATAGAACGAGCCCATTTGCTGCTTTGCAGGCAACTGCAAGTGGAACTCATCCCCAACTCTCCTCTCAACTAATTCCAGTTTCCATTCTAAATTTTATTTTGGTGCCTCCATCTCTGGAACATGTCTACAAATATCTACCAAACTGTCCCTCCCTGCATGTTTTTAGCTGTGCTTTTTTGCTCCATTGGATGTTTCATTTTTAAATGGCTGAACACTCAGCTGTCCCCTCGCAATCCTTTCATCCTCCAAAAAGCTTCAAACTATAGTTATTTAAATCACCCAAAAGAGAACTAGATCAGGTTATTTTTGGAAAACCCCTTTGAGCAGGAAAGGCAAAACCCCTGGTCTTCAGCCACATGAGCTGTTTTATTTAACTCCAGACACAGTTGTGCATCTGAGCTTCTCAAAAGGGAAGAGTAACTGCAGGGTGGGCTCCCACCAGGGCTGCCTGACCAGACATTCCCAGGGAAACATGCCTGTAATTAAAGCAATTTCTCTCTAAAGAAAGCTGCATCCTGAGAGTTAGAGACTATCTGTAAGACTAAGTAAAGCTGTGCCACTTAAATGCTCCATAAAATTCCCTAAGAGTGGAAACAAAGAAATCCTGCTCCTTCAATCCAAGGGTGGAGGATGGTACAAGGTTATCAGGATGAGCAAGAGATATTAAGGGGACATTTTTTCTTGTCCACTGTTTTAAAACACTTTATGCATAAGCATGAAGACAGATGATATTTCTGTCTGGAGAAACTGCCTTTAATTTCAGTCATTGGTCTCATTTTCTCTGAGGAGCAGCTTATTTTGGTTAATGACAGAGCAGACGTCAGAGTTTCCTTCCCTGCACCCCGGTGCCCGGCACAGCAGCGCTGCTGTAATCAGGAGATTAAGTGTGCTTATTCATGTGGGAAATGCAGGTCTGAGCCCTGGCTCACATTAGAGCCTGGCTGCAGCCTGGTCCTCATCAGCTCAGAATGCTCAACAACCGAGATGGATTCAATTACACCTCACTTCCTTTATTGCACTCGCAGAAAACACTAATAAATACCCAGTATTTAAAGCAGTAAAACCTCGCTGGTGCAAGGGTGACCTTTGATCTTTAATCTCCGGCTGCACGAGCAGGTTCTGCCACGAGGCAGCAGGAAAATGATTTGAAAAGCAAACAGACACAATCCTGAGCAAGAAGGAGTAAGCATAAAGTTGGGAGACAAAGGTGTACTGCTTAAAAATAAGTTTGTCTGCAGCAGCCCTGCACAGCAGCTCATCATCCCTTGGGTTCCTGCTGAGGAGCTCCAAACACGTGTTAAAAGGTATTTGCAAAGAGGGTCTGTGTTTCAGGGGGATCATATGAGCTCTTGCATGACCTTAAGTGAGAGAAACCAAAGCTGTCAATGGCAGCCTTTGACTTCCAACATATTTTCACCCCAGAGCTGCATCTCGGTGTCTCTCACACATCCCCACTGCCCGAGGTGAACTTCCCAAAGAAGCCCACACTGCCCAGCTCCCAAATTCCACCAACACCACATTTCTCCATGGCTCAGGGCCATCCAATGACTTCTCACTGCACAAACTTCCATAGGTTTTTTCCCTTAAGTCTGGTTCACTTTTCTGGAAGTCAGAGAGGTTCTTTTTAAAGAAAAAAAGAACATAGTTTCAAAGACAACTGAAAAACTCACCTTCTTTGCAGCCATGTCGCTGCTCCTAAGTAGATTTCAGATTTAGATTGAGTTCCTGTGTAGATTTTAAGCACTATTATTTCAAAAAGGACCAGCTGTCAGCTCTCACACATTGGGTGTCCCAACCCTATAAAGTTATGTTCAAACAGGAACCTCTCTTCTACAGCAGTGACCCCATCAGTGCCCACTGCTAATGAGCCCACCTGAAAGGGACTTCACCACTGGCCCCATCTTCCATGAGAAGAGGAAAAAAAATACATTAAGAAATGCTCCAAGTGATTAATCTGCTTCTAATCGACACCAAGAGGAAATACTTTAACACTGCATGAAATAAGTTCTGGCTGTGGTCACGCTTCAGACATTAATATCATTTCTGCTGGCAGGGCTGTGAGCACAGGCTCTGAACTCCAGGGTGGCTCAGGCAGGATCTGCTGTGGCAGCACGAGCTGGATCCCTGTATTTAGGTCTGATCTTGTAAGCTGCTGAGAACAAGGCTGCACAGTAAGACCTTAAGCCATTAAGCACAGAATAACCAATGCAAATAACCACTAAGCTACACTTGAAATGTGGGGGCCTCATTCACACTGTGGTACCAGCACCCCTCATCAGTTGTCACCAGCAGAACTCAGGACATGGCAGAGCTGCTGTGGCAGCAGTTTGGGTTTGTGGCCTTGTACACATGAAATAAAATTGAGAAAAAAAAGGAAAAGCTTCCCCAGCTTTCATAATGACATGTTAATACTCCATGACATGCAAATGAAGATCACACGAGCCATGTCTCACACTGAGAACACCTTCCAAAGGGAGGTTTATTTTCCTGAAATGAGGAATATGAAACTCCTGACTCTGTTTTCAAGGTGAAGTTTTAAGGTTAGACACCAGCAACAGCTCTGAAACAACATTAGATGTTTAATAAAGCAACCTGCAGTGTATAGTGGACGAGACACCAGACTGAGCAGAGCACCATAAACTGTTCAGGGCAGTGCTTGATCCATCTCTGACCAAGGAAAGGCTTTCAAGACCTTCTTTATTCCCACAATAACAAACTGGGGTTACCATATCTCCTTGTTCTTTCAAACGAAAACCTGTGATCCCTCAGCAACCAAAGACAGCAAAACAAATTACATGATTTATTAGGGATCTGATGCTCTGAAGTTTTCCTTGTAAAAGCTCAGCTTTGAAGACTCCTGACTGTGAAGTTTCCATCATTTAGTGCACGTGAGCCTTCAGCAGCTGAACAAGCAGCAGTGAGAAGGATGTCCTGTCAGGCAGTGTTTTCTGAAACACTCACCTAATCAGGAGCTGACTTAAGAGCTACTTTCAAAATACTACACAGGCAAATTCACTAGGTGCCAGTTGCCCAAGCAACTGGGACCTAATTAAATCCAGCCAGCACTTGAGGGATTAGCCTGTTTTCTCCTGCCGTCCTCCAGCCTCTCCCCTGAGATAACACACACAGCTATGCTGAGATTTATTACTTGCTGACTGCTTCTCACATATGCTGATCTGGCCTTTGAATCAGAATGAACTTTGCTAGAAGTGACATTTCCAAACTGTTTTCAAAGTTATGTACTAGTTTTTATTCAAAACATGAAATAAAAAGTGATGTAGAGCATTTTAGTATCTAATGGTATTGGTAAGACCAAGAAAAAAGGAACTCTCTGAAAGGGTGTTTCCCAAGCTCTCAGCCCAACAGCCAAGGGAGAAATTTTGCATTATTTCCCACCAGTGTTGTGTGTATTGTTTCTTTGTCCATTGCTTCCCAGAAAGGGGTAACTCCACACACGGTGCTCAGAGTTTAAATAAAACAAACCCTCCCACAAATTAACAGCCTTTTTGGAGAGGGGACAAAAATCCCCCACCAAACCAAAACCTCCATAAAACAACACATCAAAGCAAAGCCAAAAACCCCAAACAAAGCACAAACCACAGCAAGAGTTCCAAGAAAAAATCCCTACATAAATCTAGACAAAAAAAAAACTCTTCCATAACCACTATCTTCCTCACACATTATGCTTCACAAACAAAAATAAATTGAAGTCGTCACGAGCACCGTTTAGGCTGGAAGAGACAGGAAAAGTTTCAACCCTCTGCTAAAGCTAACCACGAGGAAATTTTCATTATTTATTTCATTCCTCATCTCTCCACATGCTCATCCCCAGGGCTGCAGTGCTTGTTTATCTGCCCAAGAAGAACACTTGGAACACTTTGAACTTCCATGGAAGAGCTCCCCCGTGAGAGCCACAGCAACTCCACACTGCACATCCCAGTGAGGGTTCCACAGAGCGGAAAAAGCCCTCAGAATTTTATTAACCTGACACTCAGTGCTTATAATTCATCCCCAGCACCTCTCTACACTCCAACTGAGCACAGATTTCCCTGTCAGGACCTCTGTCGTGCTCCTGAAATCCTAAACCACTGTGAACTCCCCCACGAGTGAACAGAACAAGAGTTATATTTACCTTTGGCATCTCAGATGCCACAGCAAGCCCAGAGAAGAGAAGAACCCAGCCAAAAGCATGGATTCAATCATGTTTGGTGCCAAAAGAGAACTTTATACAGCAGCATTTGTTAAAAAAAAGCTGAACTCCAAAGTTCAGCATGCACATGTTTAGCTGCATTCCCATTTATATTGCTGACTCCATGCTTTAAAAATCCCCAGGAACTGCTTTTACCAACTCCAGGAAGGTTGTACATCTTCCTAGGGTAAATACAGCCTCTGACTCCCAGGTACCAGGGGACAAACCTGACATGGCACACGAGGTCCCAACCCTCATAAATTCCAGTGAAACTACCAAGCCCAAGGTAAATCAGGCCTGGTTTGATTTAAAATCACAGTTATACTTATTTTTCACATTATTGTAGTCACAAACTACAATAAATCAAACCACAGCTCTCATTTTTGCACAAAGACTAAAACTTGATTTTTTTTTTTTTTAATCTCAAAGACTTCATGGGAGCCTTTGGCCACGTGCTGCTCAAGTTAAAAACAGAGCTTTAGGACTGATTTTTTCCAAGCACCACCTTTGCTGATGAGGGCAGCACAGGAACACCAAGAGATGAAGCTGCAAGAGCCCTGCTCAGCTGCAGCTCCTCCATCCCTTCATGAAAGAATTCTCCCCATTTAACCCAAAACACACTTTCACTCCCCCATGATGCCCTCCAGTATAAAGAGAACAGACCCAAGGTGAAACACTAGGTCTGAAAAACCTCCACGAAACCCCACACAAACAGATGGCATCGTTTGGGTTTTAAATGCTGCTTAGCATTTCCAGCTGCAAGTGGCAAATACTGAACATGCTCTGAATATGCAAATGGTGAGATCAGCACAAAGGGGACAATGCAATTCCTGGTAAAGACAGGCAGCCAGAATGTTCAAACAGACTGCACCCCATTTTCATACACTACTCAGAATTACTTTATTGCACTGGGAAAGGGCAATTGCTTTCCCAACAATCTGATAACCTTGGGCTGCTCTTAACTCTTGAATACCAGTTTTAACTGCCCAGGCTGGGGCTCAAACTTTAAGCCAGTTACAGCAGTCTGATATTAAACACACAGGGAAGATGAGTTCTGCCTCACATACTCTCACACATCAGCACACAAGACACCAAAGAACACTCAATTATTAAGCAGGAACTGCCATGTATATATAAAAAATCCATTCCCAGCTCTAATCTCGAAGGAATAGCTTTATTACCAGGAAATGGAAATCTGATTTTTGGCTTCTTTGTTAGATTTCAATAGGAAATGGAGCAAATACAGTGTGTTTTGACTGCTTGGAAGAATAAATTCTGTAGGGATCTGTTACTATGTCAAACTCGGAAAAAAAAGTCCCCAACCTTAAGTGCTTGAGTTGTACTGACTCACATTGTGGCTCAGTCATTTCCACACTGTCTCGTGATCTCACTGCTCACTGGGGCTCAGCAGCACTGAGCAAATCCAGGAAACTTCTCAACAGCAAAAACCACAAATAACTGAGTTCCCAGGTTCCATTTGTGCCTGGGTTAAAAACCTGCTGTGGGCAAGGACAGAAATGAATGAAAAAACTGCAAGTATCAAACCTTTAGGTCCCAATACTAACACACTGCAGATTTGTCATTTCACACGGTATTGTCATCTGATGAAAACAAAAGTGGTATCCATTTTCACAGAAGACTAATTAGACCAAGTTTCCTTTCAAAATGTGCCATTCCTTCCCAAGAGAAGAGCACAGCTACATCGTTAATTCTGAATTTACAGCCTCCACTTCCTCTGTACTTTTGCTACCATTAGAAAAAGCCCGAATTCCAAATGCACCAATTACACAAAAACACATTCTGAGAAAATCTACACATCACAATCAAATACTGTCTATTCCAGCAGTAAAACATTCATCCAATCACCAAGCCCTTTTCTTGGCTAAACTTGACACAAATGTTTCCTAGGGAAGGCCAGCTTGTTTTAATCATTTACATTTTTCAACACTATTTGTTCTCACTTTGTATCCAAAGGTCAGAACTCAAACCACTACCTCAGGCAAACTTTGGAATAAATACTATTTTTGTCCAATCTTCTGGAAAGAGTTTCACTTCTGCTAAGAAAGCTGAAGTATAAAAACCAGATTTCCCTCTGATTCATTTCAAGATGCCTGACATTATTTTTCCTGAAGTTGTTTGACAGTGTGGTTTTTTATGTGTCCTCTCTATTTAACTGGGACTATTACATCATTAAAGGCTTTTCCAGTCTTTGGTAATAGAGAATTTTGTCCTGTGATTATTCTGAAATCCTGGAGAACCAGCCAAACAAGGAGCAAGGCTAAGCAAGGTCCAGCTGACACGAGTTTGAACTTTGCCAGCTGCGCTTCCAGCTCCCCTGCCAGAGCCCTCCTTCCCCAGTGCTCCTTCTGACATGGGTTTATACACATTAATGAAGATTTGCACATTAATGGCTGGTGATTACTGCAGGTAAAGGCCTCCCCAATGCACTGAGCGTTTATATCCACACCACACACAGCTCAGGGCTCCAACAGCACCAGAAGCTGGAAGAAGCTCCCCTTACACACCAGGTCACCCCTGCTGCCCCCTGGCCAACCTATTCCTACAGCAATTCTCTGCACAGAAAAGTGAAAACCTTCCCCATTCACACAACTGCCTGTCAGACTCCCAGCAGAGCATCGGGGTGCCTGCTGTTCAGGACTACAGTGGTTTAAAAACCATTTCTCATTTTATTTACCTTTCAAACACAAAGTAGAACTACTCAGTGCTCTCATGTGTCATTTACTGAGTCTGGCACTTTAAATATACAAGGTTCAAACGGAAATAAAAGTTACTTTAAAGCAGCAATAGACATCTTGGCCAAAACATCACAGCTCACACAAACTAATAAAACTGATCTGCAGCTTGTTGACCCAGTCCCACACGTGAGCCACCCCCAGGAAAGCAGTCAGAGCTACTCTGCAGCCTTCAGAGAGCTGGAAGGGCTGAGACAGCCTCCAGCACCACAGGCTACACGGAATTTCTGCTGCCACTGCCTAGAGAATGCTGCTGGTCCTGCCCAATTCCCTGGCTCCCAGCTATGGAGCCGAGCGAGCCAAGTCCCCAACAACATCACAGCCCCGAGAGCCAGCTCTCAGCTCAGCTCCTGAGCTGCTTTTGGGTCCTGCCTGGTGCACCCCTGTACAGCAGAACTGGAATTTAACCAGAGTGCCTGGCTGGGAAAAGCAGCAGCTCAAACCCCAGCTCCAACAGGGCTGGGACACTCTGGGGCAGCAGTGGCCACTGAGTGACACAGCCACCAGCTGGGGACTCCAGCAGCCCCAGCCAGCACCTTCTGACCCACTCATCTCTCACAGCCCAAAAGACACAGCCCTCATCTGAAAATCACTGGGCCAAAACAGCATTTCACAAGCCCAACACCCTGTACCTGTTCCTGCACCTGCCTTTCACCAGGCACTGGCTCTCAGGTGAAATATCCCGCTAGCCACGTGCAGCAGCAAGTTACAAAAACGCTGCTCCTCACTGTTTTACAAACTAAGCAGTGTGTGCCTTCTAATCCAACACACACCGCACCAGCAGAACCTCTCAACAGCTCCTGAAGAAGTCCCAGAATAAGGAACAATTAAAGCACCCAACACTGACCCAACACTCAGAGCCGGCTCTATAAAGCTACATAGCCATTAAAGATTTAAGTAATTAGAAATGTAGAGGTGACTTCTGGCCACTCTGAAGCAGAACAATAGGTAGCATAAACCCCCTCCACCCAGAAGACGAGGAGGTTTAGGATTAGCTCAGTGATAAACAGCTTATTTCCTTCCCCACACACAAAAATCAAAGGCAGGCTCTCTGGCAGTGAGCTGTTAACCACTCACATCAGGAGACAAAGCCCCATCTTTGTCACCTTTACACAAACAAAAGTAAGCAAAAGAGGCTTTGAGAGGCACATCAAGGGATCCTCTACAACCTGTAGTAAAATTGCAAAGGCAGGCGATGCGTTCTGACAGAACAGCTGTACACATCATTATGTTAATTAAAATTAAAGTCTCATCTACTTAGCATACAAGCAATTCACTGAACCTTATTGACAAAAGGAAGGAACCATTTCCTCAAAGAGACATAATCACACACAACTGGAACAAGTTGTCTGCTCACACTGAAGGCCACAGCAGAAAGGAGATAGAAGAGTATTCAAGAAACAGTCCTGGTTATTTTAAGCAAAACAAAGCACTATCAACTCTAAAACACACACAAAGGAAGTGGTCGGATAGATTACGTCAGCCCTCGCCTCAATTCATAAATCCTAACCACAAAACAAGACAAATTCTGAGCTGCCTCTCTCTGGAATCCTGTTTAAAGCCAATACACGCAGTTTAGGTCTTAAAATACGCTCTCGAACAACACTCGCTGATGCATCACTTTCAAACAGCAACCAGGGGGTGAAAAAAATTGTGTAATCCAAGTCAATTCTATCGTGCTGCCAGATCAAATAACATTTCGAGAAGTGCCTGCCAAGCACCCGGCCTGCCAGAGCACAATGAGCACTCGAGTGCTCGGGACTCAAAACCTTTCACTGGTCCCAGAGATCTTTATAAAATAGTTTAAACACTACTAAATTACAGGGCTGGAAAAACAAATAAAAGCTTTTAAATGCTGCTCCTACACCATTCTCAGCTTGCTGTCAGGCATCTCAAGCGTCTGTCTGGTGATAGTCACTGGGCACAAGGATTCAAAAACGCGACTGCCTGTAGGAACAAAAACTGAGAAAAATGTGGAGTCGGTTGCACGTCTGGAACTAATTGCCTGCAGATTAACGGCTTTACATTGGAACAGGGCTGGCTGAGGGGTTTGAAATCCAGTTGACTTTAAACTGAGTTCCCAGAAGAAACGTATCTGTGAAGCATCTGAAACTACACCAGGTTTCTATTCTCCACTTTCTTCCACTTCATGCCCAACATTAATTTTAAGTTTAAAACAACAAAGAAAGAAATTAAGTGGCCTTGTCAAGCGCCATTTGCACTCCCCGACAATTAAAGCAGCCCCATATGGCTGTAAGGAGCCATCCAGCCACACAATGCCCCATGCAGGGCAGAGCCACATGGACCCAGACGAGCTGAAAAACCAATTGCAAAACAAAGCAGAGCTGGTTTCTTCCTCAGGAAAACACAGTGGCCGAGCAGGTCTCCTGTCACTATCTTAAAACACCATTAAACATCGTTTAAAAAGTTACACCACACACTGTCCCAATTAGTACTTCAAAGGCATTCCATTGTACCACGCGCAATGAAAAAGTACTTTCTTCCAGGATAAGGAAAATACAATCCTTATCTCATTCGCTTTTAAAAAAACAGAATTAAACACAGCAGTCCGGTTACCCGAACTGTTTATATTTAGAACAGGGAGGTAAAGCATTTGTTATGGAAAAAAAAAAAAAAAAAAAAAAAAAAAAACAACAACAACAACAAAAACCAAAACCAACCCTGCAGCCTTTAGAGCATTCTGAACTTCCCAGGCCAGTAAGAACCTACCCACGCCTCACCTACCGAGCCGATCCAACTTTTTCTGAAAAAAAATTTAAAAAAACACCAAAAAACTGGAGTGACCCAAAGCGGAACAGAAAACTAAGCCAAGCCTTTCCACCATCCAGGCAGTTATCGCTGGCCAGGTAACAATTAGTCAACTCCAAGAGCAGCCTCAGTTCTCCTGGTGGGAATACAACTTGTACGGCACCGAGTCACCCAATCCATGGGCTCGGGACCGCTCCGGAGCCCCGGGGGACACGGGGGACACTCACCGCG
>VZTR01027459.1:201074-239125 GCA_013400775.1 Chaetops frenatus | reverse complement strand
TGGCCCCCCCCCGCGCCCGCGCGCGCGCCCGGAGCCCCGCTCCGGCCCCGCTGCCGGCGGCGGAGCCCGGCGGGAGGAGCGGCAGCAGCAGCAGCAGGAGCAGGCGGAGCAGGAGGAGGGCTCCGGGAAGGGCAGGCACGGAGGAAGCGGGGCCGGGAGGCGCAGCTGGTGAACAAAAGGAGGCCCCTCCGCCGCCGCCGAGCAGCTGCTCCCGGAGCGGAGCGGAGCGTCCCGGGCCCCCCCGCCCGCCCCGCCCGGCCCCACGCACCGGCACCGGGCCGCTCCTGCGGCGGGGACGCCTCGGCCCCGCTCCGCCTCCTCGCTCGGCCCCGCCGGAACCGGGAGCCCCGTGATTGATGGCAGCGCTGGAAAAGCGTGGTCAGCGAGAAAAGGCAGCGCGGCGCCGAGCCCGAGCATCCCCCGGGCCCGCGGTGCAGCGCCCGCAGCAGCGCCCGGGCCCCGCCGCCCGGCACAGCACAGGGGGTGGGGAAATGCAGATCAACCGCGGCTGGAGGAGCCCCCCACGGCTGGGCGAGGAAGGGATGCCGGGCCAGGCCACGGTCAGACACTTTGCACAGGGATTGGGCTGCGCTGCGTTCAATTAGTGAGCCATTTTGTTCAAAATGTTTCCTACGACGCCTTCCTTGCCCCCCATTAGGAGCAGAAATTCACCTGCTCAGCCAAACGTGTTCCTTTTTAATTGTATTTAATTGGATTTTTTATAAAGAATGAATATTTATCTCACTGTGCATCTCCACGCAAACCTGTAACTCATCTCCCAATGTCTTGTGCTGTTCCTCAACACCACAACCGTGACCTTTCAGATGTTAGTGTACCGACTCAATTTTACAGCAAAGCTCTGCTATTTCCCTTGCAGAATAACATGCAAAACAAGTCATCTATGTAATCCATTACCTCGGGGCAACGTACACTTTATCCCTGCCGAGCAAATCCATTTCCTAGCTGTACAGTAATATTTTACCTATAAAATAAATATGGGAGTACACCACCTCCGAGCTGGTTTTACAAAGCCAAGTTTAAAAAAAAAATTAGAAAAAAATTATAATCATTAAGATTCACAGACCCAGTTAATTAGAGCAACACCCTCAAGTACTGCCTGCCAACTTCATCTTTCCAGAGGCTGCTAATTATTTGTAGTTGTGTATCTTCTCGCTATTTATCCATACACATTTCTACCATTTTCATACTAGAGCCTAGGAGTCCTTCAGGAGACAAAGACCTAAGTTTGAAATTTATTCTGTACTTTCTAGAAATAGCTCCCTAAAACCACCCACCCAGCCGGAGCAGCTGATTAATTCCAACAGCAGGGCTGCTGTGATCAATACAAATTGAGGGTGGTGCAGGCACGAGCTGCACTCCTGCAATATTCATGGGACAACAGCTCCTGAAGCGGAGCCTGCCTTCGCCAGGGCTGCTGCAAAACAAGCTTTGTAACCAAGTAGCCGTGTGATAGCTCCAAACCCGCCCCAGCTGAAATTCAATCCTCGAGTCAGCACAAAGCCACCACACCGCCTTTATCCTCGCTCCTCAATTTTCTAATCAAATGTGGCCCAACACCTGGCACGTCGTAGAAGGGAACTGACTGCTCCAGAGGGTATTGAAATCAGTGTTTACTCCTAATGACTTCCAAAAGAGCTTTCCAGCAGGAAGTTAATTCAGGCCAGGTTTCATCATTTGAAAAATACCCTGTTTGATGGTTCTTGTTCAACAACACCTTATCCCCCTAGGGCAGGTGAGGCAGCCAGCTTGGATCACAAATCCCTAAAGTCAGTATACATTGGAAAAATGCACTCAGGTAATAATTTAAAAGTGCGTGGATTTTTTTGTATCCCATTAGGATGAAAGTTGTTCAAACAGGGCAGAGCACAGCATCTGGCAGTCTGAGCACAGCAACAGAACTGGAGACTATTCTTCAATCTCAGACACTGTCTTGCAAATCCAACACAAACCAACTTCCGAATTCAGCAGTGTGGGAGATGGCAGAGAAATCATCTCAAGTCCCATCTGTTTGTATACAGCATCCTGGAGATCCTTGAATGAGCAGAACAGCCACAGCACTCAATCACCGACATCAGAGACAACTCAACTTGCACTAATTGGCTTTCCTAAGAGATATGGAGATCTGCCCCCATTTCAGAGACTAAAATAAAAAACATGCACAGAGTACAGCCTCAAGCTCCATTCTGCAATAGAGACGTTTCATCTTGTCTTTTGAAAATGGACTATAAAAGATCTTTTCTTGGTCTTTGCAAGTCACAGCATTATAAACTTAGAGCAGCATTTCCTTCTGTATCCCTTCTGAAAGCTGGATGTCTGAAAAACGGGGGGAAATGTGAGTTACACATTCACAAAGCCCAGGCAAAAATCTACTTCCACATGGGTCAGGAAAATGCACTGGAAAGAGAAGACCTTGAGCTGAGATTCCCTGAATGGACAGGGCTGGAACCACTGCCCAGAGACCTCTCACAACACCCTGGTGTTTGGTCCATCAGTCCTCTGGTGTTGCACAATGAAACAAGGCTCGACTCCACCGCCTGCAAAATCCATCCCAGCTTTCTTGGCAGGCTCCATTTATCAAAACAAGCCTGTCATGTCGAGTACCATTAACAGATAATGAACTGAGACAAGGGATGCAGTTACAAGCAAAGCACTCCGCATGCTACAGGCCTGAGCACACAGCCAACGGAGCTGATATTTACTATAAACATCATAATTAAATAGAACACCTAGCTGAAGAAACATTAAGGTCGTGACAATAAACAACAGAAGCTGGAAATCTGAAGAAACAGAGCTTTGACTTGCCGTCAGCAATTCCTGACACTGCTCAAAGGCGTGTGCACATCCAGCCCTGCACACCTTCTCTTCTCGCAGCTAAAATCTGGGAAGCACCTGTTAACTCGCAGTTTTCAGCTTTCAGCGCTTCCCCCGAATCCTGTAACACTTTGTATCCTGTACCCACGCACTTCAGCTCATGAAAGATTGAGCACTGAGAAGTGACAGACAGTGTATCTTCAAAGGGCTGGAAAATGTGCTGCTTTCGAGACACACGACTCATAACAAACGCGAATAATTCATAACTTCGCACGAGTCCGACCCTATTGGAAGAATATTCAACACAGATGCACAAATTTGAGGAATATTAAATAAAGATGTAATCCCTCCAAGACACAAGACCTATCAATCAGCAGCGTTCCCCACTTCTGACAGAGTGAGCCACGGAGCACACACAAACATTCCACCCACTGGAGAAACTGCTCCAAAGAAGCAATTCCGGCTCTCCCAGGTATCCAGACACTTGGAACACAAACTAACCATAAACAGGCTTAATGAGATTATACAGATTAAATGGGTCCATTAAGTTGGGTTTTTTTTTAAGAGACATTCAAGACAAAGAGGTGTCACAAACACTTGGAAGCAGCTCGCTCTGACTCCGAGGTCACCCGTGCAGTCAGCTTTTAAAGCAGGTTGGAGAACACCGGTGGCTCGCACGGACTGAACACAAAGAAACCTTAAACTCCTTTTAAGAACACACGGAGATGTGAACATGACAGGTGTTTCCTAAAAGCCAATCCAACACAACTTCCCAGCTTAGGCAAGCAGTGAGTCTAACACTAACCCCCTGCTAAGCTGGACCTATTTTTAAAAGGGGACTCAACACTGCCTTCAGAGTTCCAACATAAATCAAGCTCTCCCCTCGGATCTGGCCTTGGGCAGGGGGAAGAGGAAGGGGGTAGGTTCATGGAGAACAAACTAACAGCTTCATACTGTCCCAACACTGTTTTCCCTGTGTGACACCAGTTGCAGTGCTCATCACAAGTCTCCCCATCTCTGTCAGTGGTGTAATCCCAGCCAAAACCCCCACGGTACCTCCAGTAAAACAAAAACCTGACGCAGAGGCAACTTAAACTGAAAGTGATGTGGAGAATTCCAGGGCCAGCAGTCACCTGGAGATCCCTGAGCAGAGCAGAGGAAGCTCTGGCCGGGCTGCCAGCAGGAAAGGTCACCTCCCTCTGCTGCCAGCAGCAGCACCAGTACCTGTAACCCATTTCTGATTGTTTGCACTTGGACATCAAAGCACCCCGGCTCTATCTAAACACAAACCTTTGGTCAGGTGAGAGGTGAGCCTCTGCTCCTGTGTAAATAATGTGCTGTGTTCTTGGCACAAACACAGCGAGAGGAACCGATCCCCAGCCCTCGACAAGACAGTTACTGCTGTCTACACACAAATTCCTTCAAATCCGCTCGCAGCAGGAGAAGTCCTGTCTGCACTTGCAGATCTGTGAGCACCCACAGGAAACCTGCTCTGAGCTGCAGCAGCCACAGCTCAGCCTCAGCCAGGGCTCTGCTCCACAGTTACACCGGGCTGCTGAGTGCAGTCAGTGAGAGGAAACACAGGGCAATGCTGTTCCTGCCCCTACACAACCAAAAGGCCACTTGGTGCTGCAATCCCAGCCTAGGGAGGCTGTAAACTCTGCCCACAGTTAAACAGCCACGGCCACTTCCCCTGCACCACATTCACACACACAGCACTTCCTGCAAACCAGCGTGCCAAGGGTTATTTTAATTTACAGTGTAACCCTGGATTTGGGATGAGCCATTTCCTTGCCTCTCTCCAATTCCCAAAAGGAACCTACACCCTTTACACACCATGAACTTTAAGAGGTTTGGCTTTTTTCACTGGGTTGGATTTTGTTTTGTCAGAGTAAGGTTTCCCCTGTTACACCGAATTACCAACACTATCACACATTTTATGGCTCAAAAACTGTGACTCCTGCCCTGTACTTACGTGGGGCTCAGGACATTCCAGGTGACCTCTGGCCAAGCTCTAAGTCCTCACAGGGCACTGCTGAACTCCAGCACCAGATCAACACTGGGGACAGAGGAGCCTCCCAAGCACAGAACAGTCTGAGGAAATTCAGCCTCCTCCTAACAACCCCTGGGCCCAAGAATTGCAGGCAATGCCTTTCTGTAACTGCCACCAGCAACTGCCACCAACTGTCCCCGTGCCAGCCCTACAGAGTCACACCTCTGAGCAAACCCCAGCCCAGCAGACAGGCACAGACCCCCAGCAATGCACAAACACAAACCAAAGCCTCCCAAAGAAATAAAAACCAATCATTCCCAACACCTGTGCTCCTCACTGCTCGTTAATACAATCCCTTGTTAGGAGGTAAAAGCTGCCTCAGATTCCCCCTTGGCCCTGAAGCTGACACGGCCCAAAATTGTCAGTGGCACAAGCAGAGCATCCCTCAGAATGGGGACAGGGACTCCAAGGACACCAGGGGCTGCTTAACTCCATCCTGTGTGTGCAGGAGAAATCCCCTGGGTTGTTCCTGCACAGCATCCTGGATGTGCACGCTGCATTTCTGTCACAGTAGGAATGAAAAAGCAACAGTGGCTCCCCCAGAGAGCTGTGAAGACGAAGGCAATTCACATGCTAACAGTGAGAAAAGCAGGGTTTTACAGGAAGGCTTGGCTTAGGAAGTGTTGGGGAAAACAAACAAACCAAAAATACCAGAAAAACCTCAACCAACCAACCACAACCCAACAAGAAAGAGCCCAACCCTGTCAGAGTTCACTCCCAGGTGCCCACACAATGAAATGAGAGTTCCCAGCAGTGCCAGCCTGGCCCCTGCTCCCTCCTGAACCCAGCCCTGCCAGGACAGAAACCCTGACCCCAAACCCTGCTGAAACCCTGACCTCAAACTCTCCTGAACACCCAGCTCTGCCAGGACAGAAACCCTGACCCCTGAGGCCCAGGGAAAGCAAACCTGAAGGGGTTAAAACCCAATTCAAGGGCAATGATCTGAGAGAGCTGCACCTCAAAGAGGGCAAAATTCAGCCAGAAATACAGGATGCTTTTTTTTGAGAAGACAGAAGGGGGGAATCACTTTTTTTCTGGTATTTCTCCTCTGGTTTGTTTCCTCTTCTCTGTAGGGACCAACACTTAAATTCAAAAGTGTTTTTTGTAAAAAATCCCTGCCCTGGGAAACTCCTAATTACAGAATGGTAAACTGTAAGCCAAGAATATTAAAACACAATCCAGTGTGTCTGCCAGATTTTGTGGTACTTAGGGCAAGACACCAACCTGTTCAGCAGCTTCTTGAATTTAACACAAAGGAATGCACACAACTCATTTTCAAAGGTATTATCTTACACAGAACAAAAAAAAAATCTGAGTATTTGTCAAGAAAAGCCATTTAAAAGGAAAAATTTACATACTTGAAAATGTAACAAATGGATTAAAACAAACAAGAAGCTCTTTGTTCTCAGATGAATATTAAAAAAGCAAACAAAATAAAATTCTCAATACTTAAATGTGTGTGGGAGGGGTGAAGCCAAAGGAGGGAAGGAAGAACTAAACAAATGCATCTTTTTCAGCTCTATCAAAGCAGCTGTAAAACAATGGGAGTTTGCCTGTTCTTCCATCCAGTTTAAACTAAAAGTAACTCTGGGACTGGAAAACTTGATACCTCCATCAAGAGCCTGTGGAATGTTTAAACTATTATAACATAAAGCACACTGGTACTCACACTGAAGGAAATGAATCCCAAATGCTCTCTCTGCAATCTTCCTTCCAGAGCCAGACAGATCCTTTACCAAGGGATTTTCTCAACACAGAAATTGAACTAACAGAGATGTAAAATTTGCAATGGATTTACAGCCTTTTATTGAGATCACAGAGGAGATGGGAACTGTGGCTGCAGCTCAGTTTTTGGAGCAGTAATCACATTCAAAGGCCTCTGAAAATTCAATAGATTTTTTTTTTTTCTCAAGTGACAACAACCACAGGATGTGACCATACCTATAATAACCTCTCCCTCCAGACAGGGAGATAAGCTCTAAAAACAGGAAGTTTCTACTGTAATCTTGAAAAAAAATCAACAGTCTGAAACCACACAACCCCAGTTCAGTTACATGACGAAGAAACTCTTCACTTCCCAAAAATCACAGGACAAGATACTCAGTGCATGGAACTACTTCAGGCATTGCTCCATCACATCTCTCCAGAATCCCCTAAAGCATGGAATAATGTGAATATTCTCAGTTTATCCCTCTTCTCCTCCCTCCACAGCTTCTAGGAGTAAGCAAACAAGACAGCTTCCCTCCCACAGGAAGCATTATTATTTTAGCAGTTTGCTGGGCTCGTTTTGATTTGTTTTTTCTCCAGCAGATGGGGATTTGCTGGTGCAGGGCCGTGTTTCACACAGCCCTCAGTCTGCAGCCACCTACACAGGAACTTTCAGTCAACTGAAAGGAAGCAGCAGATTTTTGATAGCTGCTATCAACCAATTAACAGCCAAAAAAGCTTTTTAAGATTAGTTTCACAATGTTGCTCACGCTGGAGATGAGGAGGTGGCAATAGTTAAGCAGGCTTACACCAACTTAGCAAACCCTCCCTCAAAAGCAAAGGATCCTGCTGGATATTTTACCACAGATCAGCTTCATGCTGCTTGTCAACACAATGCACGTTTTCCTGTCAGGATTCAACATAAAACAACAAAATCACTCTAAAGGCTTAAAAATCCCATTCTCGTGGCTGTGTTCTGACTCTGAATTTCCTTCAAATTCTCAAGTAAAACACACAACAGCCTTAACTCCATTCATTGGTTTCATGTGTACTGCAGCTATTACAGGAACGCTCAAATTCAGTATTTTCAGGAAGGCTAAACCTTCAACACATCCATTTTTCCCTTACACTGTTCCTTCAGTGGCCTATTAAAGAATTCAACATAAAAGGCATCCCAGGTCTTCTATTTAGCTTCTTGTGATATGGAGAGAAAACAGCAAAAACTTCAAATACATAACTCCCCACCAAGATTAGGCAACCAAATAATTCCAAGGCATGCCAGCAGTAAGGATGTGTGAGAGGATTCTATGGAATTTCCTTGGAAGTCCTTTATAAAGCTATAAAATCCCAGAATCCCATTCCCTGCCACTCCAAGGCGTGTCCCAGGCATTACATCTGGGATGAAATAACCTCCTGCAGATTGCAAATCAAGCCCTGAAACACACGAGCAGAGGGTCAATTCCATAAAACAAACATTCATTTAAGGAAGTCCTTACATGTCCTGCATGAAATTCGTAGGAAAAACAAACACTCCTGGACGCAAGGAACGCGTGAGTTTCAGAGGGTGTGAGGCACATTCCCAGGGTAACAACAAGCGGCTTTAAAGCCACCACAGACACAGCAAAACGGGCTCCAAGGTGTGCCCAGAGTGCAGCGAGGTGACAGGGCCCAGCTGCAGCATTGCCATCGACTGTCAGCCTCCAAACCAGGGTGGGAAAAACCCACCCAAACACTGCAAATCCACCTGAAGAGCCTCGAGTTTGCAACTGAAAATCGGGCGTTTTCAGTTTTGCCCTCGAGTGCTGCCAACAGCCCCACCGAGAGCACTGAGGGGAAATCCAAAAAGCACAAAGCTCAGCAGCATCCCTGGAAACTCCTCTGTGTGCCTGGCCCTCCTCCAGCTGCCAATTCCTTCAGCAACCAAGCCTTGGAGCAGGGAACAACAAAACCTGTGTGCACAGGGCACAGGAACCCAGGGGGGGACATAGCAACCCAAAGAGGTTTGGGAAAGCCAGGAGAGCTCAGGCAGATCCCACAACAAACCACGGGCACCTTCCCAGTTCTGAGTGCTGCTCCCTCCCTTTCTCAGCACCCTGTCTGGGTTTTGAGAGGTGAATGACAGGAACTGTTCAATTTTCATGCTAATGTTTTATCAGAAATAAGTATACGTGTCACATCATGAGCTCATTAACAATCCATTCCTAAGACTTGTATTGAAGCTTGGCAGGCAACTTCTCTCATGAAATGAGATCTGCTGCTTTGCTTTTTAGGATCTGAATGTGCTGGGGTGGCACATCAAGAGGTAAAAACATAGTTTAAGGGTTACACTTTATTCCAGTTTCATAGAATCATCGTTAAGCAGTCACAGAACACACACCAGGTTATCCATTTCACTCTTACGTTCAGCCATCAGGTTTGAGGAGGAAAGCTCTGAAATCACTTATCTGCTGCAGCACACGTCTGTGTAACTTCACATGCAGGTAAACATGCAGCTGCCAGTCCTCTCACTACTCCTTTCTCAAGGAAATCTCCCCTTTGGGGTACCAGCAACCAGCCAGGAAACTGTATTTGAAATGTATCTGAAATCAGCAGAGCCCACTGGACAAATGAGGTCAAGAACAAGGCTGACAATAGCCTTCCATTCAGTTCTTGGAATGAAAAGACAAAGTCCCTTTCATGGCTTCCACTACAAAGAAACCCATCATTAGAGCTCATTTTTGTCAGTTCATACAAAGGCTGAAGATACAGACAAGTGGTGTTTAAAAGAAAAGCCTTTGAAATCAAATGGTTCCCAAGAATATCCCTCCATCCATGGCAGATGGAAACTTTCCTCCTTTCCCTTCCTTAGTCCAGCTGAAGGTGGGAAGCACCGTTTTCCTCATCAGTTCCAGACCTGGGCTGTTTGGTTTGTTTGTGGGCTTGGTGGTTGCTTTTGTTTTTTAAATAACCTTTAAGACATCTCTCTGTTGATTAAACCATTTTCATCCTTCAATGAGTTTGATTCCTATTAGTTCAGACTGCAGAGCAGACATTGATTTTTACCATACTCAGGATCAAGAGAAGTAACAGCTTTTCCAATTAAACAACTGCTCACAACGTTAAGTAGAAAAATATGTCCACAGCAATAATGTGCAAGCATCCAGAGCACTCTGCAATGCCAGCAACAGCTCACACACATGCTTGTAATAACTTTAACCTTTAGCTCAGGAAAAGGAGGAAAACTCCATGAATTACAGGCAGTTCAGCTCCGGTTAACTCTGCTGATAAGAAGCTGTGGCACTGAGAGAGGCTCAGAATTACAGACAGCTCATCTTCCAGCTCGGAATTACCATCATTATACCACACAAATCACCACACTGGGCTTCCACACACTAAAATAGAAATCACAACCAGAAATGGTCCAGAGGCTGCTGCTTCTCCTCTCAAATGAAGCTTTTATACCAAACAAATCCATACAGTTCTTGCGTTATAGCCTTTCACAGAGTTGCACTGTAAATCAAATATTTTATTCCACACCCTGCAGCTATTTCCACATTTAATAACTGACATGGGAGACAAGCTTTAATCTCCATCAGGCTGAAACAATTACTGTCCTCATAACCACTCAAGTCAGAGGTAAAAATTACGACATTTCTATTACCTGATTGCATAGTCAGAAGGAAACAGTTACATTTTTCCAAAGGAAAAAAACAAAGGATCATCAGTGGAACCAAAAAGGGGAGCCCAAACAATCACAGCCCCCAGTTTTAATGTGCCAGAATGGCCAAGCACTCCAGGCACTCAAGGCTTTCTTATAACCTAGAAAATAAATAAAACAGCCCTGCCAAAAACCAGCAAAGAGACAAGAGATCTGACACTTGCAGATGTAAATATTCCCTGGCCAAAAACTCCAGCTTTAGATAACACCTTAAACTTTTTTCTTTTTTTTTTTTTTTCCCATCAAGGAAACAATTGCCATGCTTAGAGGAGAAATCTATTAAAAATCTACCTGAATTAAAGAGCTCTGGGAGTCACCCTGTGCTGTAGCCCAGCCCTGAGCACCCAAGAACCATCAGCACTTTGAGGCTTTACAGTGCCCAGGAAATTCCCTCCCAAGGACGTTTGGGAAGGGTCACAGGGCTGGGAAATGAAAGGAAAAGATGAAAGAGTCACACGGACAGTTACAGCCAACAGGAAAAAAACCCCTGTGTGAAATCTCACCGTGGAATTTCTCTATTATTACATGTTTTACTACCAGTTATTACTAGCTGCTAGAAAGGGATATTAAAAATCACAGCAGGTCAAGACACTGCTTCTTTCTCTATTAATATATTGAGGCAAAAATGCAGTGATTCACCTCCTGTCCAAGAAAGGGAGAAAATGCCATCAAGTTTGAACCATTCATCCTTTTATTTATGCTCTATAAAGACCTCCAAAGATACTTAAACACCCAAATTATTTAAATCAGCACGAAAACACACGGAAGGATGTTAGAGCTCACAGTGCAGGAATCCCCCCAGAGCTGAATAATTAAGCAGCATCTTCCAGAGGAACTCTCCAGGCCAAACTAATATTCAGGTTTGCAATAAAGTGCGAGCCCGTGTGGCTGGGGAGGAGGGCAGAAGGAAGGCAGAGCGATTTTTATTGTTTTTCTTCGGCAAAACGTCATCAGTGGTTGCTGAAGAGGGGAAGGAGACGCTGCCTTGGTTCAGAGCACCCTCTAGAGCCAGCTCCTCATCCCTGGCATCACAGCCGTGTCCCCTTCCCCTCGGCCCTGCTCCCTGCACACCTCTGAAATCTGCAATATTTTACCTTTATATATCGGGACGCTCAGCAGCGCTTTGCACTCATCAGGGAATAAATGTATTTTCTAAATTTACACCCAGTGCACATTCAGCTCTGTTCTCCCTGAAGTCCCATCCGTGTGCTGGTAACAAAATTAGACACTACCTCTGATTAAAGTACAAAGCTATTAAAAATAAGGCACTATTTATTTCTCAGTTGGAGGAGAATTAACCATCTCATCCTGAATAAAGACTGAGCTTTGTCTTCCCAGACTTCACATGCACCTTTCCCTGAACTGAATAAGGAAGCTGCTGTTTCCCAGTTTTTTTATATGGATTGCAGGAGCCATCCTTGAACTGGAGCTTTTAATTATTATTTGTAAGTGAAAGATTTTAAGGCATAGGATTTCAGTTAATTAAAATCCACTTAGTTATCAAACCACGACTAAAAGACCCATTTCAACTTGAAATGAGGGTAACTGCCATCTGCAAATGTATCATTAAATTCTCACTCTTTGATTGTAAACTTTTTGCTTAGAGCAGGTACATGCAAAAGATAGCAGTGACACAAGGCAGGAGCTGTGTAGAGAGCCTCTAATCAGGAACGATTAATCAATTCAATTATTAGGCATTCATTCCTTCTAAATCTGAGCCCTTAGAAGGAGAAGAACCACAGAAAAACCAGACTGCAGAATGTACTGATGTGTTTTTGGTTTTATCCCCCAAGTTAGGCAGACCCACACATGCTGGCTGAGGACACAGAACCAGTTACACAACACCAGCAGTTCCCAGGGAGCTCTGTAGGCAACCCCCAAATAAGGGGAAGGTTTTTCCTTCATCCCACCACCCTCACCTTCACTCTCAGTGCCAGGGCCACAGGTCCCAGCCCAAAAAGGCAGGGGAACACACAAGGTCACGCTCAGGAGCTTCACTCACACAGCTCATACCAGAAACCTCTCTTGTGTCTCAGAAAATCTATGATTATCCTTCTAATCTGCCTTGACGAGGACATTCATCCTTCATCTGAGGGGATTCAGAGAGACCTCCTGAGGACCTTCCTTTGGACACACTCAGACCTCTGAGGGCTGGAAGAACTCAGGGCTACCCCCAAACAACCCTTTCCTTCCTTTAAAGTAAATCACAGGGAAAATGAGGAGTTTAAATAAAAGGAATTTTTATATATTTAAATGAGTTCAACATAAAGCCAAAGAAGCAGAAGAAAATAATTTGTCTCTTCAACACAAAGTCACTGCCAGGAAAATAAAGATTTGGAAAAGGCCAGAAAAATTCTTGGCAACACAAACAGGCGGAAACACTGATCAACAGAAAGGATACAACACACTTCCATCACTAACTGTCTTCTCAGAGCTATTTGCTGCAAGAGAATCACAGCTTTTAGGGCCAAAACAAAGTGTCACAGCCAAGGCATCTCCCAGACTTCCTGCTCACAGAATCTGCAGTTCTCTAACACTCAGTGCAAGAAGCAACATGAAGTTTTAAGCTCATCCCTTCTTACACATTTACTTATCTTTGAACATCAACAAATGATTAAGAAGAGTAGCTAAAACCAGCACCTATTGAAAGCCAAACCTAGAGCCTCTGATAGCTCCAAATCTCCATACACTCTCTTGTCTACAGAAGGATCAATAGTCCAGCCCATTTTAGCAGAACCCATTCTCTCTGTAAACCCACCCCTGCCCCGATTCTAAACATGAGCAAATGGCCATGAACATAAAAAAATTACCTGCAATTCCACTGACAGAGCAGTCATCCTGGTGCCTCTCACATCCTTTGCTAAAAAACATTTCTTTAGACCTCATTCCCCTTTCACTTGACCAAAATAGAAAGATTAAGGTAAGCCATTTACAGCAAGGAAAACGAAAACTTATTACATGTTATTTTTAACCAGCTACACTGAATTTAAAACCATTTCCAGAAATTATGCCATGGCTTTCAGCAGCAACATTTATGCCTCCCACAGCTAAAGTCTGGGCATTTTCTCCCTCCCTTATATTAATGTGTTTATCCAACCATAATTCCATTAGCATTATGTAACACAGACAATCTTCTTAGGCATTTTATCATTGTCTCAGCCAAAACTCAGCCCCTGCACACACAAACACTGACTGTGGCACTGTGATCTCCCAGACCCTGCTGGCATCCAGCAACTGCCTGATGCAGAGCTGAACTGACACCTTCAGCTGCTGAGCAGCTCTGCCTCTATCCTCAGCCAAACCCTCTCAAAACACAACAATATCACTGGCCAGGGCACCTTTTCCCCTCACACACTCACAACATTAAATTATCATAGCACTTGAGATTCTTCCTCTAAGAAAAAAAAAGAAATTTAGAAATGTATTTCATGTTTATCAAATATCTACCCCTCCTGCACACTGAACACAGCAAATACTATTTGCAGTTGTGTCTGTAATTTGACATTAATTCCTTAATCTTCTTAAGGCAAGGCAAGCTTGTAGATCATTATGAGGCTATTTAGAAACGCACATCTCAAGTGTTACATGAAGTGCACATTTTATTAAGAAAGTAAGTTAACCCAAGTTTTGTGTTTTGTCATTCAGACACCTGACAAATAAATCAATCTCCTTTGGAGAGCCATGGGAAGATTCCCCATGAACCATTACTGCTGTGTAATCCTCTTTGGGGTGGCACAGTGGCTGCTAACGAGATTGGGGGGCTTTCCCAGTGGCTCAGCAGGACTGTGCCCTTTCCTGACACTACTCCAGTATCAATGCCAGGCATGGCCAGAGCAGCAGCTCAGAGGGACACAGGTCCCACATGGGTGCTGTCCCCACCTGTGTCCTGCTGTCCCCTCCTGTGTCCTGCCTGCACCAAACCCCCCAGACCAGGCCAGGAGGGCTCCCAGTGCCAGGGCAGCAGCAGCTCAGCACACCGAGCACAGGCAGCTCCAAAAACCCCAACTTTGGCAGCGTCTGGGCTGCCAAACCTCATTTAGAGCCCACAGGGGCTTCACCAGGCCTTTCTGAAATATTAGTAATAAATAAAATCAATAAAACCCCGAACCAGCACAGGGCAGAAACTGCTCTGTACCCACCACACACAATACTCCTCCTCATCCTCCTCATGTACAAAGGTCTTCAGCCACACCAGTGCTGAAATCCAAGTTCCTAGCCAAGGGGTTTAGTTAAGCCAATAAAGATGAGCTTTAAAACAGCTTTTAAAAAACTACCTGGGCAGGGTAAGCTCCTGAATAACAAGTACTGAGACTGACACTGCTGCCCTGGTGAAAGGGGGAGACCTAAAGGGAAGGGGGAGACCAGAGGGGAAGGGGGATGAGTGAGGAGATCCATCCTGGACAAGGTGCTTGGATTCCACATTCCCAAAGGACTCCAACCAAGAGAATTCCCTGGCTGGCATGTGCCAAGATGGATAAAATCCAACCTGCATGCAACAGTCTAAAGTTGTGAGAACTGATGCTACTTTCCTAAATTTTAAATTTTGTAAGCAATTTTGAATTGTGCTTAAGTTTCCAAAACAAGATTTGCTCTGATGCAAATTTGAATATTTCACTTGTTCATACGATGGCTCCTAAAGCTGATTTTGTGAAAAACAGGATGTGAAAGAGCAGCTACATCTACCAGCCAAATATATTTTGCTAGTTTTACAATCACAAGGCATTTTGTAATTAAATTGCTAATGTTGCAGAACCTAGTCTTGGTCAAATCTACATCTAATTACATTCATCAATTAGCCTGTAATTGCATTTTGCTATTTTTAATTCCTAAGATATTTGACAAACTGATATTCCCTGGGTTTGGTTCCTGGGATGGGGTGGATAAAAATGCCAGACTACAAAAGAGGCTGAATGGTTTGAAATATCCTTATGTTCCCAAATTCAGGTTTATCTGGAAAACAGAACCTGATCTGCAGTGTCCAGTGGGACAGAACGAGTGCTCCCAGTCCACACAAGCTGAAAAGGGATTCAAACACTACCCTGCCACATTCTGGTTTCTAAGTACTTCTGAATGCAGAAGTGAGCTCCTGAAGCTGTTTTTTCTGCCTCTGAAAGGCTTGTGCCCAAGTGATTACTGTAATTTTCAGGGAGATAATCCACCAAAAGTAAGGGAAATACCATTCTGAAATTTTATTTGCACTGTGAGCTCATCTAGTGGAAAGAATGACATTTCAGTACCTTTTCCTCCAAAATACCAGTAGAAGGAACACAGAGTGAGAAATACTTTGCTTCAGGGTTTTGCCTAAAGGTTCAAGACACAATTATAGAAACAAACTATGAGCTGAGTAGGAAACATTTTTTGTTGCCACAGAAAGCTGGAACCCAAAAGTGAACAGGCAGCCAGGCATTGATCATCAAACTCCTCTCTATAGCACACAATTAAACAGACAACTTTTATTTCCAGTATCAAGACACAGCTGAGTCCATGAAACAAGGAGCTAAAACTTTGCCAGACACCCCCACAATGACAATGAAAGCAGAGGGTTTGTCTCTCTGGGAAGGGTTTTCTTTCTAAAAATAAAGATGCAGATTATCCCACTACAAGTTATCTCCTGTTTCCCCAAAGGAGTCATCAGCACAACTACAAACCCATAACCCATGTTAGAATCAGCAGACTACAGTTAAAAAATAAAAATAAAAATAAATAAATAAATAAAGGTAATTTAGTGAATTAGCAGAGTTTGGCACTGAATCACAAGCAGATGAAATCCTGCCCTTTGCCTGAGTCACTGCCATTCCTAAGGATGCATCACTCACCCAGCCTCCAGCACAAGCAAGCTGGCCTGGTGGGTGCCAAGAGGATTTCATTTCAAGCAAGGAGTGACATCTTCTTCAAGAGCAGGTCCTTCTCAGCCATGGCAGGCTTGGTCTGCTCCGTAGTGGCTCCTGAAGCACTGCTGGAGTCCTTTGGAAATTATTCCCTAAGCAGAGAGCCCTAAGCTTGTCAGGAGACAAAGTTTACAGGGATATTTATACAAACTTCCTTCCCAAAAGAGTCACGATTCCTATAGAGATAGTGAATTACTCTGGCCACACTTCACCCACAGAAATTCTGCTTTCCGTGATGAGCCAGCAGTAATTGCAACCGAGAAAAACTAATCCCACTTTAAGAACTACTTTTAATGAATTTCAGCTCTATGTGCCAATTCTGGTTAAGAACCCAATAACTTTGGTGTTGCAGCTGATTAGGATCCAACCAAGTCGGATTTGCTGCCATTTACATTTCTCAGAATGTCCTAATATGATCAAATGTGATCCTAATACCAGCAAACACAAGATTCTGATTTTTTTTTTTCCACCAGATACCACAAAAGAAATCTGAGTTATTACCCAAGGTAGCAAACAAGTCAGCACGCCTTCAGCTGTGGTTAGAACCGAAACTGCCAGGCCTCACTTAGCACGTAGAGCTCTGCCTTTGCATATTTCTGTGTTTGTCTCACAGCTTATTAAGTTTTGCAAACAAAAGCAGTTGTGCTCTTGCCAACAGATTATCGCGTTTTATTATCACGGATCATTCTAAAACATCAATGTACCTACAGGAATAAGAGACTTGAACTGCAAGTGTCTCTGGGCAACTGCAGGGGGATTTTCTTTGTATCAGCAGCAGGCACACAGGAGTGTTTGGAATTGCAGGATGGTGTTTTCATCTGCCATGACAGCTGAGGCTGTGTAGATACCAAACACACAGTAAATGCAGCAAGCGTTTCTTTTAATAAACTACCACGGAAAAAGTATGAAAAAAATGATTCAAGCTGAGGACATATTGATGGGTACAAAATCCTCGAGGCATTATGCAGCTCACACAGGCTCATGGATCAGTATTATTGCAGCAACCAGGAGCCGTCAAAGCCAATTACCCCGGGGAGAGGGGCCGGGGCTCCCGCAGCTGCCGGAGCCGGGAGGGGCGGCGGCGGCGGAGCTGTCACAGCCAATTACTGCCAATGTTTTATTTATGTCAGGATACACCTGATCAGCGAACAATAAAGCCATTTTATAAAGGGTGATTACAGAAACAGAATGCAAAATGGCAACAACTGGCAGGGAGGTTTCGGCGTTCGCAGCCCGGGACAGCGGGGTGGGACAGGGCGGGTGGCAGCCCCTGCCGGGTCCCTGTGCCCGCTGTCCCGGCAAAGGCTGGCATGGCCTGAACCCCTTTTACACACAGGGACATGCCGGTCCACCTGCTACAATGGATTTAAGGAATTAAATCTGATATGCAAGGAAAGCGGGCAGGGGACGGGGGCGGGAGTAGAAAATGCTGCCACAATTTGGAGATAAGCCCACAGAACATCTTTCCTGTGCAACTCCAGCCTTTATTTCAATTGCCCAACTCAACTGACAGAAGAAAAAGGTTATCTGAGGGAAAAATACAGAAATTTCATCATTCTCCAAGGCTTGAGAACCTGCTTTGTACTTATCTGTCTTCATCTTACAATATACTACCTGCATTTTGAAGTTAAACAGATTTAAGTGGACTCAACATCAGATCCCAAAGAAAATATTGATTTTTTTTTTCCCCCCACAGATATATAAACTGTGTCTAGTTTTATTCACAGCAATTTCCATTACTTTCAGGAACAGGGCATTGTACAGAACTGACTGAACAGATCAGCCCTTACCAGGTGAAGATGCAGCTGGGGAAACCCCGCTTTGAGCAGCACTGACCTCCCACGAGAAGCTGTATCAGCCACCAAGCTGGAAGTTGGCACTTTGAGATAATTTTCTTTCATTATTTTGCTGCCTTACGTTCCAACTGCCAGCATTTCCTGTCCTCTCTGCTGGAGGATATATCACGACCCCATTCCCAAAGACACCACAGAGAGATCCACAGAGATTGGGTGATTCCACCAGCCACTGCTCTGGAAATGGGATTTCCACGTCACCTCTGGAACAGCCAACCAGCCTAAGTGGCCTGGACAACTTTTTTCTCAAGTATGGCTTTTCCAAGGACCAGATCTAAGCTGAGTGGTACTCCCAGTATTTTGTGAACTTGAAAAATCTACGGAGAAACGGCAAAAAGAAACTGAAAGCCCGAAGATATAGGAACTAAAAAACCCAAGACTGCATTAACCACTTCAAAAAGTATCAAGACAGGCAAGACAGGAGAGAATTTGGGTATGGCCTTCCCTGGGAGTAGATTGCAAAGAGTGCAAATAATGGGCATTTCAGCCCTGAAATCAAAGTATGAAAGGAATGGCTGTTGGGTGCCAAGCTGAGCACTGGATACTCGGATTCTCCCCTCCCTTTCACATATCATATATGCAATATTCTTCAAAGGGTCGTTTTGTTCACAAGGCAGACACTGTGCAAGTACAGCTGCAGGATAAGGCAGCATTTTAACACAAAAATACACTCCATGTGTAGAGTTTTGTGTGCACTTTGATACATTTTTTAAAATAATCTGTCCTGTAGGTATTCAAAGGAGCTACACAGGTATCTGCCAATAAATTTCATCTTCGTTCTTTTCTCTCCAAATGCACGCCTTTGAATTTAATCTAACTGTGCCACCATCACCCAATGTATTTATGTGTGTGAGGCTGCAAACATATTTAATCAAGGCAATATTACCCACTGGAGTGCCTGAGCTCCCCAAGTCCCCTAGAGAATACATTTGGTTTCAATTTTAATACCTGACAGGGACGCGCCCCACCCCTTAAAAAAAAATAAAATCAGGAATCTAGCAGATCTAACAGAATATTTCACAATGGAGTAGCACAGTGTATGCACTCAATCGCTCCATTTCCCAGAAGATTCATTACAGTTACATTAGAAAGTCAAATCAGGCAATTCTGCAGTCTGGTGAAAGCTAGCATATGAAAGCAGGTTAATACAAAAGAATTTCATTTTAAATAGAGGACATTTAGGACTTTTAAAAGCAACATTATGATAAAAATTTCAGGGTGTTTATTCTGGCTTCAGAGCACGCTTTTCAAGTCTCGTTTCAATGATGTAGCTGATTTTCTGAGGAGAGAGGGAGGGGATGTTGCATCTCCAAGGTTTGCCATCTTAATTACCCTCTGCTCCCACACGTGGCTCAGGCTCAGGACAGATGTCCTGCCCCCCTCAGCAGCCAGGGCAGGGCTGGGACAGCTCTGAGCAGCAAAAATGCCAAGTGCAGGCTGAGAACTCCACACTGACACATCCCAGGGGGCTCCATCCAGACAGAGGTGTCATTAATACAAGATCCGAGGCATTTGAAGTTTCCTGCTTACCTCACAACAGAGGTATTATATCTAATTATTACCATTTAGAACCTTGCCTCCATCTCAGCCAGTAAAATGCAAACAGTGAATGTAATTACTCACTAAACTAATAATGTAGGATGTGATTGACAGGAGGGAAGAAAAAAATCGGTTCAAGGCAATTTGAACTTGAGTACAAGCTCAGCTGAATGAAGAGCAATTCTTTACTACAAGGAAGACACCTCCAAACACACAGGTCACACACAGAGTCACCAGCAACATCAAAATCCCCCCAGAACAGAGTGCTTGTCACAGCACCAGCTCTGGCAGCATTAATGATGAACTTCATGCACCCCTGCCTATGTTTAATTTAATACAAAACCAAATGCAGTCAAAACATCTGGTGCATTATTGATGGTTACCAGGATAAATGAGATTTGACATTTCACAGGAACTCATTGGATATTCTACTTACACCCCACATCTAAAATGTTTCTGATTTTCCATCTCTTTGGAAAACACACATTGTGTGGATACTGAACTGATCACTGTTGTAAAGGAATCGACTTGCACAGCTAATTACTGAGAAATTAAGCAGCACAGACCACATTATTTTTTTCCCCTCTGCTAACCCAAATTCTCCTGAAATCCAAGAGAACTTCTGTGCTGTCCCATCTGAAGGGCAGAGCTCACAAGGAGGAGCTCTGTGGGTACAGGATTGTGCCACTGCTGCCCCTGGGATGCTGAACTGGCCCCTCTGAAGCCCCAGCAGGCTCCCTGCAGCCTTTTTCCATGTCTGAGATAATGCCAGACTGCAGGAACAAATGCACTGCAGGCCAAGCAAGAACTGTCTCCCTTTAATTTCTCACATCTTGACTCAAGAGCTGCACAAAAAGTTATTAAAATTAATGCAAACTATCATAACTCTGCCTTTTTATTACTGGTAATATTCCTTCTAAAATATTAGTCTCCTTGGCTGAACCAGCATGTCTTTTTGAAAATTGTCTTTGAAGATCAGAAACTCCTTAGCATAAAAAGTGAAACATGCAATCATGTTAATTTGACAAGGTAAAAGGGGGAGAAAAAAATCACTTCAGCTTAGTATTTCTGAAACTCAGGCTATTCCTTCATTTAAAAGAAAAAAAAAGCATTTTTCTTCCCTGGTTCCCACTCCAGTAACAGAAGTGAGGATGTAACAAAGGCTTTCGGTGCTCCAAGTGTTTTAAAACCAAAACAAGTAAGTTTGAAACTTGGCCAGTGGCCAAAGTAAACACCTCCCATCTTACATGAAATTACCAAGTTTGAATAAATTGCTGAAGCTCAAACAACCCTGGCAATCCGGTGAGTGCTCATCTCTCCTTGTTTGCATAATCAGCACCACAGCTATATATATATATATATTCATATATACACACACATGGAAGGAGGAGGCAAGAGCTTCAGCACATGTGTTGTATAAACAAGAAATTCCAGCTGGAATTTCTCACTCTTCCTTCCGAAGTTAAAGTGAGCTGCATGCCCAGCCCAAACACCACATTCTCCACTTATTTTATCAAAAACAAACACAGAGCATCCCCACACTCCCAGGTTTTCTATCAAAAACCCCACAACCCAAGAATTCCATGAGCTGGCAGAAGCATCACAGTTTTCCAATATCCAAGTGCAGCTTTTGGTAACACTTTGTGCATATGAATGTTCTAGTCTCAGATCATTTTTCCTCTCATCTGCCTTGCAGCAGGAAACGCTCAGAACAGCCCATTCCTCAGTGCTCCCATGTACCACAGCGTTCCTATGAGTAATCCACATTACCATTCCTGTTCCCAAATATTTCTGGATACCTCTGCAGTCAGTAATGGGCTCTTGATTGCAGAGCTGCAGAACAGCACGTTCAGAGCTGATCAGCAACCTGAGAATCACAGACTCCTCGGAGTCCTCCTGGGAGAGAAGCTAAATGCCAACGTTCAGGGATGACAGGGATGCTGGCAAATAATCCTGTTTCTCTGAGGTTCTAATTGCAGAGGTATTCCCTGGGAAACCCGGGGTTCTAGCTCTCACACAGGCTCAGCTCTCCTCAGGACAGACATCCAGGTTTTACAGAGACACAGACCCACCCACCCGAGTGTAAACACACAGAGCCATTCTGGGGTAGCTGTGACTGCTGCCTCAAACACCCAGCACTGACAAAACACCATTTGCAGGAGTGCAGAGTAACCTCCTTTTCATAATTGCTCACTCCATTTTTAAAAGCATGTTCCTCTCCCTTACAGTTACAGAATGATTTCAAAAGCATGAACCCATTAGACATTTGCCTCAGTCTGCCCTCAACAATAGCCTGGAGAGATAAAACTCTCATTTGTTTCCACAGAGGCCCTATTGATTCTGCTGTCACAGAATATGACTATTCTCTCCTCACGCTGCTTTTCAGAACAGAGCATTCTGCCGTGGAGCTGCACTTTTATTGCCTTGCCTGTCTCCCACAGCAGCTGTGGAGCAGTGGTTTCTCACAGCATCACCCCTCTCCATCCCAGCTGAGCTTTCAGCAGGCGAGGCACAGAAAAACCTCCCTTCACACACCCCGACACACGGGAGAGTTAATGCAAAGAAGCAGCCGGGCTGTGGGGAACACCCAAACTCCCTGCACTGACTGTTCCCACTGTTCCAGCAGGAACACCCAGCAGTCTGCGAGCCAGGAGGAGAGGAACCACCTGTCTTACAGGAATCACCCACAGCATCACACGGGTGCTTCTGGTTCTTTAAAAAAACAAGGTCAGAAGGCTTATTGCTGGCAGTGCTGTAAATGGGAAAGTCTCCAGGCTGATCCCGGGCTGTCGCTGCAAAGCTGCCACATTTTATTAGGACCAGGGAATATTGACTGCGTTCCATCCCTGGAATGTCAATGATCTGATCCTGCAAGGGAAGTCAGGCACGATTTCCATTTCCAGCGTAGAAACAGGCAAGGCAACACAATATACAGAAACTGAAAAAAGAATAAATTTAGCTTGCTGATATTTGGGTCAGTATGGACCAGTCCTGCAACATCTGCCAGTGATTTCATTTCCACCACAATAAGGACTAAATAAAGACATAAGAATTTAGCACACCAAGTATTTTACAGAGCTTACAGCAGGACCTAGAAACATTTCCAGTGATCCTGATCCAGCTCCAGTTATAATGCTGCAGCCACCTTTAGGTCACTAGAACGATTCTATTAACCATGGTGAAATTTCAGCTTCTCTGGTAGCAGGGAAAGCTCCTTCAAGTGAACTCCTATCAGAAACAGAAGTTATCTTATGAAGGTGGAGATGTTTGGAGATGGACTAAGCTAAGTCCAAGGGCTACATGGAGCTGCTCAGCCTGAGAGGCCACCAGTGACACAGTGAGAACTGTCCCTGACCTGTAATCCTGCCAGGCTGTCCCACTGAACTCAGTGTTTCCACTCCTAGCAGAATATTCCAACAGCCTTACAAATCTCCTCTTAACCTCCCCAATTTCCTAATCCCCAGCAGTACAGGAACTTGTCCCCAGCACCCTGAACAGTTTCAGGGGGATATCACTCACATTTGAGAGCTAACATATGGCTCAAACAAGCATCAGATTGTTGCACGGGTTTCATACCAGCCTCTGTAATCTCTGAGTTCCTCACATCTGTCTTTCATTTGGGATATAATTACACATTTATTTTCCATTTTATAGTTTAATTTCATATACTGTTTACTTGATCTGGGGTCTGACCTTGCTGCAGCCAAGGGACATCACGCTCCTTACCCATAAAAATGTGGAGCTTACAAAGTCCTGCAGCTCTGCTCACCAACAGATCCCTGTATTTATAGAGGAGAATTGCTCATACATTCTTCCCCCTCAACTACAAACACAAACTCTTAATACTTCACAAAAATCAAGTAGAAAAACTACAGAAACTTGACCAGCTCTTCTACAAACACTTAAAAACAACTGCAAAAAGCTTTAAGTGAACTGGGAGGTGAGGGGGCAGAAAGAGGTATCAATATTTAATCCACTGCTAAAAGTGTAGCATCAAAGCTGCATCAGGGTGGCATAACATTGCAGCTGGTTCCATTTTCGTGTTCTTACATTAAGAAACCAGCTTTTCCTTTTGCATTATGTATTAAATAGTACATATTTTAGAATCTCAGAAAATCATCTCTAAGCCTTGCTAAGCCTTTATAATTGAAAAAATTGCATTTAGCATTTTACCAGCTAGACATGCATGAAATACTAAATTCAAGGACAGAGCTGAGGCTAATTTCTTGATAATCTCCTGTGATCTACAGACCTTCTCAAGCTCACCACATCTGCAAAACAGAGCCATCTATGTAGTTCACATCCTAACCTAAAGCACAATTGCATTCTTCATGTTGGAGCAAGGGAAGTTCAGGCTTTCTATCCACACAGATTCCCTTCCTGAGAAAATTGCCACCATGTGGTGACTGGCCTGTATACTGGATACTACCCTGAATACACTGCCTGCCTGCAGGAGCATTAAGAAACCAAGGAGTTACGTTTCAAAACACAGTGATGCATTTCTCACAAGCTTGCCCATGAAAATCTGGGTCTGCAGGTTGCTCCAGACAGGAGGTTGAGTTCTCCCAGTTGCAAAGAGCAGCCTGGGAATGGTCAGTGCTGTGTGAGCTTTCCAGTCAAACCCACACCCTGGACACGAGCCCTGCCCAGTCCCTGACACCAGGCAGGCACACGCAGGCAGTGCCAGCACAGAGCAGCCTCACCCTGGGCCCGGGCAGAGCTGCAGGAACAGAAACTGGACATATTGGGAACAGAATTCATTTCTGGCAACCGAAGAGCAATTAACATCAGAATCCTTCATCGTCTCGAGAGTGTCCCCGCTGGAGAGCTGCGTGCCAGGCTGTGGCAGAGCCAGGGGTGATGGCAGCTGGGACTGCAGCTCTGGCACAGCCCTGCCACGAGGCACCAGCCCAGCCAGCTCCTGCCCCAGCCTCACACACAGATCCAAACAGCTACGAGGCAACTTCTTGGTAAAAAGGACAGGGGAAAATATCTTTTTTACAACACGTCCAGAGCAGAATAGTGCGGTACATTCCTGCAGCACCGCTGAAGGCACTGGAAACTGGGTTTACTCCATCCATTAACACATTGCACACAAAAATTCACCCCACTGATCATCTTGCAAAATAATAACTCATGTTTCCACAGCGTATCTGTGCAGAATCACACAATGCAAGTTAGCCCTGTTTGTTTTACCTTGCTGGGGCTAAAACACACCCCGAGCTGCCCGGTAGCCATTCCTAAAGGCCAGCAGATGTTTTTTCACACTGTACCAGCATTGTTGCTGCTGCACACAGGCACCGTTCATCCGGCCCAGAGGGAGGCCAGGCACTCCCTGCTCCGGGATGAATCCCGAGCACCACAAAGAGAGGCATTCAGGCACGGCACAACTTGCTAATGGGTTTTGATAACAGCAGAGACACCCACTGTATTCTTCATCACTGCTGCGACCTATTTCACAGTTCATTCCAAACAGATTTAGATGCATAAAACCGTCCTAAGCACTGCATTTAAAGACATTATCTCCCTAAGCACAGGATCCCTCCAACACCTCTCCTATATTGATTAAATGACCAACACAGCAAGGATTTACAAGTCCACTATAATAGAAACCATCTTCTCCAGCATCTGCTCATCAGTTCTTTGTGCTCCTTTATCCCCTCCACGCTTTAAGTGGTTTTCCATTTTTTAATAAAATACATTTCTGGTCACACCATTAAGAGCATCACCAGAACGTAAGAGCGCCCAAACGCTGAAAACAATATTCCTCCACTCAATATTTCTAAACAACCAAACATCACATTAAAAGAACAATAATAAAAAAGACAATCACTCTGAAATACGGCCTGGTTTTGTCAGCTAGTGTAGATTTTAAAAGTCAGATGCTTGCATTTTACTTGTCTGCCATTACTGGCAAATTAAAGCTATGAACAAATGCTGCGTAGGCAACAAATAATTCTACTAACACGCCAACAATCACTTTAATCTCTTCCACTTAACAACTCATGAACCTTTTATGAACATAATCTTCTAGAAGGTAGCTGGTAATACAAGATAATCCCAGAACAAGTTTAATTAAAAATACAAACTACATATAGCTCCATGCTTACCAACTCTTTCAGGCTGAAGGAGCAGGAGTGGCTATTATTAATAGCTCCGTTAATCTGGCAAACTGAAGTGCACAGGAACATGCTAGAGAAGCATCCAACAGACCATTTCCCACTGAAAAAAGAGCCCTCACAAATTCTAACTTTCCTTAGCACAGCATTTAAACCCCCCTGTTTTAAATAGCTGAACTAAGGCTTGCTTGCAGAGCTATGGATCTTACTTTTATAAAGAAAATCCAGTATAAGACTATTTATTGTTACAGGCTACAATGGAATTAATCAGAAACTAAAAGAAAAAAAAAAGGAAAAAAAAAAAAAGAAAAAAAAAAAAAAAGCCTTTTTCCTTTAGGAAACAGAATTTGAGTCACTTGGCTGTCAGATGGAAGTCAACATGGATTTCATTTCACTGCCAAGAACCTTATTTGACTGGACATAAAAGACATTTGCTATTTTTAAACATACCTCATGTAATCATTTAACCAGAGCCCTGTAATTCAGACCGGGGAGCTCTTTCCACATTCAAAAGCTGATCAGAGCACGGGTCTTTACAGCTCTGTTTAAGAGTTGGCTTCTTGCCAATAAATACAATTTGCACTCCCAAGCTCCCCTAATAACCATCTCCACAGCTCTTTCCCCTTCTCCTAAACCCAGTCAGAAATATTTTCAGCTGCCTGAGAGCCTCCAGAAAGCTTTTTCTGCTTACCTTGACCACAGTCACTGCCTCATCCCCGTGGCAAGCAACAGCCAGTCCAGGCAGGCCAACACTGGCCAACAGATGGACACTCAGTGGTTACGGGTGTGTCCAACTCCTCACTGCCCTGCGAACAATGAAACCCAAAATTTCACTCTGCCCCGTGGTGCCAACAGCCAAACTGTCACAAACACAGAAGTGGCAGCTCCCCGTGTCCCAAACCTGAATCACTTTCTCACCTCAAGCACAGCTGAGTAACTGTGAGCTTTGCAGTCACTCAGAGTCACAGAAGGAATTCTCTTTAACACAGAGGAGCAAATGTATCTCTGAGGAACTCTCCTGACACACACAGAATGAAGTGATGTGTAGGTGAGCTGTGACATTCTTTTTGAGAAGCACATTTCCCAAACCAGTAAGTTTTCTATATTTTTTTTCCATTTTCCTTTTGGATGAGACTGTGCCATGAAGAAAGGCACTCTAAGGGCTCTTTTCCACACCAAGAAAATAGCAAGAAATCCCATGCTGGAGAAAAAAAAAGTGCACAAGCCAGCAAAATTAAACCTTGTGATCTAACACAGATTCCTTTAAATGTGTTTCAGCTCTGACACTTCACTGAGAACTAGGGGCACAGCAAATATTTTTGCCTCCTACAAGAGAGAATCAAATTTTAGACACAGCTGAATGAGTTGCCACTACAGAGAAATGTGGGTTTCCTCAAGCTCGGGATCATCAAAAAAGCCGGACCATACAAAGGCTTTGTCCTTTCAGGAATCCACCCCACTAATGGTAGCAGACAAATGCAATTCCCATGAATTTCCAGCTCCTGCAGGGACCTGGGAGGGTGCTGTGCCTCGGAGGAAGGACTTGCACATGTGGAAGGCAACCCCTCCAGATGCTGCACTCTAACAGCATTTAGCAGCTCCCTCCTCAAGAATGATGTGATGCATTTCTCTACCCAGGGCTAGCCCCAAATGTCACACTCCCAGTGCACCCTTCAGCTCTAAGCAGTTGCTCACTAATGTGAAAGCTTCCAATTCAGGCACTGTTCAGTCCCCAGAGCACTCAAGGTTTGTTTTGATACCAGTGGCTTAAAAAAAAAAAATCAACAAAAGCACAACAAAACCCTAAAAATTGCACTGTGCAATATAGAGACAACACTCGCAGCCCTCCCTGACAGCCAATTTATCTGCAGCCCAAATTCAGAGCTAATCAAGTCACCAGAATAAGCACATCAGGCACGTGCCACGCTCGGGAGCTCCTCCTGACAAACACTTAACATCTGCAGCCTTCTGAACCACCAGGCATCTCTCCCCAGCTGCACAAGTCACTGTGCTATGGATGACTGGCCCCTGAAGTCCTATTTCTGCAAGCAGGAACTGATGACCTGAGAACTGTGAACATCAAGGAACTAAGCAGGCAGCAATCTCCGAGGGATGCTGCCCAAATCGGTTCTGCCCACACAAAAATCAGCTCCTTTCAAAATTTAAAGTGTTTTTTTGCCTGAGCACTGAAGACAAGGGCTTTGCTGCTGCTGCCAAGAGGTACTTTTAAGGTACCTTTTAAGTCAGGTGTCTTTCTGTATCAGCATAATGTGGAAAATGAACGCAGTGGGCCTTGTCTTTATTTTCTCAAAAACAAAAAACAAAAAACAAAACAAAACAAAACAAAAAAAAAAAAAAAAAAAAAAAACCAACTAGGGGGAAAAAAAATTCACATTCAAGAAATGAGGCAAACTCATGCACATGCCTAAGTACACACAGAAGAGAAGGAAACCCTCCTCCCCCAGCCACGCTCCCTGATAATAGTTTGTGTGATCTCAGTTTTATTTAGGAGTTTAAGGAGTATTTTGGTTTTCCTTGTGACACCACCTCATCTCTAATCACAGACCAGCCAGAAAGGCCACAAAAGCATCCAGGCACACAGAGAATAGACCCGGTTGGACTTCAAACAGAAACTTAAGATCACAGAGGCATCAGTGTTTCCTGCACTGCAATATTAATCTCTTCTGCCTAATTTTCCTCCCTGGAGCCCGCCCTTCCTCTCCCCAGGGAAGAGAGAACACAGATTTGATTCTTCATACACCCACTGGACCACAGACTGGTTTAAAGAACCTTATTTAAATGAGGTGCAAATTATGTTCCCACTGAACTGGATTCTACAGAACATATTTTTATTAAAACCAAACATGTACATAGGAAATATCCCCTGGCTTTCCTCAGCTTCCTTTTGGGTGACTCCACCTCTTTCCATCCTGGAAGGCTCATTCAGCATTCACAACTTCACCTTTGTGCACTTGGAAGTGAAATCCCAACTCCACTCGGTTTCAGGAGGCAGAGAAGGTTCCTCAGAGAGCATTTCCAGACTTGACTGGGATGTGCTGTCTGCAGGAGCCAAGAGCCCATCAGGGACACGAGTGACACCAAGGGCAGGACTCTGTGTCAGGAGTGCTCAGAGCTGCCCTGCCTCATCTTTCTGCTCCACTGAAAACTCAAATATATAAACCAAGGGCAAGATTATTCCTACAAAGCGTATTTTAAAGGCAAACTTGATCCAGGACAAGAATTACAGCATAAAAGAGTTCTGAAAACCACGGGAAACAGCAAACCAGAAATTTATTCTAAAACTTTTAAGGAAAACAAAAATTAATATAGCTCAAATTTGGCATCTAACATAAGAGGCATTTTAAAAACAATAAGAATAATTTCCATTCAATACCAATCAATTAGATATTCTCTACAGCTGCTGCTATGGCAAGTTCCTAAGCTACTCTGCTATGGCCAAGTAATACCAAATAGATACATCGGGACACAAAATAACAACTGCAAAGATGCAAAATACAGTTGCCATCGAATTAGGCTTCTAAGTAAAAGAAGAGCAAACGTCTTGTATTCAAAGGTACAATGACATGGAACAGAGCTCAGTGATGTTTTGATGCAAATATACCATTACCTATATACATATATTTATATATTTATGTTTTTAAAGCATTAACTACCTGTTTCATGATCACTGTGAAAAGGAAACATCGTGTTTAACTAAATCAAACACATCTTTAGATTAGCAGAGTAAACAGACACAGAAAATTGCACTTTCTTATTGCCTAACAGCTATAAAACTCTCTGATAACAAAGTACCCTCACACCTGTTTTGTAAGCAGACGAAAAAACTGCAATGAGTTACTTGGCTTAAAGTTCTACAATGAGTTTTGTGGGGTTTTTAAGTGTCTGGAGCACAATCCAAATATTCTGACACCAACATCTAAATTCTTGTCAGGAATTAACAACCTGGAATCTTCCCAGTCTCTCCCGTTGTCTGCTTGTACCCTGACCTTTATCATGCCCAGGAATTAAACATGTTACCCAAGTATAATATCTCTGGGATTTATAGAGGAAACACGTTCAGTTTCCAACAGAACATCGTGAACAAGAGATTCACAAAGAATCCTTCCCAGCCTTGGCCTCTCCCCAGGAATATCCAAGATGTGCATCAGAGCAGGCCCAGCAAGAAGTGTGAATGGAACTTCTGGGGACTCTGAAGTCTTGACTAAACATACACAAAAGTAATTACATTCCACATCTTGCTAAACTCGTACTTTGGGACAAAAGCCGTGGAAGGAGTTATTTGATGACTAATTAGCGCAGGGAAGAGCACGTTAATTGAGGCAGGGCTGCAGAGAGCAGTGCCGGCCTGGAGAACACGAGCACAGCAGCTCCACTGCTCACACTCCAAAGAGAAGCAGTTACACAATAAAACCCAACAATGAAGGACTGAGGCTATTCAGCATGAAGACAAGCAGGAAATAAGAATCAAATGACTTTTTCCAGCCAGAAGAATGAGCAGATATGCTGTTTACAGGCTGTTTAGCAAAGCCAGCCCTGGAAGGTGAGTTGTGACAGGGACTGAGACTCAGGGAAAAAGAAACATCCTCAAACACTTACATTAATCACCAAAAGGAGAACAGGGAGAATCTCAAAGTCTACAGTGGAGAAACAGGCAGAATTATGAAAAAATCCTAAGGAGAGGTACAAAATAAACATTATACAAATCACATACATTCCTAGTGAGCTGCTAAAGGACATGTGAGATACAGCAACGTGTCACTGATAAATCCAGAACCTCCCTATGAATTAGTACAATTTAAAAATAACCTTCAGATTACCAGGCTGTGTGCACCACTGCCTGTTCACCTACTGCCCTCCAATATCTCAGAAGTCTGACCAAGCACTCCAACAGCAGCCAGGACTGCTCCAGCAGAGCAGAAGAGAACCCAGATTCTGCCTAAGTTTTCTTCCAAGAGCAAGGTTTCCCTGATCAACCACAGAGGCATTTGACTCACAGCGATCTTTACGTGTAAAGGTAAATAGGTTTGTTGAATCATTGAGCAAAGGTTCTCATCTGAAGGGTTTCTGTTGGAAGGCAAGTAACATAATTCAGTGGTTTAAGGAGCAGTCAGAGCCAGGTCTATTAAGTTTCATGAAAATGAATGACCTTAGAGACATAAATTAGATTTCCTGCATCTCACTCCCAGTTTGTAGAAATGAGGATTAAGTGTTTAAGTCTCCTGCACCGACCTCATTAGAAGATCTTTAACAGAGACACTACATTCCTTCTTACCCAGGCTGTACCTCCCTGGCACGGCAGCACCAGGTACCAAAGGACACACAGCCACTGTAAATTGTGTTTCATTCACCTAGAGCAGGAAACAACTGCTCTGATGAACCTGTGTTCTATCTCCATTCGAAGCCTATCTGAAGGTCCCAATCGTCTGCCACCACCATTTTTTACTGGGTATTTCTCAGGGAAATACAACCCTCAAAGCACTACAATTCCATGATCTACGGCACTTTCTTCTTTCATATTCATGACGCTTTTCATGTTAACATGCATGAATGGAGACTCCTAAATCAAGGAAAAGATAAAGAGGCATTTTAGCATCAACACCATGTATTCCAGTCCCTGGTGGATGCTGGCATCAGCAGACTACTGCCATATATGCACTTGTTTAAGAAGATTCATAATCCTTAAACACATATATTTAATAGCTTTGATATTTAGCACAAAGCTGCTGATCCCCTAACACCCTATAATACATAGTTAATTACTAACTGAATTTGCCATTTTCTTGAAACCAGGGAATAAACTGGTTGCCAAAACAGTAAGCTTTGACAGAAACCATCATATTCTGGTTTGATTCTCTGTTTCACCACACCAAAACACTCAAGTCTAGATCATCCTGCTCTACATTGCAATGCAACCACGTAATTACTGCAGGTGCTCAGGTTTAATGCATGGTGCAGTCCTACCAGCTCCCTCCAGAGCACTGTGATCTCAGCAGCAATAAAGAAAAGGCCTCTCTGGCTTTGTTTTTGTTAAAATTTTAAAGATATTAGCTAAAATGAGACCATGTGCCAGTTTATGCAATACATGGGTGGTTATGGAACAAGCAGTGCTGAAAGTCTGCTGAGCCAAGCTCTGAGTGCAGGGCTGAGATCCCAGGGGTCAGAGCCACTCCGAGTTAAGTGTCCAGAGCCATTTCCTGAAGCACAGACACAAAAGGGCTGCTGAAGTCACCTGTCCTCCAGGGAAGGAAACCTGGCACCTTCCACTGCTGCCATGGCAGTGAACACCTGCTGCATGTCTGACACTGACATTGGTGGGGAAATGGTGCAAACACACCCACAGATTCATGGCAAACCAAAGAAAAACTGGGTTTTCCAGAAGTTTTAACAGCGACTTCTCACTGGTAAGAAATTCTGCTCCTTACTGGTTTGATTCATTTTTAGTAGGTGACAAGAATGTTTCCCCTGTGTGTTTTACCAACAGTTATAGGAGATGCCTGCTCCCAGACCAGCTGACACTGACAGTGCTTCCAAAGAGCTCCAAAAACAAGAAGGAAAATCTGCAGGAAGATGGGCCCAGTGCCCAATAACTTGTCTGCTTCCACCCCAAACCAGTTGGCCACATGAAAAGGACCAACATAAAGGAGACACTGCTCATCACCCAGACAGAAATATTTATTAGCACTGAATGACATAACTTCCTTTCTCTTTCTTTATCCTCTTTCCTCAGAGAAAACAAACTTCCCTAATTCACCTCACTTCCCCCCTTCCCCCCTCCCCAATTCCCTCCTTCTCTTATTTCATGCCAGTAACTTGTAGTGCATAATGAATTTCCAACCAGCCTGCCACGACAGCCATCTCAGCAATAACCAACATTCCTGAAAGTTTTGTGCAAGCCAGCAGATGGATAGGAAAAAACTCTCTAATTAATTACATCCCCAGAAAGGCATGGCCAGACAGAAAGCAGCATTTGGAGATTTGCTTGGCAGCCAGGAGCCCATAGGCACAGCCATGTTATTGCCCACTCAACTGTTAGGAAGGACAGCGGAAAAAAAGAGGATTTCACTGGCAACAGGGATGGAGGGAGAAAATTTCAGGACTTCCAAGCTCCTGTCTCCTCAGCAGAAATACTAAAACAGAACCTTCATTAGCTCCCGCTGATCACGAAAATTAATTTACAGTCCAGCCCTCACTGCCTGTACTAGAAAAGATCATGGAACACCCATCATCATAAAGGAGAAATCCTGTTACATATTTGAAACAGGCCAAAATTGACTCTCAGTACCAGGGATTAATAATACCAGGGTAACTTTTTTTATTACAGACAAGTAGATTAAATACATAGATTAACTAAGACCTCAGAATTAACGAGCACTCATTTTCTTCCACTTATCCTGAATCTTACCATGTGAACTGGCATCTCATTTGTGTTCTGTAGGAAGAACAAAAGACAACCTACAGATTCAAAGAATCACCCATTTTTCAATAACTCAATCATCAAAACTTACTTTCTAATCTACCAAATTTATGTGATACCTAAAGTGATCTATGTTTTCAGAATCGCACTTTTACCAGAATGAAGATACCGATATGCAAAGAGAACCCTTTCTGTCTGGAAGCACCAGCAGCTCTGGCCCAGTGCATTCCCAACAGACATTTCTAAGAATTACACACACACACACACACACACAAAAAAAAGGTGATCATTGTCCCCACCGGGCACACAGGGAAAAGTGATGTTTGTATCCAAGCTAGCTTCACTTTTCTCTAGGTCAGCATACAATTCTGGATGCTCAGTGAACTAACAAACATTTGCATTAAAAAACAAACCCAGAGCCCAAGCACACAACACCTATTGAGGCAGGCACAGCCAGGCTAATATTTCGATCTGTTTGTGCTTTTCAGTCCCTTCCAGGCAGCCCTTGCCCCTGTGGGCTGCAGAAGGAGCCAGTGCAGCATTCATATCTTGTTTGCTCCTTTGTTCCCCCATCAGCCTCTCTGAAAGGAGCAGTTGGGCACAGCCACCAACATTAGCAAAGCCTGTGTAAAACGCTGCTGGCAAAGCCACACCAGAGCACAAAGCTGCCTTGTGGATGCTGCTCCCCAACACCTCGATCACTCCAAGGAGGGCACGGATTTTCCTCCCAGCAGCTTGCTGGAAAAGCCATTCCCAAACTGCAGCTGATCACACTCACCTCCCTTTGCCACCTTCCCCAGTGCCCATGGCAGCCTCACACACCTCTCCACGTCCCTGTTCCAACAGACCGACTCCACAGCAGCGACCTGCAAACTTCATTTCAGGCAGCTTTTAAAAAAGCACATTAAATAAACAGGTCTCTGATCAATAGGGGGTTTGTTCTGGTAAGGTTCAAAGATAGGTTTCACTTACAAATATGCTGTATTTTAGGCCTATTGATTTAAATTTAAGCTCTGAGCTAAAATCAGAGAGTATGCATCCCTTTAAGTCAAGTTGGATGATTTGTTTAGACTTCATGCAACTGAGAAAACTGCAATATACATAAAAACCAGAGTGAAAAATAGCTGAACATTAAAAATATTCAGTCTAGCCAGGACGCCACCTAAAAAAACCCCAAACACCAGTTCATTAGAGACTTAGAGAGTTGGTTGCTTTGAGTTTGTTTGGGTTTTTTAATGGTTAACTCCAACCCCAGCCACCCCTTTTTAATTTATGTCCTTGCTCCCTCATCTCATTTCAGGATCACATAATAACTAATTGTTTTCCAATTGTCATTATTTTTCCAACTAGAAATTCAGCACAATTCGGGCACTGTGCTCACACACCAAGAGCACAGAGTGTGACAAGGCACTGAGGCTCCCAGGGTCCCTCCACAGAGCTCCCCCCGGGCAATCCCAGGGTGTGAACAGCCCTGCTGGCAGGACAAGGCCCCTTCTGCAGGGCCATTAGCCCTCACTAACACACACTCACTAAATTCTGTGTGCTCCCAGCACACCTGGGTCCCCTCCCTCTGCCAAAAGTGAAATAAGTTCTTTATGGGCAAAACAACCACCCAGCGTGGCTGCAGTGGAGAGATGCATTTTGGAGCCGTGAGAATAAATTTACAGATTAAGTGCTATTTTAAAGAGTCGGTTATTAAAACACAACATCGAAATGCCCTTTTTCTCACCTGAGCTGCAACCAGTGTTAACAATTACAGCATCACAGAATCTCCTGAGCTGGAAGGGACCCACAAGGAGCAGAGTCCAGCTCTCAGCCCTGCAAAGACACCCCAAAATCGCACCCTGGGCATCCCTGAGAGGTGTCCAAATACTCCTGGAGCTCTGGCAGCCTCAGGGCCGTGCCCATTTCCTGGGGAGCCTGGGCAGTGCCCAGCACCCTATGGGGGAAGAGAACCCTTCCCTGATCTCCAGCCTGACCCTGCCCAGGCACAGCTTCATAAGTTCCCAGCTTCAAAAAATCACACATCACATCTCTTCAAAGCCATGAATATTGTCACTTATTCACCTTTTGCTGTGGCAGCCCTGAATCTACACCCACAACTCCACAGGGAGGACTCTGCATGCAAACCCCCACCAAGGCAGAACAAATCCCTGGGTGCAGAGAAATCACTGCTTGCTAATCCACCAGGAATGACTGCTGAGGGCAGGTCTGTCTCTCCTGGTCCCACTCACCTTTTCTGCCCAAGAAATGCTCCCTGTTTTGCACAGGAATCTCAGCAGCTTTGTCCAGGTGCAGAGTTACCCATCCCAGTCTCTGCACAATCTAAATTCACAGGGCACAGGAATCCCAGAGGCACGGACAGGCAGGACAAGGGTCTCACTGCACCTCTCTGAACTCAGCCCACAGCATTCATGCAGACAATAGCCACAGTCTGGCCACACCAAAGCTGGGAGTGGGAGAAAAATACCCAAAAAGTGTCCTCAACCCAGAGGCAACCACCACATTCTATTCAGGTAAGGCAAATGAAGTCACTTACCCCAATTACACACTGAAGTCAGCTAAAGAGTCCAAACCCAAGCTCAGAGACCTCATGATTAAACAATGACAGTCTCTGTTTCCTGTTTTCCAAAGGACCCAGCACACTGGCAACTTTTGCTCAACAACCATGTTATTTTTCACTCCCTTCTGCACACCTCAGCATCTCCAGGTAGCTGATGTCACCAGCGAGCCAACTGAGATTTTGCCATACCTCACCGGCCTAACAACCCAAAATCTCAGCCCCCTTGTGCAGCAGCTGCTCTTTTACATCCTCAGCACCACCAGAGCCCTGCGAGGAGGAAGGGGCTGCACCCAGTGATCCTGGGGGTCCACTCCAGCTCCAGACATCCTACAATTCTACAGCTGGTCTGGGCCTTTCCACAGATGCTGCTGGAAAAACAAAAGCCTCAAACAATCACAAGGAAGGGAAACCGTGTCTACACTGAAGTCAACCCCTGCACTTCCTCTTGCTTTTGTCACCCCGAGGCTTTTATGTGCCGTGCCCTCCCGTGACAGCAGTTTCCCTCACACGAACACCTCTGGAGCAGCCCCAAAGGCACCAGAGGGGCGTGGGGCGGCGCAGTTTTTATCTGCGGGCGGGTGGGGTGTCGGTGCAGGGGGTGGAAGGCAGGAAAGTTGCGCGGGTTCAATGGAGTGCACTTCCGAGCCTCACCTCGCGTGCTCCCGCTCCGCACAACGCCGGCGAGCCCCTTCAGCTGGAAATGCACCGCTTGCTGCCTCCGCGGCACCAAAAGGCCGTCCTGGGGAAGCAGGGATGGGGCACGGAGCGCTGCAGGGTCTCTCTCTGCCCCTGCTCCGCGGAAAAAGGCGCCGTGCGAGCGAGAGCGGAGTCCCGAAGGCAGCGAGCGCAGAAGAACAATGAGCTCCCAGCCCGGGCATTGTGTGCAGCCACCTCCTGCTCTTCCCTCCACACCGCGGCCACAAACACCCAAAATCGCCCCTCGGCCACGCCAGGCACGGAAATCAACCCCCTCCACCGTCTGCGAGGCAAACTCGAGCAGCAAAACCAGGAGGAGACGTCTTTACCAGAAGTGCTTTTATTATCATAGACACGTTTCCACGCCTCTTAACCACCATGGGTTTCTCAATTCTAAGGGAGCTGGGTACAAAAGGGAAAAAAAAAAAAAAAAAAAAGAAGAAGAAAAAAAAGAAAACCCCAAAAATGTTTGCCTGGCAATACCAGAACAACAAAAAAATGTTGTACATTGCACATTTTTAAAAAATTCGACATGTGCCTTTCACAACCCAGAACTACTTCTTTTGATACATTTCTATCTGGTTAAAGCCCACATTTTAGAAAAGGCACACTACCTGAATTGACACTTCAGATCTGTTCTGAGGAAGCATTTTTACTGAATTTTAACAGGATGAACTGCCGGCTGAGGCTCCTCAATTCAGCTGCACTGGTGCACAGGCAAAACAACACCTCTGGTTTCAATAATTGGCCAATGTAAGGCAGGAGTAAACAGCCATCAGACAGCAGCCTGCTGACTGCATAAAAACCTCCTGAGCTCCTCATCTCCAAGAACACTGCTGCTTCGAGGAAAAACTCAGCACAAGAACTCAGCAAACCAAAATAACTGCAAGCAGCCTGTAAAAATAAATCTAAGGGCAGAGACACCTCAACAATGAATCATATTGTTTTCTTCCCAGCAATTTCTTGAGCAGTCAGTTTCAGCAATGAAGTCTCCAATGTTGTCTACCTCCCACTACTTTTCTGATTCTGGGCATCTTCTTTTCACGCTTTGGAAAGAAAAATGGGAACAAAACAAAACAAAACAAACGAAAGGGGAAAAAAAAAAGAAGAAAGAGAAAACCCCACCCCTTTTCCATGCTACTGAAAATGTTATGATTAAACCAATTTGCATAAAATCTTCATTTCAAGATTCCATACCCACACACACGAAAGCAAGTGTGCCTTTTAAACAGCTAAGCCGTCCTCCCGTGTGTGAACATTTAAATCATATCTAAGCCATACACCCCCTTTATTTGGATGGCGAGCAAGTTCAGCACATTATTCCTGCGGGAGAGCGCCAGGCAGACACGACAGACGAGCAATAAAATAAAAGAAATAAAGAAAGCAACGCGGATAAAACAAACAAATAACCCCCCCAAAGACAGAGGCAGAGCCCAGCCCCGGCAGGCAGAACTCCGCCGAGGCTCTCGCTGCCCCCGCCGGAGCATCCCCGCAGCCCCGCCGGAGCTCCCTCCGTCCCTCCGTCCCTCCGTCCCTCCCCGCGCTCCCCGGGGGCGGCCGCGGCCTCTCCCCGCCACCGCGGCCCCGCGCCCACCCACCTCGGCGGGCTCTACAGCATCCGCGGCGGCTCCGGGGCGCTGCCGGGACAAAGCGGCGGCGGCGGCGGCGG
>VZTR01027459.1:123966-200448 GCA_013400775.1 Chaetops frenatus | reverse complement strand
TGGCTCGGAAGGACCGCACAGCCCGTCCTGTCGCAGACCTTGCACTGTCCCCGGGGCGGTCCCGGTGCCGGTGGGGGGGATCCCGGTGCCGGTGGGGGGGATCCCGGTGCCGGAGGGGGGGGATCCCGGTGCCGGGTGAGGATCCCGGTGCCGGCTGGAGCAGCCCTGCTGCGCCGCTGCTCGCTGTGAGTCACCTCCCTCTGTCCAGGACCTGTCCAACGTGCGGTGTTTGCTCCGAGCTGTCTCGTTCTCATGAGTAGGTGAGCGCTTAAGCAGCCTGAGGAGTGAGTGTGTGTGAAGTGTCTTCAGCGGGAGGCGAGGTACAGAACTCACGGCTCTGGCAGAAGCTCCAGTCCGTCAGCCCTCTTAGGTTCCACGCTCTGGATCAGTCACATTAAGCTGCTGCTCCTGGCCCTGCTCTGAATGCTCAGATTATGCATAAGGGCTTTGCTGGATAAACAGCTGATGCTGCTTCTTGCTGCTCTGTGCAGCGAGGAAGTTGACACAACAGCAGAATTCCAAATTACTGAGCAGCAATTAATGAAACACTTGGTCACTTTGGAGATTGTTTTTAAGCTTCTTCATCTCTGAGCTATCACATATTTAGACAAGATAACACGAAGGTACCAGAGCTGAAAACAGAGCAAACTTGTTATTTAACATTAACCTCACCTCTCCTCCACAGGCCAGCAAAATAAATCACATGGCAGTAGAGAAAGTCACAGGTTCTTCCTGGGGATCTGAGCATTTTCATGTGGAATTCTATCTTCCTTCTGAAAAGGCACTCGGATGTGTCAGGGCAGCTTTTGCCCTCAATTACACCCGTGTAACCCCCCCTGTTTGCTGCCTCTCTAAACTGGCTCCGTGCTCCCTTCCAGTGCTGCTGCAGAGATAAGTTTGAGGCTGTTATTGCCTTCAGCAGGGGAAGTGAGAACTGTTCTCACCGAAGAGAAGGGAACACACAAGGAGATCTGAGCTCTGCACATCAGAGGAATTCAGTTCTCTGCCCTGAACACACAGGACAGATTTATCCCCAGCATAACTTCGGGGACATCAGCAGCAGAGGGTGAGACACAGAGCTGATTGTGTTCTAATAACTCATTTAGATAAGGGTCTAGAAATGCACATCAGTTCTGAGTGTGACACAGCCATCTTACAGCTACACTTAGGCTCTCCTTGATAGAGCCTGATTCCATCTCTCCTATTTTCTGCACTAATTACAATTTCACGTTCCTTGGCCTCTGGATGTCTGCATTAAAATCTCCACGAATTGCCACGGTGGCAGGTTTGCCTTCAGCTTTTCCCAGTCACTCTCTCTGTGATGGGGAAATCCTCCACAGCAGCCTCCTTCCCTTTCTCTTCCTCTTTCCTCCCCTCCACCCTGGTGATGGAGTCACCACACAACGATTAGAAATGTTTACTCACAACATTTTGATGCTGGGTTTTGTTGTTAAACAAAACTAGGCACTCTTGGGGGAAATATCCTCATAAATATGTGTATAATGTGTGTATCCCTGTGCAGAGGAGGCCACACCCTTGATTAGAGGGATGGGGCACAAGGAAAGGCTGAGAGAATTGGGATTGTTCACCCAGGAAAAGAGAAGCTCTGGGGTGACCTCATTGTGACCTTCCAGGACCTGAAGAAGCTACAGGAAAGATGGAGTGCCAGCACAAGGGGGAATGGCTTCCCACTGCTGGAGAGGGGGTTTAGATTGGACATGGGGAAGAAATTCCTCCCTGGCAGGCCCTGGCACAGGGTGCCCAGAGCAGCTGTGGCTGCCCCTGGATCCCTGGCAGTGCCCCAGGCCAGGCTGGACACTGGGGCTGGGAGCAGCCTGGGACAGTGGGAGGTGTCCCTGCCATGGCAGGGCTGGCACTGGGTGGGCTTTGAGGTCCCTTCCAACCCAAACCAATCCCAAACTGGGATTCTGTTGTATAATAAACATCTGTGTACCCCCCCAGATCATTCCCAGGCAGTCCTAGCAGGCAAAGCCACATCCTCACACCGTGATCCAATTATGAGTTTGGTTCTCAGCCAGGGGATTGCTGCAGGAATAGCACTTGAAGCTGCTGCTTTTTTTGGGTTGTCTTGTTTTTGTTTTTTGTTTTTTTTTTTTTTGGCAAAGATGCAGCTCTCCCTGTGGACAATAATAAACAAAGCCACAGAGCCTGTCCCATAATCTTTTCCCAGCTAAAGCCACGGGGTTGAGTTAACACAAGGAAGGTCAAGGAACACCCAAACACTGCTGGGAGAAACCTTTGCTCCTCTGTGTGGTTTTCACTGCAGATTTTCCTGGTGGGGAGAGGTTGATGGTGAGATGGGTGGGCACGTTCTGTGTTCTATGTGTAAAATATTTGATACTCATACAGATTGTCCCTGTGGGGTCCTGGCAGGTCTCTGGCAGGGCAGAGTCTGCCTCTCTGAGTGTTTTGTGCCTCTGTCTCCCAGGAGGTGGGAACTGCTGACACAGAGAAAGCCTAATTGGCCAAATCCACCTAAATTCCAACGTGCCACACAGGGTATCCACACAGAATGTTAATCCTCACATTCCTGTTCCCTACCCCTGGATATTTGTGAAGATCTGAGCAGCAGAGTTTCTGCTGAGTGTTCTGGCTGCTGCTGCCAGCTGGGAACGCTCCTGTCTCCCCTCCTGCCCCTCCTGCTGCTTCCCCATCTCCCACCCCCTCCCCGGGCTCCTGCCCTGCTTTGTCCCTTTTGGGGCTCTCGGCCACAGAGTCCAGTTCTGCTGGGCACCCCCCAGATCCACCGAGGCAGAGAACATCAGGAACTTGAAATGGTTCCTGTTATGGTGGTGTTGTCATCACAGAAAAATCACACCAGGGTTCACCTGCTCCCATTCCATCTCCTTCATTTCAGGGGAACAAAACCAAACAGTGGCAGAATTCCACTGGGTGGTTCTTCCTCCCCTTGCCAACCCTTCCACCTATTTTATCTGACATCCACATGTCACTGTATGTTCTGTATTTAACTTTTTAAAATTATCTCTTTACAAATCTGTTTTAACCTGGCTCTTTTTTTTTGGCTGCCACTTTGCCAACTGATTGAAACAAAAATCTATGAGAAAAAAAATCTAACTAGGAACTATGAAATAAAAAACCACCAGTACTGAGAATTCTGTCAACACGATTTCAGCCCAACTAGTTAAAATAAGGGAGATTTTTTTTTTTTTAATTCTCCAGTCATGAAATTACAAACCAGTCCTTGAACATGACAGATGAGTAGGGTTGTAACCTCAGCAATGCAGTAAAAACTCAGCTCTAATGAAACAGGCAAATGTCAATACAGCGATTAGCTCAGGAGATAATATTCTGAGAGGCTTTTACAGATGACCTAACTCCACTCACAAAAAAGGATTATATTCTTTCTTTCCCTTTGTCATATCTGAATACCAGCCCTTTAGCTGAAAACTGTTTGCTTTGGGGGGGGTTCTGCTTTGTTTTGTTTACTGTAGAAATCTCAGGAATTTAAAATCTCATTTCCACAGATATTAGCAGAGGATTTTTTGGGTGGCTCATCCCCCTTGAAGGCCAATGCTCTGGATGTGTGTGAACTCCTCCTGGACACAGAGATCTCTGTCTAGAAGTGGTTGCAACGAAAGCAGGAGTAATGGCAATGAGATTTAAATCAGCCTGGGCACACTCACAGACCCTGGAGGGAGCAGCAAATGCCAGGGGCTCAGCAGAGCCCGAGGCAAAGCCCTGGGCACCCTCCCAGCAGGACAGGCTGAGCTGGGAGGTGGCCGTGGCACAGACACTCCTGGTGTCCCGGGGAGCCCCCGGGAAGGGAGGAGCTCCTCGGGGATGGAAAGGAGCTCAGGGAGTCCTTGGGACACGTTCACAGCCAGTCCCACCTCGGGGGCTCCTTGCAGATCCTTGAACATCCTCAGTCACCTCCAAAGGCATTTGCTGCCACCTGAAAGTGTCCTGTCCCTGTATTGGCTCAGTCCTTCTATTCTGCTGGGAAGTTTTGAACACATGGCTCACAGAATCATTAAGGTGGAAAAGCCCTCTGAGATCACCCAGTCCAACCATTAACCCTGCCCAGTGCCCTACCAAACTGTGTCCCTGCTCACCTCCCAAACACCCCAGGAATTTGGGGGAGAAAAGCCCTATTTCCTGTGTGACCATTCCCAGGTTTCTAACACACAGCACATACAACCCCAAAATTTCTGGGTTTAATATTTTGAATATTTTAAAGCATCCCAGAAATGTAAAATGTTATAAATTAGTTTCCTCATTAAATAATAAAAAAAAATTTAATACCTTTTTATCTTTTAAAGGTTTTCCATTTCCCTGACTCAGACCATTTCCTAGTGGGTTCTGCATAATGAATATTAGCAGAGGTTGGCTTACCACAGTGTCTGGTGAGACTCATTTATCAAAGCCCAGGATGTGCGCCGTGCAAAGGGAAAAAAATCCCATTGAAAGGGAACAAAAAAATTTCAGCCCTAACAATCGCTCCTCTCATTTTTGTATACTTGGGCATGTTCCAGTGCATGTGGAGAGGGGACAAAATGGCATCTGCAGAACATGAAAGGTGTCTAACGAGAGATTTGTGCACCTTGAAAGGCACCAGTGCTGAAGCTGCAAATGACTAATGAGTCTTTCCTCATGAGTGGGATTAATTGCATCACCCCTTGATGCTCAGCTCTGTATCCTGCTTACACCTAGGGACAGGAGCCCATTCTGGGATTTACACACCAGATAAAACCTGCTAAACAAATTAAATAGAACTAACTTGCTTTCAACCCCAAACAGCTGCTGAATTGTACCAACATCACAAACTGACAGCAGCCCTTTGAAGCAGGGAGATGGAAAAGGGATCCAAGCTCCCGAGGGTTTGGGGTGATTTTTTGTTGTGTTTTTTTTGGTACCTTTTCACTTTCAAGCCTCCCAGCCTCGTGTCTGAGCAGCCACTGGACACTGAGTTCGTGCACATTCACTGCCACAAGCACAGGGCCACGTTCACATCCAGCTCTGTGGCCACACACACAAAATCTCCAGGCTTTCCCATCTTTCCAACAGCAAAGCAGTTTTCCACCAGGCTGTGCCCTGCAGATGCACATGGACAAGGACAAGGTGCCTTGTGCAGATCCAGTGGGGATCTCGGCTCAAAGAGGGGGTATTTTCAATGCTTTCCAAACTCCTGGGCTTTGTTAAAGGGAATTCACTGTCAGCCACAAGCACATGCACAGAGCTGGCTCATTCCTACCTTTCTTACAGTTAATATCAATTGATTGCTCATAATCAATTATCGACTGAGTGCTCACAATAGAAGCAGATGTAAAAACAGCTGAATCTGACATCCAGGGCAGGGGAGAGTAGCCCCAGCTGTTTGCCAGGTCTGCCTGGTGCTTTCTGCTTGTTCCAAGGTTTGCTCTGGTACTGCTGAGCCACTCCAACGTGGGACACCTCAGCCGGGCACTTTCTGCATTTCACTGTGAATGCACGGCTCCTCCTCCAGTGCAGGAAGCTGTAAATGGATTTACAGGTTTCCCTTCTTGTCCTAAGTGACCGCTTTGAGCTGCTATAAACGACCAAAGCATTGCAGGGGCAGACGGATTGACTTCGGGTTTGCATTTTTGTCCTTCCCACTGCAAATTGCTCCTCCAGGAGGAGGTGCCTGGCTCCCACCCCCCCCTTGTAGCTGCTCTTTCCCCGATGTTGCAACGCTGCTGCCTTTGATGGCACCTCTGAATGGGCCTTTCTGAAGGGAGAGAAAACAGAGCCACAGCAATGGCAACATTTCCATTTCAAGCACCGGCTCTTTTTTCCCCTCAGCGCTTGTTACCTTCAAAGCACTGCACAAAACCGACTGAGGAAGCCTCCCCACCGCCCTGGAAAGTGTCACCCATCCCTGGGGACAGGTGAGACCAGTGAGCAGCAGGGAAATGACACAACGGAGCCGAGGTCTCAGCCTGTCCAGGGCTGAGCAGGGCTCAAACCTCCAGCCCTCCATGGGGCCTCTCCACTGGAGAGGTTTGTTCTCCACTCCCTCCAGCCCGACCAGCCGGGCAGGAGCATTTCAGGGTTGGTTCAAGGACAGAGAATCCTGCCTGCCTGTCCTGTTTGGAGCCTGGGGACAGGCTCACACCTGGAAATCTGCCCTTTGGGTTGTGCTGGGAGCACGTCTGCTCTGGGACTGCTCCAGCCCAGGTGCTTTCCTGGTTTTCGGAGGGAACTCGACACCTGTGCCCGTCACAGGCCCCCCCAGTCCCCCCCAGGCGGGGGACGCTGGCCCCGGGATGCTCCTGCAGACGCCTCTCAGCAAGGTGTCAGCTTGCCTGGCCTTTGTCCAAGGGGGTCATTTTGCAGAATTAGCCCGTATTCCTCCTCTCTCCTGTAATTTAAGCTGTAACTGGCACCTGGATGATTAAATGTGTGTTTCCAGGCAGAGCTGAGCCTGTGCCTCCTGCTTCAGGCCTGAGATTTCACCACACTGTGAAGTGTGGCACAAGGAAGTCACCTGGGCCTTGTGATTATTTTCTTCCTCATAGTTTATTTTATATCTCTAATTTTTATCATCTGAGTTCTTTACCTCATTTTATCATCTTAGTTCTTTACTCAATCCCTTTTCTTCCTCCATTCCTCAGTTCTCTTCCTTGTTTTTTTTTTGTGGGGCTTTTTCCTTCTTTTTTTTCTACCTCCAGGTTTTCCTAGCAGAACTGAAGCCTGCAGCTGGTTTGGTTTTACTGCTTCTCCTTGTTCCCCTTCTCCACACCCTGCACTTCCAGTCTCTGAGTGTCCATGGAGCACGGAGTGCATGCAAATTCACCAGAGCTGATGGCACCTGGTTCCCTCTGGGTCTGTGTCCCTGCAGAAAGGACCAGCCCTGGGCTCCCCAGGGTGGGACAACTCCAGCCCCAGCTCCAGCAGCACCCAGGTGACCCAGGAGACCTGCAGGGCTGCAGGGAGAGGCCAGGTGCTCCTTCCCAGGTGCTCAGAGCTGGCTTCCTGAGCTCCCACACCCACCCACAGCTCCTGTCTGCAGGGAAATCATTTCAGCCTGCCACACAAATGCAGAGCAGTGAAAGCTTTCCAAGGGAGTGCTGGGCCTGAGCTGGTGCCTGGCACAGCCCTGCTGTGAAAGGGAGCGAGGCCACAGCCCTGGAGCTGCTGGGGACAGGCAGGGCTGGCTCTGAGCCCTGCCCCAGTGGCACAGCCACCCTCGGTGTCCTGGCAGAGCTCAGCCCCACCTCGGCTGCAGAGAGGGAGGGTCAGGAGTGATGTCCTCACTCCCACCAGGGGCTTGTGGCTGGCAGGAAAGGCAAATGTTGAATCATCTGGTTTCTCAAGATCACTGAGGGATGGCAACGTTCCTTCACTGGGACAGGGCCTGAAGGAGAGCTAGAAACCAACACGAGTGCTAAGAGCAGGCTGGGCTACAGGGCAGAACCCAGAAACAGAGCCAGGGGGTAATGGGAGATCTTTCCCACTGCACTCCCTTGCATCAGTCCATTATAAATCCTGTTACCTGAACAGCTCCCCAGAGCACCCCCTGCCTCTCCCCTCTGCCCATCAGTCAGCACAGCTCTGCTTTAAAGCCTGGCTGCCATTCTCAGAGCAGCCTCCCAGCTCGTGTTTGCTAAGCTGATGCCTCCTCTGCTCCAAGGAGTGCCATCCCTGCAAATTATTGCAGTAATAAAGCCACTGGCTGTGCCACATTTGCTCTCTGTTATAAAGCACAGCCTTTCGAGTCCAGCTCCGTGGGGACAGCACAGAAAGGTGAGGAGCTGTGCAGCAGGAGCCGAGCCCTGATTAAGGAGCAGACACAGCTCCCCCCTCTCCAGCACTGCAGGTTCAGGTCTTGATTTTCAGCAATCAAATCTTGTTCCCTATTCACTTATTCCCCTCACTCCAAACACACACAGCGTTACCAATCATTCACTTTTCTCTAACACGCTTAAAATTCTTATCTACAAACCCCAGCCCCACGTTCCAGCACTTCCCCACTCGGGGCTCTTTTCTTCCTTTGCAAGTGACTCCTTTCAACGCTGCAGCCTCATTAGGGAGAGCCTGAATCCGCAGCAGCTGGAAGCACCTTGCTGCTCTGGCCCAAATACTCTCTGAGATTTAACTTGAAAGCTTTATGTAAGGGGTTTGATGGGACAGGTGAGCACAGCACCTGACACGGCGGGATTGATCCACGGTGCAGGGAGGAACACACGCTTCAGTGGCAGCTGACTCCAGCTTTGGGCTGTACAGCCCAAGCCATGTTCCAACCCTGCCATTTTCCCTGCCTTTTCCTGGTTATTTTAAGGCAGACACACCTGGTAATTGACCTGTAACTGTTCTCTCCACCTTGCTCTGACAAGGTGTGAACGATAATGAATTCATGCCCGGCTCCATTTGCAGCATTAACCAGCACAAGTGGAAGGGGCTTTTGTCAGAGCTGGGACTGAGCGATTCCTCCGAGCAGAGCAGGATTCCAGCGCGGTTTTCCCCCACACAAGCACAGCAGCCCAGGTGCCAGGCCCTGCTCATGTCACTCATTTCAATCACAGCCTCACTGCCCTTCGGGGTTTGGTCGATTTATGGCAACCAGTGACCTGATTTTCCAGCTCCTTTTGCTTTCTGATGCTTATTAAAAGAAAATCACCGGGTGGAAAGAGAGGCCCAGGTAAGGGGGTTGAGCATGTGGACTTCACCTGCTGAAGTGCCAGGTGAGGAACAGCCCTACTCGTGCTCAACACAGCTCCACTAAAAAACCTTCCTAAACCATTCTGCAGACATTAGAAGCTGCCTCTTTGAGAGAAGAAAAATCCCTTGATAGGATTTGTGTGTAATTAGCTGGTTTATTCATTTAACAGGTCTAATTCAGAGATCAGCTAAGTGTGAAAAGTGCAGTGGGCTTCAAATCTGCCACAGAGCTCAGAGCAAGGCCTGGGGAAAGGACAAATGTGGGAGAGAGGAGGCCCTGGCCCTGTGCTGAGCTGGGGCTGGCAAATTTGGTATTTATAGCAAAGCTCTTCTTAAGAGAAGCCTGACAGAGGAGATAAATCTCCTAAGGAAACACAGCTGCCAAGTACCCAGGGAAGGCTGTTTCCCTGTTATTCCCACACTAGAACTGGGAATATTCTTTAGGTATGATGACACGTGCCCTGCAGCATCGCTGGCTGTCACATTTCCAACGTGGCGATTTAAAACGTTCAAAAATACAAAATTTGAATTGTGAGTGCGGTGCAAGGCCCGGCGCGGCCACAGGGGGGCGGTGCTGGGCACGGCCAAGCCCCAGGGCAGCGGCAAAGGGTCATCAACGGAATGGGAAATTAACGCTTTTATTCCAAATCTGCCAGCACGGGAAAAAACACCATAACCAGCAATAACTGGCTTAGACATCCTCTGGCTCAGCTGTGTAATAATTTGTTTTTTCCTGTCTGGGAATGGACTGAGGTGACAGCTCTGCTCCCTGTGACAGTGCCCACGCAGAGTAACAGAACCACCATGGGCACAAAGACACTCAAAAATCTCTTGCCAAACCCCGGGAAGAAGGGCAAGGTGAGCCTTAAGGTTCCTTCCAACCCAAACCATTCCACGATGCAAAGGTGGGAATCTCTGCTCCCCAGGCTCCTCCAAATAACTCCGAGCCACACGTGCTGTTGGGTTGTTTGATGCCTTTATTTATCACATGTAAAAACACTACTGTCTCTGTCTGCAGGTACCTCTTGCTGCACTGCAAATCACACTGCTCCAAATATTGAAGATCAGACAGGCAGAGAAAGGAACTAAAGTGTTTATGCCCAGAATCACAATGTCATGGCCCCTGAGGGTGTTAAATACACAGAACACCCCCAGGGACTGTTCTACAGAAGCAGCAGAGCATTACAATTAACAGACCAGAGCTGGTGAAACACTGGGTGAAGGGGCCATCTAGGGGATAAGAGGACCTGCAGACTGGTCTTTTCCTTCAGCTGCCCTTATCTTTCTAGTACAGGTAATTGTGATCTAAGTCAATGACTAGTGCTGAACCAGAACGGGGGGACTCTTCCACACTTAGTTGACACGAGGGTTCCTGAAGTTCCTCCCAGCAAAGCGAGCCTTGCTGCCGAGCTCCTCCTCAATTCTGATGAAGGACAGAGAGCACTGGGTGTCAGCAGCCAGCAGAGAGCCCCTGCACTGCCACAGCCACGGGCCTCACACTGAGCTCCTGCCCCAGCTGGTCCCGGAGGTCCTACAGGCACAAGGCAGCTCCCACCAAGCCCCTGCTCAGCGGGGCAGTGCCACACATCTGACACAACCCAAACCTTTGAGATGCTTGCCAAGGGAACAGCCTCATGCACAGGGGACAATGTCTCACGTCCAGCATCACAGGATGCTTGGTGTCATCACCCACCCAGCTCCCCTTAGCCTGCAGCTGCAGGTGTTTCTGAGGGGCAGAGCCCAAGCTGTGCCCTTGCCCAGTCCCAGGCTCACCTCAGCAGTTGGTTGTACTTGGCCAGGCGCTCGGATCGGCACGGGGCACCAGTTTTGATCTGAGGGGGGGAAATCACAAAGTCAGTGAAGAACTCCAGGTGCCAACACAAAACTGTTCAGAGTAATAAGTATCATCACAAGCTCTGCTTAGGCCCCAGCCTCAATATCTACACATGCAAACACTACAGGTCTTGGGAGCAAGAGATTGTTCATTTGCTATCAGCTGCAGGACCCAGAAACCCCAAAACAGCCACAGGAGCTCACCAAGACCTTTGACATTGCTGGTTAAAGGTGAGTTTGCACAAGATAAGGTGTTCCTACATCACACTCCATTAACAAATCAGTGCCCTGCAAACAGACACAGCAAATCTGCACACCTGGAGGCAGTGCAGTGCACCACAGCTTTCGCTTTACCATCAAATTGTCTCATCAAGCAAAAAGGCAAACTGCAGCAGCTGCAGATACCAACCTGGCCAGTGCAGAGACCCACTACCAAGTCAGCAATGAAGGTGTCTTCTGTCTCTCCAGAGCGGTGGCTCACCATCACACCCCAGCCATTGGACTGGGCCAGCTTGCAGCTGCAAGAGAGCAAGAGGTGAAGCTCCCACCGTGCCCTGTGCCCAGGAGCCTTTGCCCAGTGACACTGCCAAGGGGCAGCTCAGGGCAGGGTCACAGGACAAGGTGCTGATCAGGAGCTGCTGTCACACATGCCCAGAGCCTGGGAAGTTGTTCAGGGCACCTGTGTGACATCAGGACCATGAGGGTACATGTTTGTCAGTGTCCTCTATCAGTTAATAACATATTAGTTAAAAATTGTTGTCCCTTCACAGATGCCCATCAGGGGATTTCTGTTCCCCTAGACCTGCTCTGTATGTTCATCTCCCCTAGTCAGAACCAGCCCCACCCTGGCCTGGCCCAGAGGGGAGAACTTACGCCTGCAGGGACTCTGTCACGGAGCCAATCTGGTTGACCTTGAGGAGGAGGCAGTTGCAGGCCTTCTCCTCCACAGCCTTGGCAATTCTCTTTGGGTTGGTCACAGTCAGATCATCACCAACCACCTGGATGTTGACACTGCCAGTGAACTTCTTCCAGGCACCCCAGTCATCCTGGTCAAAGGGGTCTTCAATGGACACCACTGCAGAGGGACACAGCAGCTTTAGGACAATGCCAGCACGAAGGTTTGGATGAGTGGCACCAAAGTGGCACCCACTTCCCAGAACATCCCTGACAGCCCTCAGACACTGAGTAAAGCAGGAGCTCTCCTGTAAGAGGGGCTGCACCCCAACTCCTGCCTTCAGCAATCAACCCCCATTCTCCACTACTACTGTGCTTCTCACTGATGAGCAACTCACCAGGGTAGTTCTTGACAAAGCCCTTGTACAGGTCAGCCAGCTGGTCAGGAGAGATGTATCTGCTGGGATCATCAGGGGATTTGAAGTCCAGGTCGTACTTCCCATCTCGGTAGAACTCTGAGGCAGCCACGTCCATGCCAATGACCACCTTGTCAGTGTAGCCAGCCTTGGCAATGGCTGTCTTGAGCAGCTCCAGGGCTGCAACAGAGAAGGGTCCCTGAGTGCCTGCCAGGCATCCTAACCCCAAAGCTCTTCATCTCCCAACAGCAGCACACTCACTTGGCAAAGAATCTCCCTTACCCCTCCAGAAAGCCCAAAGGAAAAGGTTCTTAAATTCTCCCACTACTGAACTAACTGGAACAAGATATTACTTTAATACTGCTTTTAGCTTGTAATACCCTTGAGACACCATTATGGGATTCCTAATCTCTTCAGGCAGGACTACATGTCAGCCCAGAAAGCTTAATACTAGATGATACCACATCCTCCTTCAGCTTTATGCATGTGGGCAGGAAGCAGTGCCTGCACTCTAATCCCTTTTAGCTCCAGATCAGGTGTTGGCCATGGAAGGGGTGAGCATCCAAGCCCTGACAGTGAGTGAGGGGACAGAACCTCTCTGTTCATAGCAGTCTCTGGATACTGCCCACTGTGCTTCTGTTTGGCAGAGTCCCAACCAGCCCTGACTTGCAGAGGAGCAGCTGGGATCAGCAAGGCTGTTTGCAGCAGGAAGCTTAGATCAAGTGTCTTCTTTTGTTGTTGGGTTGGTATTTTGTTTGGGTTCTTTTTGTGTGGGTTTGGTTGTGTTTTGTAAGATGCTAATGTAGCACTAACTGAAAAAGCAGCTGCTGCCAGCAACAAAAAATCCTTGGAATGCAATTGTCATTCAAGGTCATCTTCACTGATGTCTGCAAGGGTACAGACCCAGCAAAGCTGCATGTGACACTGGGACTCAGAATAACACAACTGCTGGTGCTGTCTCAGTATCTTCAAAAAAGGCAGTGTGGCTCCCCAGTCCCCTTCACAGTAACAGGACCAACAGCTCAAAAGTAAAAGCAACTGAACTGAGCTCGTGTTCTACTGCCTTGTTAGCAGCTCCATTTCTGGAGAGGCACAGGAACAGCTCCTCTGGTACAGCTTTTGTAGGAACAAATAGTTTGCTTCCCACAGACAAACTGCCTCTCCCACAGGTTTCTCAACAGTGCCATGGAAGCACCAACTGCCTCAGCTTCCCAGGCAAACCTTCATGCCCTCCCACACACAACCAGGCAGAGCTCAAACTCTTTTCCCTCTTGGTCTGCAGAAAAACAACTCCACTGATCTCTGACTTCTAGAACACCTGCAGTGCACAGATGTTCCCACATCACTTTTCAGCTGGAAGGGCACAAGATTCCCATAAGCTGAGAGTAATGAGGCACTGAAGCAAAAACCATCCTGTCAAACTGCATAAACTGATGTCCAAGGGAATACCTGACCACATCAGCAGAGCATATTAGGATGTCTGTCAGGGTAAGAAACAGAAGCAAGTTCTACACCTTTGATCCTACTGATCCTGCCTGTCACTGATATTGGGCAGGCTATCAGCTCCATCTCCAGCTATCAGTTATCTCTTCCCACACTTGGCCCATTCTTACCTTCTTTGTTTTCCAGGATGTTGGGGGCAAAGCCACCCTCATCCCCCACGTTGGTTGCATCCTTGCCATACTTCTCCTTGATGACATTCTTGAGGTTGTGGTAGACCTCTGCCCCGACACGCATGGCATCCTTGAAGCTCTCAGCACCCACGGGCAGGATCATGAACTCCTGCATGGCCAGCTTGTTACCAGCATGGGAGCCCCCATTGATCACGTTGAAAGCCTTGGAGGAACCAGGAAAAGCCAAATTGGAACGTGTCAGGGGAACTTGGTAACAGCACTTACAGTCAGACTCCTCATTCTCTAGAGCTTGATCCAAGAGCACCAGGTTAAAGTCAAACCAAGGCCTTGGCCAGCCCCACCCAGGGACTTACAGGAACTGGGAGAATGACTTCAGGATTTCCAGCAAGGTCAGCGATGTGACGGTACAGGGGGACACCCTTCTCAGCAGCACCAGCTTTGCACACAGCCAGAGACACACCCAGGATGGCATTAGCACCAAATTTGGCTGAAATAGGGAGAAATTGTTTAGAGAGGTTGTCTTTTTTAAAAAAAGGCTCAGCAATACCAGCCCATGGTTTGAATCATGGCAGTGCACAGCACAGGCCAGACACAGCCTGTTGGTTCTGGTAAATAGAATTCTATTGACCCATCCTCATCTTTCCACCCCTCAGTGCAACACAAAGCCCACTCACATTTGTTCTCTGTCCCATCCATTTCCAGCATCAGCTTGTCAATCTTTTCTTGCTCTACAACGTTCACATTCTGCAGAGAGAAGCAACCAAGACATTGTTTGACACCAAACACAGGTCCACCTACCCACCACTGCACTGACACCCCTGGCAGGCACCAACTCTTGCCCAAAGGGCAACTACCACGAGCTGGCCAGACCAATTCCTGTCATTCTGACACAGCAGCAGCTTCTGGGCACTTGCAGCAGCCCAAGGCTGCCAGCTGAGCTGGATGTGCCATCACTTTACCTCTTACCAGTCAGTTTTGCACCAGTCTTTGTAGGTAGGGCTCAGTGCCCACCAAGAACACAGGCACCTCATTCAAGCAGACTTTTCTAGATCCCCTCAGATTGCCTTCCAAATTACCCTGCTTGGATAAAATCCAGCCCCTCCTTGAAGCATAAATCAGTTTGTATCCAAGCTGCACCACTGCACTTGCCAGGGGCTGAAGTGTTTCTGCACACTACAACACCAGGCTGCTGGAGAGTGTTTCATTACGTGTTAGATACACACTCATTAAGTAAATTAAGTAAAACAGTTGCTGTAGTCAGTTTGTTCACATGCACTCCAACACACAGGCTGACACCCCCCAGGTCATACAGCACCAGAGGATGGTTTGTTTGGACACTGCCTGGCTGTAGGAGATGTTAAGAGAAGACAGATTGCTCCTACCTTGCTAATCAGTGCAGGTGCAATCGTTTTATTGACGTGCTCAACAGCTTTTGAGACACCTGGAAGGAACAAGCAAATCAGACACTGGTCAACACACAGGTTATGCAGGGATTAGTAGGGGATCTCAGGAACATCCAGGAAAACCACCTCATGCTACTCCAGCCCTGGTCCAACCTGAGCAGTCCCCTGGCTGGACTGGGAGGTGCATGAGGGATGCACTGGCTAGGGATTGTCCAGGAATGCCAGGTTAGTCTGCCAGGCCATGCACTGGAGAGACTCATCCGAGTGCCAGGGCTGCACTGGGAGCACATCCATTACCTGAGTGCACAGTGCTGTGGCCAGGAACTCGTTAACATATTTAACAGCTCTGGAGACACCTGACAGAAGCGAAACGGACGCCAGAATCAAGGCACAGGTGAAGACTCACAGCCAACCCCACAGGAATGCAAGATAGGACACAAACAGGCACAGGACTCTGGTCCTGAGCAGTGGAGAAGAGACAAAAGGCTCAAAGAGCAGGGGAAGCTGTGCAAGGCTTGTCTGGGTTCCCCACTCAGGTCTCTGTAACTCTGCCAATCACCGCTGTGGGCCCAGACCTCAAGGGCTGAATGACAGCATTTAGAGAAGGTTTTGGGATGGGCTCTCCTATCAACTCACACAATCCAGGAGTAAGGGCAGGGAAAAAGATTTCCCCAGAAGTTACACACACAGTAACTCAGGCACTTTACTACCTGGCACTATTCTGTAACACTGCTACAGCATCACCTTAGCACATGTTTTACTGTGTGGTGTTTAAAGACTTCCAAAAACCTAAGCTTCAGAATGATGAATGCCAATTGACTGCATCCTAAAACACATTAATTGCCTTTTCACATAGTCTAAGTCTGCAAATCTATTACTACATACCTACCAGCTATCTGCAACTCATCCCATTTGATGATTATTTTTTCATAACTCGTGTTATTTCCTAACTGACAAAGCCCTTCAGCTGCCACAGCCTGTTAACTGCAGTCTAATTAAATGCCATTAAGAACTGCCCACAGGATCAGACTTACTAAGCACACACACATTTAGCACAGTGAGGTAAATACACATTTACTCTTCTTAAGAAAAAGTGCTCTGTGTAAACAGCACAAGATCCTCAGGTTTTGGGAACATTCAGTCATCCAGGAGTTTATTCTGTGTTAAGGTATTAACAACCATGAATCTTTCAAGACAAGGCTCTCCAAGTTCAATTCAGTAGCTATCCACTTTAATTCCTCTTTCTTAATAGGCACTAAGTATTTCAGCTTCTTTTCACCTGACTGGCAGGAAAGTTTGAAGATAATTCTCTCTCCCAGCCAAAAGTGTTTACATTTCAAAGGCATCACCAATGCTTTTAGAGCAGCAAGTTAAGAAGGAGCCCTGACTGTCCAAGCTCTCAGAATAATCACAAGAAGTACTACCAGGATGTTTATTAGGTAATGACATCTCAATTGCAGCTATTCATTGGGGAATACTTGTTCCCAAGACAGCCTGGTCACTACCAGGTTCAGTGTCTTTTCAGCATGCACAACCACTCCCCAGACAAGTAAAATATTACACCACTAACAGAAACTTAAGTATCCTGGCTACCTGTAAGGACAGACAAAAAGTCAGAGTGGCTATTGTGAGGTCTGGAAGAGAGGCACCTTCCAGGACTGCCAGGGCAGAGCTGCACATTTGCAGTGGACAGCAGCTGGCATAAAACCTCAGGTTCAGGATTGAACATGCTGGGATCTAAGAAGTCTGCAGTGGCAGAGCTGGCAGATTTAAGGGTTCTGGGAAAATTCGGCCTATGAAAAGACCTTGTGACTAATTGTGATCAAGGCTTTTAGAGCTGGCAGTTTAGATGCCCTTCCAACACTGGTAAAGCACTCTGCCACACACCAGCACACAGGGCAAGAGGAGCAGAGTAAGGAAGTACACCTGGACACATTGTACCAGACATGGTCACCCTGCTGGGTGTGCCCAGCTCCACACAGCCACCTGTGCAGGTGCCCTGCCCTGCAGCACCAGGCAGCTGCATGCTGGAGGCAGAGTCACCCTCCAGGTCATGCCCAGGAAATCGACCCAGCCACCTCTGCTTTGCCTGTGCCCCAGCTCCCAGCCCACGTGTCAGACACTGCTGTCACTCCCTGTCTGTCCCCTCTGCCCCTGCTCAGCTACCAGGCCTTGTCAGAGCACAGACAGTGGCACAGGAGCCCAGCACATGCAGTGACAGCCCTGTCCCAGGGCACTCTGGCTGCCCAGGCCCAGCTTTACCTTTGCCCATGTAGCGTGTCTTGTCATTGTCACGAAGCTCCAGAGCCTCATAGATTCCAGTTGAGGCACCACTGGGAACAGCAGCTCTGAACAGACCTGTTCACAACAGGAAAAAACACCTTGGTACACTCAAACCCAAAAAACATCCTCCAGCCAGACACCATCCCAGCCTGCTCAAACTTCCACCCCTGGAGATGGGAGAGGGAACCTCTAAACCACACCTCTGCTCACATCCACAGTGATCCTACAAGGGCTGTCTGCTCATTTACAGCCTCACCAATTTATCAGCATCTCCCTCACACTGATCAACAGCAAACTGGCTCCTCCTCTTCCACTGTGCATTTCAAGAGTTAGGTTAAGGAAGGCATCCATTTCCCTTCCAAAAAGACAACTTCATTTGCTGGGTCTACTTTTCAGCTCAGGCAAGGCAAGCTCTTAAATTCGTCTAGGATGTGGCATAAAAGGGACAATCAGGAGATCTATTTTGTTAACAGGAGCTCTGGGCTCTTCTGACAACAGTAGAGCCACCCAGACAGCCCATTCCTTCAGCCAAGGATGCTGAACTTTGAGCAAATCTGCACATTGGAGCCTGCTCTGCCAGGGGTTCAAGATGCCAACTTCAGCCTCCAGTCTTTCCCTTACCCCACTAAATCAAAGAGCTTAGTGGGGGCAGTCTCATTAAATGACTGCATTAATCTTTTGAGGCAGAAAGATCAGCTCTTTAGTCAGTGTATTACAGCCATTGTGTTTGCTCATTCCACCAAAGCACATTGGTATGAGTTTGCACAATGCCTTTGTCAGATCCTATCAGATATGAGATGAACAACAAACCAAGGGAAAGTCCTACAATAATTAAAAATATAAGATGTTACATGTGAAATCCCAATTAGACAAGTTCTTCAGTCATGCCTGACTACTTAGGCAGAGAAGAAACCATTACCCAAAATTCAGCTGTACAGCAGAAGATTGTGTCATTACAGAAAGCCACTGCAGACAAACTGAGAATTAAATTTCAAGTGTACTCATAGAGTTTGGGGAGCACTGACAATTGAGGACAGGAACAAAAGTCTTGACTCTGAGCTTCCAAGGGCTATCCCAGTGTATGCTGGGGCAAGGGAAGGAGGGCAGGCTTGGAAGAGCTCTCACACAGTTCAGGCTCTAAGAAGCAGTACCCTTCAAAAAACCCTGCACTGCCCAGGCCAGGACTGGAGCTCAGCAAACTCATCCAACAGAATGAGACAGAGGCTTTTCTTGCAAGTCCCAGCAAGTTTTATTGTGCAGGAAAAAGTCAGCACAGTTCCACTGCTAGAACAGGACAGTCTGTATGCTTCTGACTGCCTCGAGTTCTATCAGATCTAAGCCAGGGATGAACACCTGCAGCTGAGGACTCACCTTTGTTGGTGTAGAGATCTACCTCAACAGTGGGATTCCCACGGGAGTCAAAGATTTCACGGGCATGGATCTTGGTGATAGACATCTTTAGTATCTGAAAAGAGGAGGTTAGAATTACTCATTGAATGGTGTGGGTTGGAAGGAACCATAAAGCTCAGCCCATCCCACTACACCAGGTGGCTCCAAGCCTCATCCAGGCTGGCCTGGAACATTCTCAGGGATGGGGCAGCCACAGTTTCTCTGGGCAAGCTCTTCTGGTGTCTCATGACTTTTATTATTAAAAAAAAAAAAAAAAAATCACTTCCTCATGTGCAAGGGACAATCTCTTTTGATGTTTCCAGATGACTCCACTGCAGTACCATGAGACCCCAGACAGAACAGCAGGAACAGATGACAAATCTAAAGGAATGTCACCTCAGCACGTCAGAGCAGCAAAGAGATCCCAAAACAGCAACTTCCTGCTGTCAGTTAAAAGTTCTTTTTGATAAGAGACCAGAGTGCAATAGCTGTCAGTGTGCACAGAGAGCTCTTAGTATGCACAGCAGCTGCTCAGAGCCAAACGGAACCAATGACGAAAGAGGAGCAGTCACAGCCCCCATTAAAAGCTTTCATTAATAGTTACACCCTGTTGAGCATTTACAGGAATAGTTTTTCCTCTTAAAAGGAATAAAAATCACCCTAATCTTTTGAGTCCTTCCTTTTCCCCTTCTCACATTTATCTACTTCAGAAAATTGCAGGAAGGGAATTCTTATGTAAGCCCAGCTACATTTTAAAAATCAAGTCATACACATGCCTGTGAGCCATCGACTGGCACCAAACCCAGCCCATCTGCACAGAAGAAAGCTCAGCCTCAGAAGCAGAACTATCTGGAAGCTGGTTTTTTGGCAAGCCAATGTGGATGGCAACCCTGTTTACAGAAATGGTCATGAATCCTTCCACACTTACTGCAAAGTCAAAAAAACATGACCTTAGAAATGCTGCTGCTGGTCCACAGTCTGTGAGGGGTTAGCTGCACTCTCATTCCTCCCCCACAGCAAACTCTGCCCTCCCCAGCTCAAAAGCCCAGGCAACCTTTGCTTTTCCCCTTTGGCTTTCAAGTGTCCCCTCCAGCTGTCCTGCCCCTGCACGTTGTCTAAGATTTCAGTCAGACCCCCACGCTGACACCTGATATGACTAAAACTCGAAGTGAGACAACTTCTTCAAGCTGACCTTCATGCTGCCACTACCTCCCCTCAATCAGTGAACACACAAGCTAGAAATAAATCCCTGCAGCTCTCCCCTTATCAGTCCCACCCACACAACACTCAGCTCTCTGCAGATGCACTGAGCAATGGCTAAGAGGAAGAATCCCCACTTATCCAAAAAGGGCTTCCAGAGTTTATTAGGCTGGCACGTGCTAAACCTTACTTTCATTTTCAGAACCTTGGCTTTGCCACAAAGCTTGAGGTGCCTGATTCTTTGAAAGCACAGGCAGCACCCAGCAGCTCTCATTGCAGTGCTCGAGCTGTTTGCTGACCTTCACAAAGCAGGCACTTCAGGAATACACACTGCAAGAGCTTCCACTGGGAATGTCTGCCAGGTCAGACATTACTCGAGCATCCTTGACAAAGCACCAGAAGTCCCTCCCTCTTCTGAAGGAAGAGCCATTTCACAGCACTGCATCATCCCAGAAATTCTTGATGCCTTTTTTTTTTGTTTGTTTCTTTTGCAAATTCCCCAGTCCTGCGTTCAAGAAACAATTTTCCCACTGAGCTATAGGGTAGAACTGATGCAGTTTAGCTCACCAGAAGCTCAGCACGATGTGTTCTGCCTCAATCAATTCAGTCAACTCACCTAGAACACAAGGGTCAGCCCAGGCCCAGGTTTAACCATGGAAGTGCTGACTGAAGGCAGGAGAGGTCACAGCAGCAGTGTCTGCTCAGACCTTTGTCCTCTGCCAAACACGCAAATGCCACGGTGGTATTTAATGAGCACACCGCCTTAAACCTTTTTTTGCAGCATAATCTGCTGACAAGGTCACTGTCTCCCTTCAGGGGGAAGCCACACACTCCAGCTCTCCTGGAGCACAGGAGCACATGTGAGTACCTACTCCAAGTGTAAGTTACAACTCCCTGCCAGCTCTGAGGACCTTCTTCACTACCAGCTCAAGTCTAAGAAATCACCACTTATCCCTCATCTGACTCCATGCCCTGCACAGGGAATGCACCACTCTCAACTGTAGATTACTCCAATTGAAAACTACTTCCAAGGATTTTTTTTATAGCCAACCCTACTACCAAACCCTGTCCTTGTGAGCTATTCTGCAGCCACATGTCTCTAAAATCAATACAGGGTTAAGGCTGAGCAGTGCAAGCATCTGAATGGAGATTTAAAAAGCAACACTAAAGTTTAGCCATAGAAATAACTGCCCCAGTGAGTGTCTTATTACAGGCCTGCCACATTTATCAGTGGAAGCCTCTCCTGACACTTAAAGGTCCTCATGACCGTAACTCTCATACCACCAGTGCTCTGAAAAAAGCTGAGACCTTTGGGTGCACTCTATCAGATCCCAACGTATCAATTCCACTGCCAAAGCCCTCCTAGAAACTGGACAAACGTGCACATTCCAACCCTGCAGAGGTATTAATTCACCTCTACCTCTGCAACATGACCCAACGGGTTCTAAAGGATGCCTGGCAGGGAGCAAATCACAGACACGTTCAACCACTTTCCCTCTCGGTGTTCAGTAAGATGGAGGCCTGAAACTGCGTTGGCTCAGCCCGTGGGTTGGGATGACAAACTGCACTACTTCCTGCCAGGCTCAGAGAGCCACGGCCCTACCCCTGTGAGTCAGCAGGCAAGTAACGGAGCAGGAGAAAGCCCAGGATCCTCTCCCGCAGCCCTGCACGAGGCAAGGTGGTTCCAACAGGCAGCTCTTTATCCACACCTGCACTTCCAGCGGCTTCTCCCCACCAGCGCTGCCTTGGGACAACCAGCCCCCAATTACCCACTAAGAGACCTCCAGCACACGCTGGAGTGCCAGCAAACGTTAAATATTTGAGATGGGAAGCTGAAGGACATCCACTAAAGAGGGGAAGGTCCAAATCACCACACGCAATCCGAAAGCGACTGTTAATGATTAAGAGAGAGGTTAAACTCTGCCTCTGAGGATGCCTTGGCCCACCATATTCCCCTGATTCTGCCCCCGCCTTGACCCATCACACCCCTCCCGTTTTTAATCCCCACCCCCGCACACTGCCGGGGTTCGGGCCGCCGCAGGGCCCCACATCCCCGCCGGTGCTGCGGGAACACACACAGCGGCCTGCATCCCCCGGGGACCACCGAGCCTCGGCCCGGCCCTATCCCACGGGGACGGCTGGGGCTCCGCCGCTGCTACCCGGAGAAGGGAAACCGCGGCCTCTCGGCCCGCGCGGGGCTGAGCGAGAGGCGCTGCAGCCGCCGCACTCAGCGCTGTGCCGGCAGCCCCGCTCCGCAGCCGCCGCACTCACCCCTGTGCCGGCAGCCCCGCTCCGCAGCCGCGCCTATGTCACCGTCACCGCCTCGGCTCTAACTGAGACCGAACGGCTCCGCGCCCGCCCGCCTATAGCCGCCCTCGCGCTCAGGGCCCCCCCCCCGCCCGCTCCCATNCTCCCATTGGCCGGCGCCGTCCACCGCCGCGCTCTGATTGGCTGGAACCGCCTCGCGCCAGCGGCGGGCTCGCGTGCGTGTGCTACGTGCGGCCGGGCCGCGGCCTCGTGGAAAATCCCCGTGCGAGGGGGCGGGGCCGGCGCGGCGCACGCGGGCGGGGGGAGCGGGCGGGACCAAGTGGAGCGGAGCGCGGGGGGAGCCGCGGGGGACGGGCATGGCGGGGGGAATGGCCTGGCCTGCCCTGGCCTGGCCTGGCCTGGCCTGGCCTGGCCTGGGAGGGACGCTGGACATCAGCCGGTCCCAAATCCCTGCCGTGGGCAGCCACACCTCCCACTATCCCGGCCTGCTCCAAACCCCATCCGTCCTGCCCTTGGACACTTGCAGAGTTATCCTCCATCCAAAGTTGCCTGTGCCAGGGCGTCACCACCCTCACGGGGAATTTCTTCCTGATCTCCACTCTAAACCTGCCCTCTGTGAGTTTGAACACATTCCCCCTTGTCCTGTCACTGCTTGCCTTTGTAAGTAGTCTCTCCCCATCTCTCCTCCAAGTTCCCCTCAGGCACTGGAAGGCACAGTGGGGTCACCCCGGAGCTTCTCTCCAGGCAGAACAATCCCAATCCCCTCAGCCTTTCCTCACAATTGTGTCCATCTGGACACTGCGTCCAGTTTGGGGCNCCGGCAGCCCCGCTCCGCAGCCGCGCCTATGTCACCGTCACCGCCTCGGCTCTAACTGAGACCGAACGGCTCCGCGCCCGCCCGCCTATAGCCGCCCTCGCGCTCAGGGCCCGCCCCCCGCCCGCTCCCATTGGCCGGCGCCGTCCACCGCCGCGCTCTGATTGGCTGGAACCGCCTCGCGCCAGCGGCGGGCTCGCGTGCGTGTGCTACGTGCGGCCGGGCCGCGGCCTCGTGGAAAATCCCCGTGCGAGGGGGCGGGGCCGGCGCGGCGCACGCGGGCGGGGGGAGCGGGCGGGACCAAGTGGAGCGGAGCGCGGGGGGAGCCGCGGGGGACGGGCATGGCGGGTGGAATGGCCTGGCCTGGCCTGGCCTGGCCTGGCCTGGCCTGGCCTGGCCTGGGAGGGACGCTGGACATCAGCCGGTCCCAAATCCCTGCCGTGGGCAGCCACACCTCCCACTATCCCGGCCTGCTCCAAACCCCATCCGTCCTGCCCTTGGACACTTGCAGAGTTATCCTCCATCCAAAGTTGCCTGTGCCAGGGCGTCACCACCCTCACGGGGAATTTCTTCCTGATCTCCACTCTAAACCTGCCCTCTGTGAGTTTGAACACATTCCCCCTTGTCCTGTCACTGCTTGCCTTTGTAAGTAGTCTCTCCCCATCTCTCCTCCAAGTTCCCCTCAGGCACTGGAAGGCACAGTGGGGTCACCCCGGAGCTTCTCTCCAGGCAGAACAATCCCAATCCCCTCAGCCTTTCCTCACAATTGTGTCCATCTGGACACTGCGTCCAGTTTGGGGCTCTTCAGGACAAGAAAGACAAGGAGCTACTGGAGAGGGTCCAGTGGAGGCCACACAGTTGGGGTCTGGAGCATTTCCTTGAGGAGAGAGTGCGGGAGCTGGGCCTGGTTATTCCCAAGGAGACTGAGAGGGTGTGGGAATAGCGAGGAAACCTGGAAGGAGGAAGGCTGGAGAGGGTGTGTGTGTGTTCGTAATAGATCCAGGGAAAGGTTAATTACAACCACAATAAATATTCACTCTGATTTTGGAGTGAGCAACCATCACACTTCCTGTGGCGGAGAAGGAGCACTGGTGTGCTGGCTGTGACACCTCATACCAGCAGGAACACAAACTTCGCCAAGTGTTCTGCCAGGATCTGCACCTGGGACAGCGGAAGGTGTCCCTGCCTGGGACAGGGGTGGGACAGGTTGAGCTTTAAGGTCCCACCAGCCCAAACCATTCTGGTTCTCTGTGCGAGGATGCGGCCGTGCCCAGTTCACCCTGACTGCACCAACAAAGGCGTTTTATTGCTCACAGCTGCGTGAGGTTTGTGCTCCTGCAGCCCTGCCTCACCCTGCCAGCCCGGGACTGAGGTACCCTCTGGGCACGTTTTTCTGCCCTTCCTGAGAACATCCCCTCGGGGCTGGCTTAAAGTCCCATAAAGAGCAGAGGCGGTGTGCTGGACTGGGCCCCTTCCCGAGGCATTCCGCAGTGCCCTGAGAGCCCGTGTGAGCGCTGGGCTGGCAGCAGGGAGGGGCTGCTGTGTGTGTGACAGTGCCCTGTGCCCCCGGTGACACCGAGCCTGGCCTCGGTGCCTTCCCTGCACAGCCCCGAACCAGGTCACAGGGCTGCCAGGCTGAACCCAGCTGAGACAAGGCAAAACCGGGCAGGGAAAGCCCTTGCAATTAAACCGTCACAGGTAGATAATTCTTTCAAGTGCCAGCCCCCCCCAAAACTGCACATTGTACCCCCTTATAGCTGTGTCCTTGGCAGCACTGGCTTGTCCTGCGGCCTTACCCTTCCTTGGTGTGAGGGCACGAGAGGGGAACATTCCTTGTGAAAACACATTCCAGATGCTGGAAACCATAAAGCTGGATTTTTATGCTGGTTAACTGCTGGATTAGAGATGCTTCACCGTCTTTGCACTTCGTAGAAGTGCCTTTATTGCCATGCAGGAAAATCACACCGAGGTGTCAAGTCTCATAATGAGCTGAAGAAAATGGAGCACAAGAAAGCCTGAGGCTGGGGGAAATTAAACATTGTAGTTGCCGAGCAAAGGCTGATGCTGAAGTACAGCAGGGCGCTCCTTGGGGACAAAACGTATCCTGAAAGGTCATAATTAGCTTGGTGGGGAGCAGAAGTGGGGTGTAAAGCAAACCCTCTGCCCGGAGCTCTGAGCTCCTGCCCTGTTCCCATCCAACCAAAGCACAGCCGTGGGGGAGAACTAAACCCCTCCTTGTGAGAGAGAACTTAGAACTTGTGAAGGAAGAGTTTAGGGCTTGTCCCCTGCCACTGTCTCCTTCCCTTGCAGGCACAGAGGCAGCACAAAGCAGATTTCCTCGGCTGGAAATGTGTGAGCACTGAGCTGGGAGTGCTGAGAGCCTGCACTCCCCATCTCTGGCCACTGGCCCCGTGTCCCCGAGGAGGCACAGCTGGGTCACTGGGGCTGCAGCACTGCTCAGGCATCCATGAGAACAAACCTGGCACTGTTCAGGTGTTGGTATAATTTTTGCCCGGATCAGCAGATTTAAACTTGCACTGTGCCATACATGTTAAAATTAAACTCGGAGCTGATATTAAAAATGCAGCTGCTCAGTCATGTATCCTGCCTGATTTTTCTTTTCGTCCTGCTTTAAAGAGCATCCCCAAGGCTATGCCTAGGAACCATGAGTTTCTGTGGGAATCCAAGCTTGTTACCAGTTTATCAAATATTCAGTAGTCCCTTAAAATATTTCATGGTTTGGAAGGGGCCTGTGTGGCCAATGTGGTGGACACTGGGGACAGAGAGTTTGGGGACACACAAAGCCAGTGTTCCCACTTGACAGCCCACGCAGGAACACCAACACAGCAGAGGAACTGCTGATGGAGCAGATGGGGAAAAATACCAGCACAGACCTGGCTCACGGACATCCACCAGCCAGAAAGGGAGAACAACTCTCAGGAGTGAAATCCCTCCACTGCAAGGCCTCATGTTCCTTGTGCTTTACAGGAAACATTGCAAGTGTGATAAATGTAAATTTTTTGATTGCTTGCAACATGCTGATGAGCACAGAAGCCACCCAGGCCAGTCTTTCCCTGCCCTGTTTAGAGCTGTTGGGCAGGAGCCTTCTGAGCTCTGCAGAGTGTGAAATCACTGGTTCAGGCAGCTGAGGGTGCCAAGGCAGGAGCAGAACCACCACAGATCAGGACTTGTCTGCGATGCATTAAAGTGCTAATAACCATTAGCTGTGCAGGGTGCATTCCAGGGTGTGAGCTTTCAGAGCACCTTGAAAGCACTTCCTGCATGCCCAGGGACTTCTCTTTCCCTCCAGAGCCTCCCAGAACACCTGAAGATGTGTCTGGGTGGCTGCGTGTGCACCTCCCTTGCCTGCTCCATCCAACCTTTCAGCCTGTTTGTGCTGTGAGCAGGTTCCTTTGGCAGGGCAGCTCTGCACCTCAGGGAGCCAGGCTTTGCACCTCACTTCAGTCCAGGTGGGATCTCCAGAGGAAAGTCACTGGATGCACAGGTCAGCAACTCAGATTTCTGCTCTTCATTGACCCTGCAGATCCTGGTGTTTTTCAGGAACATTCATTGGAAAGGTAATGGCAGAGTCTGACTAATGCTCTTTCTGGGTATCTATTAAATTGTGGAATGACTCTTTAAGATGTTTTCTTCCAGGCATTCAGAGCCTCCTCTGACTTTACATCCTCTCCCTCACTTTTCATCCCATTTTCTGCCATTCCTTTGTCTCACAGCTTCACCCTGCAATGAGGCACCCTGGGCTTCAGGCACATGAATAATGAGATGGCTGGAAGTGGCACACCTCATGGCTTTCTTAATCCTCTTAACTTCCAGCACATCTTCATTATCCTTCTCCCAGGGCTTTGGAGAGGGGCTGGTTAGTCTGTACTGGTTAGTGTGGGCACAAACTGTGAACGAGGAGTGTGGGTCCATCCTCAGCCCCCACGAGTGCATGAGGGCTGTGTGAGACACTCAGGTACCAGGCAGGATATTCTTTACTACTGTAAATTCTACCTACATTTACAACTCCTACATCCATGGTCAGGGCACGGGGAAGGGTTATTTGGGAGGTGAGCCATGCGTGGATCAGGGTGCTGATACCCAAGAGTACATTTCCCAGGAGCTGATGATCTGATGTGGTGATTTGTAGGGAGACTGAAATCTTCTGAACCAGCTGGATATTAATTGCCAGGAGTTGTGGATCCAAAGGCCATAGCTGCTTGTTGCAACCATGCTGAAACCATGAAGTAATCCTCTCTATAGGGGCCAGAGTGCAAATCCTGCGCTGCCTCTCTCAGGGTGTCTGAGGCTCCTTGCTGAGCAGGACCTTCCCCCTCTCTTTGAAATATATTCTACTATAAAGGGGAAAGCAAGCTAGGAATTGATTAGCCATTAAGAAATTGTATTTGGTGTTTAGGGTCAGATTTTTTTTTGAATGATAACCTGAAAAAAAAAAGGAGTAGTCCAATAACAACTAATTTGTTTCCTTAATGAGTGCAAAATACTTATGTAAAGCACAAGAGTTATCAAGCAGGATTCCCTTGCCACAGAACAGGTACAGCACAGACAGCAGGATTTAAATTTCATGTTGTCTTCCTGCCTTAAAAATCAACCTCATTCTCATGGGAAACATTTTCAGCTCCCGTCATCACTTTTAGCTCCTCAGTGTGCAGTGGTGATGAGCTGCTGGGAGAGGAGGGGACTGGGGGCACTTTGCTCCTTCTGAAGGTCCCTGCAATGACCTTCCTTGCCTGCAGAAGAAAACTGCAGAGCTGAGCCAGCAAGCACTGGGGCACTGGTGGCCTCGGGAAAGCAGGGACTGGTTTCTTGGTCACTGGAACTGGATGCATCTGTCCCCACTTTGGATCTCTGAATGCATCTCATTGAAGTCTGCTTTTATCATCCAAAGGAACAGGCATGTCTGGGTTGGCACCAGAGATACTCACATAAAACACAGCACCTCGGCCAGGGCTGGTTTTCTGTGTGGGCTAGAAAGGAAGTTTAAGGTTCCATCTCCTTACAGTCACTTTTCTTTGGTTCCACCACTGCATTTCTTAATCCAAATCCGCATCTATGCTGCCTTCCCCACCTTCCACATCCATCAGCAAAGTCCTCTGGTGTTTCAGAAAATCTCTGCAGAAGCTTCTTCCTCAGGCCAGGACTCTGGACCTCTTCCAAAGCACTCCGGGATCTCTCAGCTTTCCCCATCTTTTCCCCTCTTTTCCCATGGATTTTTTTGCTCTTGGGAAAACGAGCACAGCCCATCCCTCAGGTGTGGCCTCTTCATCAGGTGCTGAATGAGCTGCACCTCTCTGATCCCTTATCTCTCAGTGGCTGCTCTTTGCCCTGAGGGCTGAAGGTCCTGCACTCTGGTCCTGCAGCAGACTCTCCACATCCCTGGAGAGCTGATTTTCCTGCCTTTGGAGAGAGGTGTCCCCCTGTCATGTGTACTTTTGGGATCACTGCATTGGTCTGCCCTGCTGAGCTGTGCAGGGGTTAATGAATTCGTGCTTATACAGCTTTTTGAAGATGAAAAGTGCCGTGGAAGGGCTCTGTTATTGTTACCATGTATGAAGAGGTCTGCACCGCACCCAACCGTATTGTGTTTGGCCACTGGATGTCACAGCTGCTCAACACACAATGCAGCTGAAAGCAGAAAGGAAAAGTGCTTACCCAGCAGGGCAGCAGCGGCTTCCAGAGCCTTTGCTTGTTCTGTGCACTCTGTGTTTGTTTGTAAGGGCCTTGGGGTCTTCTCCTCTGTTTGGGCACTGCTGATGTTGATTTTCAGAGAGACTGAGCAGCTGTGCTTCCTCTGCCTGCCATTACACTGTGAGATGAGGAGCAAACTGAGCACTTTTGGGGGAGCAGTGCAGATGTAAAGCACTAATTACACCGTGAGCAGGTATTGGCATGTGCTGCCAAGCTGCCTTGTCACTGAGTTATTCCTGCTCTGTCCCATCCAGTGCACAGCACAGAGCCCTGGGATAATGGAAATGTTTCTCCAAGGCTCTGTCTCAACACAGCTCCTTCAATCCCCACACTCAGACCACATTCCAGTGCTCCTCACACTCAGTGCAGAGGCAGGTTTGGCTTCCCCCTTCCTAATCCTCCTTCACACTTTGCTTTCCTGCAAAGTCTCAAGCAGAGATCGAGAACAGAAATCCCCTTGCAGCAAAGTCTGTAGAGCAGCCCTAAAGAGACATTACAAGTGCTGTAATGACATTTACTGGAAATGGAAATGAAGAGGGATTATTTGACCATGTTCTCTCCTTTTTATAGCACCATATTGTCCTTTTCTCCACCTTGGGGAAATGGCAGTGAAGGGCTGCTCCTGCCCATGGTGCAGCGAGGTGATAACCACCCCAGAAGTGATGTGAACATTAAAAAGGGAAAACTATTTTAAGATAATCCAAGGGTTACAGCTGTAACTAAGAGTAATTGGCTGAAACTGAGCAAAAGAAAATTTAGGTTGACAATGAACTGCAGGTAATGCTGAGATCTGTTAGACCATGAAATGGAATTCGCAGAGGAAACCTCTCTGCTTTCAAATGGGCAAATCCTGCCTTTAGGAGCACTGGTGTAGATCTCTGGTATCTGTCTCTGACTGCCTCAAAGCCCATTTGTACCACAAAGCTTCAGCAGAATCAGTAAAAGTGTCTGAATTTATATCAGAAGGCAGTAAGAAGGTGTCCCTGCCCATGGCAGAGGGTTGGACTGGATATTCTTTAAGGTCCCTTCCAAATCAAACCATTCTCTGATTCTATGATTAAATTTAGTCAAATACATCAAAATATTCTATAAGATGAAGGAGGTCTAAAGGGATTTTGTGACCTGGAGAAACGAATTCCAATGCTTTTCTACCTCTGTGATCTCTGTATGTACTTGAAAACCAGGGGCAAAAAGGGACTAAAAAACCCAAACCCATCATGGGCAAAATTTCAAAGAAAAGAGGGCCAGTTTTGGAAATAAGATGTAGAAACATTACAGGGATTGCTGAATAAAAGGATCTCGTGTTTCAATCTGCACAGCTATTGTCAGCTTTCCTCATGGGTTTGGGCCTGCCAACACTGGCTGATCTTTGTCTTTCATAAAACCTGTGTAGGCTCTGGATACCTTCACTCATCCAGCACGACCTCAGCACAGAGAGCTCTGTTTGAAGAGGTTTTAGACTCACTTAGAAAAGCCTGGATGGCCTGATTGAAGGTACTCTGTCCATCTCACTTCAAACAGCCTGTTCCTGGTCAAATGTTTGCTGGGCTGGGCAGTGGTGCAGCTCTTCCTGCAAGCCCTGAGGAATTCCTGCTGATCCAGAGGCAGAGGAGTTAACCCTTTCAAGTTCTGGGTCAGAGGAGCACTGAGGTTTGAGCCTGCTACTTCAATGCCAAATCAAGGTTCTAATGTGGCCACCAATACTGAGAATGTCAGACTTGAGCTGAGCTTTAGGCCAGTGAGGACAGAGAGAATAGCCTGGGAGAAGCAGGATTTAAAAGATGGCAAAGAGTCAGGGAAAACTGTAGAGATAAAAGTGAAGTGCATGGAAGCCAATGATGTGGGATAAAAGGCTTATTTCCTACTGCAGTCGAGGCAGGAAGGGGAAGGCTGAGGTCTGTGTGAAAGTTCCCTGCCTTTGGGAAGAAATTATGCCAGGAATATCCATGGCTGACACACATAACTTCAGACTTTCTCACTGGCTAAATCTCAGTGCAGAGATGGGCCCTGTTCCAGTCCTCACCTGTGAACCCCCAGCTTACCTCGGGCACGGTGCTGCTGTGTCACCTGGAGTTCCCAGGCACTGAGTCCATCCTTCTCTCCAGCAATTATGCCCAGGCAGCCAAAGAGCTGAGCAAGACAAGCCTCAGGCCAGCCAGCTTTAACACCACACACACACTAAAAAGCTCCAGTAACCAGTGGTTGATGTGGGCAGTGCTTTATAAGGAAGGACTTCCATAATATTCAGTTCCTAGTTAGAAGCTTAATATCCAAATACATTTAAAGAACTTAATTAAAATTATTGTTCTGTCCTAACGCCACAACAAATTCATGCTTTGTGCCCTTAGTGAACCCTTTCCACGGATTGCTGTGTCTTCATAGAATCACAGAATCTTTTGGGTTAGGAGGGACCTTAAAGACAATAATTTGTGCTAACAGAGATGTGGGTTTTGGACGTGCTGAGCACCCACAGCTCCTGCTGATGTCAAGAGAAGTGTCACAAATGTTGCAAAAGCTCCATTAAAAATTAATTCACTGTCATCTCCAGTTTCCTGGCACTGACACATTCCCGAGTGGGCTTTATTTCAAGTCCTTTGTGCAGACTGGGCTGGCTGATCAATAAAGCACAGGCAAGGGAAGCAGCTTGTCACTGTGTCACGGTTGTCACTTGTCACTGTGTGACATCCATTTCCCTCCCCTGCTGCCCTCATGGGCAGGTGACAGGAGAGGGGCTCAGTGCAGAGGTGACCTCCTGTGCCTGGCTCTGCTTCACTCCCTCCTGTGCTGCTCTGTGGAATCCTGGAGTGCCAAGAGGTATAAACCCCCAAAATTTCACCCTCAGCTAATTTCAAAGCCTATTTACACAACTGGGTACACAAGGATTAAGAAGTGCATTGCAGGGCAGGTTTTGCTTAGTTTGGTCCTTACACAGTTCAGTGAAACCGTCAGAATAAATGACTTCTTCAGAGGAGAGAGGGGAAAAACCACATTTGGTTAATCAGCTCAATATTGCAGCAGTTCCCAAAGATTAAATATGCACTGCACAGACCAGCAACCCAGGAAAGGCCTTTTGATGTTAACAATTCACTTATAAAGAATAAGATTTTGATTAAAATACCTGTTCTTCACAGAAACCTGAGTTCCCATGGCACCTGTAACTCACCTGTGCCTCTTACTGTTGAATTGCTGTGATTATTCATGGAATCACAGAATGAGCAGGTTGCCTGTGCTGCAGCAGCTTGGGGCCTGTCCTGCCCAAACTGTCCCAAACTGCCCCCCAAACTGCCACACCAGCTCAGGGCTTGGGACCCTTCTGTGCAGCCTGACCCTCACCCCCAGACTCACCTCGATCACTGCCACCTCGCTGAGTGACTAAATATCACCTTGCTCCTGAAAATAATTGCCAATTTTACCACAAGGGACGCTGTGGACAGAAGTGCTGAGGTTTCACTGAGCTGAGATTTCTTGCCTCGTGTTTAATATTGCTGCCTGTCACTTCAAACCAACCAAGCTATGCTGCTTTTGTTGGAATCTCTAGTTCTGTTCCATAGAAGGTAAAAATTCCATTCCTGGGGAAATTTTCTGCTCCCCTTTTGTTCTGAAACCATGGGTTCAGGAGCTGGGGGCCACAGCTGGGAAGAAAGGGCTGCCAGCAGTGTGTCATTCCTGAGGCAGGAGGAGGAGGATTTTCAAAGGGAATGGCATTTGCCTGGTGACAGGATACAAAAAGGCAGGCAGAGAATCCATGGCCTGTTCCCTGTTTGGCCAAATGACTTTTACTGGACCAGAGGCAAGTATTTGCTTGGACACATTTTTAAGGAAATCAAGTGTCTGAAGAGATACAGAAGTCCACAAGAGCACTTAGACACCTGTCACCTAGTTTTTATTTGAATTCCTGTATGTTTCTTTGAAAAGCCATCAGGGTTTCAGTCTCTTGTGTGGTGCCTGTATCTTGCAAGTCCAAATGGTTTTTGAGAGCTCTGAATTTTTCACAGGTTGCCAATCTCTCCCATTCAAAACTAAATTCTCAGTGATGAGGGAAGCTGTTCAAAGCAAAATGCTTGAAATGCTAAGGCTCAGGGGTGTTTTAAACCCAGTCTCAGAAGTCTGGTTTTCAGAGGAGCTGAGTGTCCATGGTTTTTATTTTTGGTAAGATTGTGAATGCTCTGCACTTCTGAAATCCAGTCCTCTAAACGGCTTCTGCCTCTGCTCCTTGCTCTGTGTAAAGGGAAGCAGGTCTGAGGTCTGGGCTGGCTATTTTTGCTTACAAAGCTCTGTTGTACCCATCCTTGCAGCGAGGAGATTTTCAAGCCATTCATCAGGAATGAATGGACAGGAAAAGTGGGCAGAGCTGTACAGGGGTCAGACAGTGACCCGGGGCCATCAGCTCTGGCCATCGGGGGACCCTGTCCCCTGAGCAGGGACAGCTCAGGCACCAGGGCCATGGAGCTGACCGGCCAAACTGATCATCTGCACGGCACTGTCTGCTCCTACTGCCCTGGGCAGGTGAGGAGAAGGGCAGGGGGGGAGCTGCAAAGGCCACACCTGGGGGAAATCAGCGTTTGGGCTTCCTGAGGGTGTCTAAAGCAGTCACTCAGTCACTCCCCTTGGCTCTGGCTGCAGGTCCGGCACAGACATGCTGAAGGCAGCTCTCCTGCTCCTCCTGCTCCTCCTGCTCCTGGCACCCCTCAGCCACTCCCACGAGGTGCCCTGGACATACAAAGGTAAAAACGGGGCTGCTTTTGGGGCTGCTGCTGCTGAAGGGGCTCCCTTCCCTTTTTGTGCTGCAGAAGCAGCCTGGCTGTCCCTTAGTGAGAGATCACAGAGCAGCTAATTTATTCCACTTTATTGATGGCTCCGTGTCTTGAAAGTGAGTCTCCTCAATGTCACCTCTTTTTACTCCTTTGTGTGGTCAGGACACATTATCAGGGTTGGCAGCAAAATGAGGTTCAAACAATGAGGGAAATCCTTAGAATGTGCCAGAAGAAAAGCTGCCCTTTGGATGATCCTGCAAGGAAAAGCTTTAAATACTGCCTGCTTCTTATTTTATTGTCATATCCCAGGCAGTACAAAGCACTAAGAAGTACTTACTTAGGTATTTATACTTTTTTGGTGAAATTTTATCTAAATTTCATTTTTGTCAGGGGGTTGTTTGCAGAGCTTACTGAAGCAAATGTTAATCCTTTTATCATCTTCAGTGGGCTAAGCTAAAACAAAGCATATTGTTGAAGTTGCAATATTGCAATTGCTCTCTCCCTAGTTAAAAATAGCTAATTGCTGTCAGTTCCGGGTCCTAAGCTGAGCCTTCCTGCGTATTGCCCTGATCCTATTCACTGGCACTGGTTAAGGAGCCAATTCCACACCTCTGGCAGTTGGGACCCATTTAAATCCCCATTTCCATGCAAACACTGCTCCTCTTTCGGGGGAGGTTCAGTCCCCAGCAATCCCTGAGCTGCTGCTGCTGCAATGCAGGTTTCTTTCTTCGCAGCACACTTGTCCTGCAGACACAGTAATGTGTATTTTCACTCTGGGGAAGGCAAAGCAGCTTTTATGTCTGCAGCTCCTGGTGTTCCAATAATTCGATTGGCATTTCCTGCTGGCAAATGAGGAGGGTGCTCCGAGTCCTGACTAACAGCACATGCCTGCCTTGTCTCCCCTGCAGGAGAGGGAGAGCTGGACGAGGAGCACTGGGGACAGCACTTCCCAGCCTGTGCTGGCAAGCAGCAATCCCCGATTGACATCCAGAGGAGGAAAGTGAGGTACAACCCCCAGCTGCTGCAGCTGCAGCTCGGGGGGTACGACGGGCCCCTGCAGGGCCAGTTCAGGATGACCAACAATGGCCACTCCGGTAAGGCTGGGGGCTCTCAGCCTCAGGGGATGCAGGAGCACAGCTTTTGGTCCAGCTGTGGAAGTGCATTCACAGACAATGCCCTTTCTTTGAACTCACCTTGCTTTGCCACCTCGCTTCGTTCTGCTCTCTTAGGTTTGCTGTTTTCCTCAGCCACCCAGGAAAGCTCTCCAGAAATACATAAATAAACCAGACAAATAAAAGGCAGTTAGGTTTCTGCAAGGTTTTTCCTCTGCTGGATGTGAAAAAGGGATAAAATGCAGCTGGAGAATTCCAGATTGACCCTTTCCTTTAATGTGCTGCAAGAGAACAGGACTGCAGCTGTGAGGGGTATCTGGGGCACACTGACTCCTCTCTGCATTCAGGAAAATGCATCTTTTGGCCTGTGCATTAATCAGAAGTGACAGGAATAGAAACCTTTGCATCCCAGGTTTGGTTGGATGTAGGTCACCCAAAGTACAACAGAGAGGAGGATCCCTCCCTCACAGGCAGAGGATTGGTATTTTGGGGCTCAGGAAGGGAAACTGAAGAACAACACAATATTAAAAGCCTGGCCTTTGGCTACACACTTTCAGGGCAAGGCTTATAATTTAGGAGATCCCAGATTGCCCTGCTGCAATCTGTAATTCACTGCCTAAATAATTCATCAGCTGGTGCTGTTGGGATAACGCCTTTGGACTACAGATGAGCAATGAGAGAATTTCCTCATGGCTGCAGCGAGGAGGATGAGTGGTTTTGGGAAGGTGTTGGGAACATAAAGCTGTGGGCTCTCGAATCCTGCAAAACAGCTCTTGCTTCCTGTCTGCAACAAAGAGAGAGAACTGCGGTGTGAGGGAGGGCAGTGGAGTGAGGAGAGACAAAGTGCCGGCAGAGGAAGACTGGTGTGATTGTGCTTCTGAAAACTGGAACTCCTTTTGTGTGGCCACACAAACTCAGCGTTCAGCCCGAAGCTCTCTGTCAGCACTGCTGACAGAGCCCTGCCTGCCTAGACATTAATTCTTGCAGGTTTAGCTTTTTTGACCGCATGTGGGTATTTGCCCATTCTTTTGTTAACTTCCCAACAATGATTTTCTGATGAGGGGCAGTTTCCTAAAGCACAAAGACAAACGACTGCCCCTATTCACAGCTCCTGTGAGTCAGGCTGGGCTGTTCTACTGGCTTCAGTGAGAGGGGACAGGGCAGCAGAATCTCTCCGGGAAAACACTCAGCAGATTCTGAAGGGGACAGGAGAGGGATTTATCAGCAGGACTCTCCTTACAGGCTCTCAGAGCCAAACCCCAGATGTCTCTCCCAGGAAACCAGCTTCATTTTCCCTGGATCTGTGTTAGCACCAGGCTAAATCCCACCTGATAACACCTGTGGTGCGAGTCTGGGTGGGTGCAGACACTCAGAGAGCCTTGGGTTAACAAAGCCTTTTGTATTTGCACCTTTCTTTTCGTTTTAGAGAGGGTTGGTCCTCCAGCTGGTAGCGAGGACGAGCACAGCTCTGAAAAATTAAAATGTCATCTGTGTGAGCATCTGGCTCCAGGAGCAGCCTTAACTGGCACCTCAAACTTGTCCCTCATTAACTCAGCCTCCTCAGGGGACAGTGCTGGGCAGCCAGGCTGGCTGTGTGTGCTGTCCCTGCAGGGCAGGGAGGGACAGAGGCCAATCTGCAGGCCAGGAATGCTGGGGAAGGCTCAGCTGCTCTCACCCTGCCCAGCCCCAGCTGATTCTCCACCGCCTGGCAGAGCCAGAGCAAAGCAGGAGTGAGGCACTGCAGGCTCAGAGCACTCACCCTTCCCGCTCACACTCCACATGGGTGAAAAGTAGAAGCAAACCAGGTTATTCCCTACCTTTGCTTGCAGCAAATATTTGCTTAGAATATCTTAGAGCAGCCCTAAGCTTGTTACAAACTCCCAACACAATTCCCTGGCTGTGTTTGGTAGAAAGTAGAAACCCTGGTGAGGTACTTGAAGTAAATAACCCTTATTATGGAAGGCAGTCAGCAGGGAACTTATGAAAAAGGTAGATTTTTTTTATCCCTCCCACTCTAGAGCCTATGGGATATTACAAAGAAACATGCTTTTATCTTGTCTGTCTATAAACAGTTCACAAAAAAAAGAAACTGCTCAGAAACCCAAACTATGACTAATGAATAATACGGTGTGCTGCATTTTGCAAGGATAGTTGTCAGTTTTTGTAACATGCTGGGGGCTTCCATTTAGATGAGGCAATTCTCCACCTTCACTCCTAGATTTATTAACATAATCTATGATTTCTGGCAGTGAATTAGCAGGAAGACAAAGGGTTTGTGACTACTCCTTGGCAAGGGGAAGAAAAGAGGTTTGTCTCCACAAATCCTTCAAGCAATGACACAGAGCCTTTTCAAACCTACAGAGCTCTCCCAGGATGGCTGGGCCTCGAAAATGCAGAATCCAGGACACAGGGAATGGTGATAACAGATGAGGCCACTCAGTGTTGACCCCTAGTCCCCTTTTCTGCCTCGAAGAGGAAGTGGTTCACAGATCTGGGCGAGATGTGCTGTGCTGAGGGAGAGCTGAGCATTAAATTCTTCATTCAGTGCCTAATGGCAAAGCCAGAGCTGCTCAGGGGGAGAAGGGGTCTGCAGGCACAGCTGGGGAGGGCCCAGTCCTGCTGGTGCCCGGTGTGCTGCACCAGCCTGAGCCCAGGAAAGGCTTTAAGCACACCCAGCCTCAAATTCAGTGTCTGCCCTCCCACCCTGGGGTCGTGGCTGTGCCTGCTCATTCCAGGGGGGTGCCACTGGCACTGTAGGGACAGGGATGGGCAAGGCCGCACCCACTGCTGCCTCCAACCCTGCCATTTCTCAGTTCAGATCGATTTGCCACCCACCATGAACATCTCCAGAGGGCTCCCAGGTCTCTACACAGCTGTCCAGATGCACCTGCACTGGGGTGGGCTGGACCTGGAGAGCAGTGGCTCCGAGCACACCGTGGATGGGATGCGCTACTTTGCCGAGGTTGGTGTGGCACAGGGGCTGCAGGGAGGGGGCTCTGGGCCTCTCCCCCTGGGAAATGGGAGCCTGCATCCCACAGAGCCTGCAGGGAGCAGTGCAGAGGCACAGGGGAAACCAGGGCTCCCACCAGGGCTTAGGTTGGTGCCATGGGAGGGCTGAGCCGGGTGGTGCTGGCACAGAAGGCTCCAAGAAAAGCCATGGGAAGAGCATTGGTGTCCTTCAGAGCTGGAGCTGTTCCCTCACAGACCTGTTAAACCAAAGGTCCCTTTGGCTTGGTATGAGGGACAAGCAGCAGGGACTGGGGTGGTGGCTGTCCCTTCAGTCTGTCTCTCCAAACACCAGAAGCCACCCCTCACTTCTTGCTAAGTGACCCCATCTCTCTCCCTGCAGCTGCACATTGTCCACTACAACTCTGCTAACTACTCGAGCTTTGAGGAAGCCAAAGACAAGCCCCAGGGGCTGGCTGTGCTGGCCTTCCTGTACACGGTAGGTGAGACCCCAGGAGAGCCCCAGGCTGGGGCAGCTTTGGCCAAAACCTCCCCCAGACACGAGCAGCCCAGGCTGGGTTTGTACAGCTGTCCCAAGAGATGGGGCCTGGCACCTCCTTAGGAGGCTTTGCTGCTTCCCCTGGGCCATCTGGGCTTCTCTCAGCACCAGCCAATACCACTGGGGAGCCCCAGAAAACTGCTCCATAAGTAGTATTTTATATATATATATAAATAAAAGAGTATCAGGTGTGGCACCTGGGGCTTCCCTGCTGTGCCTCCAAGCCTTGCTTGGCTTTCCCACACTTTGATTCAATGTGGATTTAAAAGTAGCAAAAAGGAATCCTGTTCACTATTCTGCCCAAGCTGTCTGTGTACAATCCAGCCCAGCAGGAGGTCTGTGGTGGGATTTGTCTTCTTTGTCTCCCAGTTCATCAATTAGCACCCCCCAGCTGATTAGCAGTGAGAAGGACAGGCAGATCACACCTTCTGATCCTGTGTCTGTGCTGTGTTTAGGATGGGCACTTTGAGAACACCTACTACAGTGAATTCATTTCCAAACTGGCAAGGATCAGGTTTGCAGGTAAGCCCTGGGAATGCCTTTCTGTCCCTGGTATTCTCACAGCCTGTGTGTGCACACTGCCTCTGGGAACAGACACAGCATCCTCAGCCCAGCCCAGGCTGTGGGGAAGGTGCTCAGGGCAGCGATAAACACTCCTGGAGGTCTGTGCAGCACCAAATATCAGCTTCCTGCAGCCTGCAGACCCCCCGATGGCTCCTGGGAGCACCCCAGGAAGGGCAGAGCCCTGAGAGCAGCTGCCCACCACCCCCAGGACCCAGTACCCCCAAATGACAAACCACAGGGCCAGAAAGGGCCACCCAGGCCCCTCCATCTCCACCCAGTCCCACCAAAGGTCCAGTGAGCTCGTGCTCTGGCCACAGGGATTTGCCACCCCCAGCTCTAAGAGCACTCTCACCTCTCTCTTCCCACCCCATTAACTTCTAATATCACCTCTGCTTCCTTTGGAGGTCAATCGACAATGCTGAACTCTCTGGATGTCCAAGCCATGCTGCCAGAAAACCTCTCCCACTTCTACAGGTACCAGGGCTCCCTGACCACCCCTCCCTGCTCCGAGAGCGTGATCTGGACCATCTTCCACTCCCCCATCGTCCTGTCACACACACAGGTCAGTGCTGCCTCTCACCAGCTCCTCTTCCCTCCACACCTTTCCCTTTCTCTCCTCCAGGGATCCCGGGGACAGAAGAGCTCTTAGGGCACCTCTCACACAGACCTTTTGGGCTGGATTCCTGAGCAGCTGGAATTACAGGTGGCTGTGATTCTGCATCACAGCAGGGTCGGGCTGTGTAGCAGGTGACCCGAGGTCCGGTGACTGATAACAAAACTCTCTGCTCAGTTAAGCTCAGCCACCCTGAAGCTCTGTAAAAAGGAAGACCAGGGAGAATTAATGAGGCAAAAACTACTGCAAGAGACTCCCCCTGAAAAAAAGAAAAAAAAACACACCCAAAAAAGAGCCATTCATAACATTAAAATAATTACAGAATAATTGGCAGGGTTTAGAAAGTATTTTAGGTTTTTTCCTTGTCCAGACTTACACAGAAAGTAATGCTTTTAAGTTAATAAATAATAAAGAAGCATCAGAAACATTTTCTTCCAGGAGAAGAACAAGATAAAACCGAGACCAGAGTAGTGGGGAACCACAGTGTGCTCTCTTTGAAAAGGAAATACTCTTTTTTGGCAGGGGAAGGCTGGAAGGCACTTGTGAGAAAGGTAGAGAATAGCACAGAATCTCCATGCATGCATATTGCCAGGCAGGTGTTCAGAACCCCCCCAGGCAAAACGCCTTTATGGTGAATTAGCTGATAAGAGCCCTCACACTCTGATTCTTTCCCTCTGCTGCCCAGCAAGAGACCCTGAGGATTCCTCTCTAACGAGCTGCTCAGTCCAGTCCTGAGCTGCAGGATGTGCACTGCAGACCCAGGCAGAGCTGCTGTCCCCGTGCCCTGTGTGCTGTCCCCGTGCCACTGTGCCCTGTGTGATGTCCCTGTGTGATGTCCCTGTCCCTGTGTGCTGTCCCCATGCCACTGTGCCCTGTGTGATGTCCCTGTCCCTGTGTGCTGTCCCTGTCCCTGTGTGTTGTCCCCGTGCCACTGTGCCCTGTGTGATGTCCCTGTCCCTGTGTGCTGTCCCTGTCCCTGTCCCAGATCCAGCTCCTGGAGAACACCCTGCTGGACTGGCACAACCGCACCCTGCGCAACGACTACCGGCACGTGCAGCCGCTGCAGGGCCGGGTGGTGGAGGCCTCCTTCCCACCCCACCGGGCCCAGGGTAAGGGCCACGGAACCCAGCACACCTGGGGGGGGACAAACACCCTCGGGGGAGGTGTGAAACTGGGAGTCATTTCAGCTGGATGGGCTGGAATGCCCTGTCCGGGAGCAGCAGGGTCCCTGCTCAGGTGGGGGTGTCCCCTGTGCCTCCCCCCTGGCATCCCTTGTTTCAGGTGTGTGCCAGCCCTGCCTTTTGGGTGTCACACACCTCCAGGGTGGCTGGTGCTACCTGGCACCACGTCAGGACCCTCAGCTCAGGTGTGTCTGGCTGAGCAGCCAGGCACCACACAGAGTTTAAAACACAGGTTTTGCTCCAGCTAGAAAATGTACCAAGTGTAGGTGCCAGCCTCCTGTAAATTCAGCTGTCTGATTGTTCCAGCACAGTGCCATCCAGAGGAACTCACCCTCAGGCTGGACCAAATCCACATGCAGCTCCAGGACATAAAGACAGAGTTGCTGAGTGGACTGAGCCACACAGGTAAGAAATAGAGTTTGAGTCCAGCTCACCTTGTGAGGATGAAGAGCCCATGCTCTGCTGACCTTGGTGGCCTAAATCATTGACAGGTTTGGTACTGGCACTCCCAGGTAGAATATTGTCCCATATCTGGGTCTGCTGATGGAAATCCTCCACCTCCAGCATCATCAAGGCCAGCCCTAACCCAGTTACTCCCACAGCAGCCACAGCTCTCTCCTGTCACATGGGAGCACGTTTTTACAGACAGTGAAAAATTCCAGCTCACAGTTCCCCCAGGATAAATAATCATCACCTCTGTTTGCCACAACATGAGAAAAGAGGAGGAAGGAGGGAAAAACAGGATCTCCCCAAACATTTGGATGGGGGAGCTCAGCTTTTCATCATTTCAAACCCCTTCCCTGCTGGCACAACACACACCAGTGCCTGGAAACTCAGACTACACAGCCCTACCAGTTCTGGGCGTGAATTCTCCAGTATTTGGGCTTATTTACAGGAAATGCAACTGCTGTCTGTTTGGTTATTTCAGGTACAAAACCCAGCACCTTCCCAGCTTTCTACTTCCCCGTGGAAAACATTGAGAGCTTTGTGGAGGTTCATCCCCTCCGTGCTGTGTCTCTGCAAGCCTTCACGCTGTGTTTCTGGAGCAGAGCCCAGCCTGCTGGCAGCCAGACCATCCTGTCCTACTCCACTGGGCAGAGTGACCACGAGCTGGTGGTGACCGTGGGCACTGAGCTGGGGCTGTGGATTGGGGGGCACTTCCTCAGCTTCCCCCTGCAGCACGGGGCACAGGAGTGGCTGCACCACTGCGTGGCCTGGGACTCCCAGGGGGGAGCTGCCAACCTCTGGCTGAATGGAGCGGCTGGCAAAGCAAGGAGTGTCCAGAAGGGGTACGTGAGCCAGCCCGGGGGGACCCTGGTGCTCGGCAAGGACAGGGACACCCTGCTTGGGACGTTCTCCAATGGGTTTGTGGGGTGGATGGCCCAGGTCAACCTGTGGAGCCGAGTCCTGGGCGCCGCAGAGATTCGGGCGCTGGCGCTGTGCAAAGCAGGGCGGCCCCAGGGGGATGTCATAGCCTGGGGACAAACCCCCATGGTCCTGCTGGGGGGGGTCCTCCTGCAGCCTGACACCAGCTGCCTGTGAACCCAGCCTCGGCTCTCCTAAAGGCATCAAGAGAATCTGAACTGCTGCTTGGGAAATCTGAGAGACCAAGGCTGTTTGCTTGTTTCTCCTCCTGCTTTGTATGGGCTCACGGTGCACCTGCTGCTGGTGCTCCAGATGTTTTTCCAAGAGAGCAAAGCCCCCATCAGTGAGATAAAGGCAAAGAACTGCAGAATTTGGCACAGTCCAGCACCCTGGGTTGTTAATCCCTCCCAGGGGGCTGATTCAGATCCCCATACATGGATATTTCTTATGCCAAAGAGCTTCTCTCTGGCCAAAGGAGCTGCTTCTCAAATAAAATTTCTCTCCCATCCCTCACCCAGTCTCAGTTTCTCACCATCTTCCCTGCCTGTCCCTCCTGTTGGTCTCCACTAACCCCCCAGCCCTTCTCTTGCAGTCGTATCCCACTGAGAGGGGGACTGAAGCCCTGGCAGGACAGGTCCTGTGCAGTCCCTGTGCCTTGGCTGGTGGCACAACTTTGCCTTCTTTTCTGTAGTGGATGTAGAGACAGAGCACAGAAACAGCTCCTTTTTCAACACTTCCATATCACAAACTTGAGGGCAGGTATAATATATATATATATATATAAACTAATTTTCTAAGGTTAAAATAAACCATGTGAAGGACTCTCCATCAACCACACAAAATCCATGCCAGGCTGTTCAACAATTCTGGGGTTTTTTTTCAAAACAGAGGGCAGCACGCTGATACAACAAATTAAGTTTAATTTCCCCTTGCTGGACCCTCAAACATACAAGTGACAGTTCCTCAGAGGAGTTCAGTGCACTCCTTGCACACCAGTGCCCCACACCCAGCCCCAGGGCTGGCTCGTGTCCCCTGGGAGGTGTCAGTCAGGACACCAGGGACACAAATCCCCTCGTGCCATCACCTGCCTGGTCACAGAACTGAGCTGGCTGAGGACATCTCCTATTCCTTGGGACAAGAGCAGGACTTGGCAGCGTTGGGTTTGCAGTTGGATTTGATCTTAAATATCTTTTCCAGCCTTGACAGTTCTGTGATTGTTAGATCAGCTTCAAAGGAGGAATGTATTTGTTTTCCTGCTGAATGGATCCTGTCGGGCCAAACACAGCTGGGTCACATCTCACTGCTGGACAGAGCTTTCTTCTCTTCCTGCTTGCCTGCAGGGTGGGAATCTTTAAGCTCTTTGCTTTCCTGGATCTCCACTTTGTTCCTCTTGGCCATGATCCTGTTGATTTCCATGAAGGTTTTATTCTTGGTCTCAGGAACAATGAAGAAGATGTAAACCATGGTGGCAATGCAGACGGCACAGAAGATGAGGAAGCTGTAGGGCCCCAGCCCAGCCTAGGGCAGTGACAGGAGAGAGCAGGGGTCAGGGCAACATTCCAGGTGGGAATTACCTGCTCTGGACATGCTGAACCTGCACTGGCTACAGAAAATCCAGCCACAGTCAGGTGCACATATTTTAAGCTGAATGACTCAAAGTTGGAGTGGTTTTAGATACTGGGAGAGGAGGGTGAGGGTCTGCTCCATAAATCAGAGTAAACTCAGCAGCTGCCTTTGCACAGTCAGGGACTGCAGCAGTTCAGGGTCACTGCTGCTGGGGCAGTTTGAACTGGGCACCCAGGTTTCAGAAGCTAAAATTGTCCCCCTGAGACACATCCTGCAGTGGAAGATGGGGAATTTGCCATCTTTTCCATGCTCCTGAGCTCAGGATGAGACCTGGCAATCAAACTGCTTTCTGTTAAAGCCTGTGCCCCAGCCAGGTGTGGTGAGACAATGCTGAGAACATCAGTCCCCTGCCCTTAACACAATCCCACACGCAGGGTCTGGCAAGCAGCAGTGCATTTACAGCTCCTCCAAGGCTCTGTAAGGACACAAGGCTGATTTCCAGCCCAGGTCCTGCCCTGTGCTGGGGTTCTTACCTCCATGTAGAGGAACACCAGCCCCACGGTGAAGTTGCTCAGCCAGTGCACAGAGCCCCCCACCATGAAGGCTGCGGGTCGGGAGGACTGCAGGAACATCTCTGTGATCATCACAGCAGGAATGGGACCTGCAAGGCAGCCACAGCTGGGGAAATCCCAAAGGCAATCCCCTCACTCTGAATTCCTCGTTAGGCTGCCCGTTTCAATGGCAGACAGTGTTTTCTAATTAACAGCGTTTAGAAGCACCCAGTAAATCAAGTAGGGATTAAATTAAAAGAAAAAAAATGGGGCAATTAAATTACTTGCACGGGGCATGAAATTCAGCCTCCCTGGGTGGGCTCCTCAAAGGTTTTGGTTGGAAATTGAGCACAACACCTGGCTTTACCCAGCCTGGGGGGGAGCCTGGGTGGGCTGTGGGCACTTACTGGGTCCGATGGCGTGCCCAATGATGTAGACAATGACACAGGCTATGCTGAGGTAGGACATCCAGGAGACAGTGCTCTGCAAGGGTTGAATCACAGGTTAGATGGGGTTCCTGTCTGAACATCACCAGCACATCCAGGGCACTGTTCTCAGTGAGATTTGCAGGCATTCTGAAGGCAGTGTCACCCTCCGGGGCCAGGTACATCCATATTTACAGCCAGAAACCCCAGCCTGGGGGTGATCCCTGCTGCCAAAGGGATGCAGCAGGAACTGTGAGCATGGCATCCTGGGAGGAGCACTCAGGCAAGCAGCATCACAGCTTTTCCTGGCTTTCTTTAAGGTAGATACACAAGAACAGAGACCTTTCATACTGCCCCCTCCTCCCCAGGGTGTAGAAACCTCAGAATAGTCCAATGGCCTGCTCCCTGTAAAATCCAGAAATCATGGGTGGGACCACCTGAGGCATTCACACACCTGGAGATTGAGGGCCAGAGTTAGGATTGCACAGGAGGCAGAGCACAGCACAAAGCCAGCCAGGAGAAGGATCCTCCTCCCCAGGGATTCCACAATGAAGATCTGGAAGAGACAGGAGAGGGGCAGACATCAGGGGCTCAGCACTTGCTGCCGATGTTTCCATCACCACAGGGGACACCACAGGGCATCAGTCCCAGAAAGCCCCTCCCAGTGTGTGCAAATAAACTCCTTAAGGTCCCTTCCAACCCAAACCATTCTGTGGCTGTAGGATTCCACAAGTACAACACAATTTAAACAGGGGCAGGGGAGGCTGCACAGGTCAGAGCTCAGAGAGCCCCAGCACAAACTTACAGCAAGCAAAGTCATGACGACGTTGATGGCACCTATTGACACAGTGACATACTGGATGCTGCTGCTGTGCACCCCTGCTGACTCAAAGATTCTGTCTGCATAGTAGAAGACCTGCAGCAGAACCACAGCTGGGTAAATACATGGCCAGAGGCAGAACAATCCCCTCCTGGCTGCTTTAAATCCTGGCACTGGTGCTCAGAAGCCTGGGCACTGAATTCTTCCATTTCTGGAGACACTGGTGTCTGGATCTGGGCACAAGCACTTCACTCTAAAAACATTCCAACTATCATTAACAGGGCAGCTGACCCTGCACCTCTGGTTCTGGCCAGGGTCGAGCCACCCCAGTGTGACAGTGGGTGTGCCCTGGATGAAGGGACACTCCCAGGTTTCTCTCCTGTGTCAGCACTGTCCCCACCACCCCCCGTTTGTACCCCCGGCTTTCCCCACTCACCCCATTGACCCCCGAGAGCTGCTGGCCCATCATCATGACAATGATGGAGATGAGCTGCCACCTCAGGCCCCTGAAGGTGCACAGGCTGAGCACAGAGAACTGCCCTTCCTCCTTCTCTGACTGGTCCTCCTGGTACATCTCCTGTATCTCATCATCCACGTCCTCCCGGCCCCTCAGCCTCTGCAGAGCTGGTGGGGAGAGCAGGAGGAGCTGTGAGGCCCAGGTTTACAGAGAGCTGTGCTGCTTCAGACCAGGACAGAGCAGGGTGGGACCCTGGGCAGCAGTGGTGGGAGCCTGGGGATCCCCACACGCAGGGAAAGGAGCAGTGCTGCAGGAATTCCACCCACCAGCAGCAGGTCAGTGAGAACTTCACCCTCTCGTGCTGTCAGCCACGTCCCACAGCCAGACCCCTCCCATCCCAGCTGCCCTCCCAGGGAAGGGTGGCTCTGTACCTCTCCGTGCCTGCTCCTCGTTGCCCCTCTGGATGAGCAGGTACCTGGGACTCTCAGGGAAAAAGGGCAACGTCAGGAGCTGAACCAGGGATGGGATCCCAGTGAGCCCCAGCAGCACAGGCCACCCTGCAGCAAGGACACAGGACACCAGCTGAGAGAAATCCTCCTCCTGAGGAGCCCACGGAGAGGTCCTGAGGCGGAGCTTTACCTTTGGCACTCCCAAGGATGCTGTTCAGACCAAAGATCTGAGCTGCGAGGATGCCAATGGTGATGAAGAGCTGTGGGACCACCCCTATGGCACCTCTCAGGTTTTTGGGGGACATTTCTCCAAGGAACATGGGAACCACATTGGAAGCCAGACCTAGAAGTTCAGAGAACAATGTTAGACTTGCAGCTCAACCTTCAGCAAGCTCTGATTTCCCATGGGGAGCAGAAGAGATTCCTGATGAACCACAGGACATGCAGGAACTTCACACTCAAACCCTTCTGCCTTGGGTGTCTGGATTATCAACTGCTGGGCAGCAAAGCATTTTTGGAGTCTGACAGGGTCAGCAGGAGCCTGCCTTGCCTACAGAGCCAGCAGATGATTTGTGTGTTCTGTGTTCCTCCTCCTGAAAGCAGCCTTCTCCCAGCAGGCTCTGCCAGGAACAGCACAAGACACACAAAGAAAAATTGTGCTGCTTCAGGTCTGGAAACCAACTCCAAGTGTAAGAGAGGAACTTTAGCTTCCTCTTAATCAAGAAGACAAATCAGTATCCAAACCCTGATGTGAAAGTGGAAGGAAATGACTTTGAGTTGGCTTTTAAAAATTCCCTGCTCAGTGGTGCTGTGCTGAGAGCTTTGCTGGTCTGAGATGTCATGCAGGTGGCTCTCTGGAATAGGTGTTTATGCTCTAATAAGGATACCAGGGACAGGGGTTATTCTTAGGAACACTCTGGGGCTGCCCACAGTGACCCCAGCCAGCTGCCAGCTCCTGTGCTTATGCTGCAAATCCTGGCAGCTCCCAAACTCCTGGAATCAAATGACTACAGTGGATTCTTATCTGACATTTCCAGAGCTCCTAGGCTTCAGGAGCTGGGGGTTACAAAGGTGATCAGGCTGATATTTGAAAGCCAAAAGGCCCAAAAGGCCCAGAAACCAGTGCCACCAGTGCCAGAAGGTGACACTGGGACCCTCCCAGATCCTCCCCAGGCACAACAAGCACAGTTCAGGCCAGGTCAGCCTGAGAAGGACAAGCCAGGGCAGCCAGGCTGGATTTGTTTGTTGGTTATAAATAACTGGAAAGAAGGATCACATTTAACAAGACCCTTAGCATTTATTCCAAGTTCCAGTGCAGAGAGCAGCTGCCAGGTTTAAGAGAGTCAAAAGCCAAAATAAAACCATTAGACTAAAAAAAAAGAGGAAAACAAGAAATTGGCTTGGGAAAGAACTTGATCTGTACATGCAGCAATTACAATTGGTGAGCTAAGGCAGGAAATTTGTCTTTACAAGCTACCCCAGCTCATTAACAAAGCATGGAGTGTGCCAGTCTCACCAGTCCAAAGCCAATTAATTGAACCTAAATGCTCTTAGGACCCTTACAGACCTGGCTGTGCTCGGGGTACCCAGCATGGTTCTGCTTGTGCCCTGCTCCTGCAGCTCCAATAAAGCCACTTACAGCAGCAACACACAGATATCCTTGGCTTCCCTCTATCTCTGCAGCAAACCCAGTGGCTCTGGGCCCTTTGCTCTCCCTTTTAACATTTCTTTCCTGCAGGAAGAACAGTCAGTTCCAGGACTGGATTATTGGATCTGGCAATGCTTTTGATGGATTATTCTGGTTATGTTAAAAAGGAAAGAAGTAGAATATCTGCTTTATGTTGTCTGGGAAAACAGATTCTCCCCAGCAGGTTTGCTGGCTGTGGGAGCTGCAGTGCCCAGCAGATGTTTATTGCTGCTTTTACAGACACACATCTCCTCCCCACAGCTTAAATTCCAGTCCCAGGGCCATTATCTCCCAAAGATCTTTAGTACTTCTGCACCAGGCTGAAGCACAGTCTTGTCATGCAGATTCTAAAGTGTGCTACCCGTGAAAGCAGCTGCTGGGAGAGTAAAACACCTTTACACAGCCACGGAAATATTTATTGCTCTCCCTTTACCATCCACTTACCAGCAAATATTCCCATGATAACACGGGAGAGGATGATTACTTCAAAGGTTTTTGCCAGCTCTGAGGTTCCCATGAGGATTGCAGCAGCGATGGAAAACAGGTTATTTATCAGCAAAGTGCCTTTGCTGCAAAGTAACAGGAGAGGAGACAGGGTCAGTTGGGGGTTTCTAAGTTGCAGAGAGATCCCCTCTGTGTCCAAAACTCAGATTAATCATCACCCCAAACACTGATCAAGGAGAAAATGGCAATTGCCACGTTTTTCCTGCAGGCAGTGAGGGCCTCCAGAAAGAAGTGAAGTTTCTCAGGAAACCTGAGCAGCAGCAGCTGGGCCTGGTCTGGGATCCCAGGATTTCCTCCCTGCCCTGCCTGGCTCCGTTCCCAGCCCACATCCTGGCCTTGGCCATCCCAGAACCACAGAAATTCCTTCCCACTGGGGGAGACAACACCTGTGGCTGAGCCCAGCACCTCCCCCTCATCCCACCTGCTGCAGCCCCGAGGTGTTTGGGGGAATTGCACTCCCCTGAGGGGCTGGGCAAGGGGCAGTCACCACGGGATGGCTTTTACCCTCTGCCAGGCTGAGGGCAGGACCTCGGACAGGGCTCTCACCTACCGGCCACAGCTGTTGACCAGAGGCCACACCATGAGGGAGCCAAAGAGGCCGCCCAGGGGGAACATGGACACGGTGAGGGACCAGAGCAGCGTCTGGAACCCGCTGTCCATGGGCACCCCAGTCCTGTCCAGGTAGGTTCTGTTGTAAAACTCCTGCATGTACTGCAATGAAGCACAAAGCGTGTTTAGAACAATAAATGCAGTTTCAGGCTGTAAAAGTTAGATGACAACAAAGGCCATAAAGCTCTGCCATAAAACAGCCATAAAACATCGAAACTGATAAACAAAAAATAAAAAGAGAAAGCAACCGATAAAAAACCGGAATGGGTGAGCTGGGAAGTGAAGGCAAGAGAGGGATGGAGAAGCCTGGGACAGGTGACTGTTCCCACAGGTTGTCCTGCCCTACAGGATGGGCCTGGTTCCCAGGGGGGAGGCACCCCATGGCTCACCTGTCCCGGCCACAAAGAGAGGACAAGGCTGTGCCCACAAACACCCACTAAACACATTTAATTTACATAAAGGTACATCTGCCTTGCTGTGCTCTAACCCTGCTCCCAACCCACCGGGGCAGGAGAGTTGATCACAGACACGTTGTAGCCGTACTGGAAGGAAGATCCAAATGCAGAAATCAGGGCTACCAGGGCCAGGGAAAGTGTCATTTTCTGCAGAGGGAAAGGGAAACAAAACAAAACAACCATAAACACTACCTTAGAAGTAGGTCTGGTTTTTAGGCATTAATAATGCTCAGCAAAAACAAAGAAATACCCAAAGTCTTGCTTTCAGTGTTTTTCCCTTCATTTTACTGCATGTAGAAGCCCAATGGGTTGTTTTCATTACAGCCCATTTTGTTGTGCTTTATGTACCCACAGTCTTTACAGTAATTCACTCTGCTTTGCTGCCATTGATGAATCATTTGGATGATTAATTTTTTTCCAGTTATCCTCCTTAAAGCACCACCCTGCAGGGAAAAAGGTTGTATGCAGTTATTCTTTTTCCAATGTGCAAATTGGGCAGTGGAATAACACAGGATATTGGCACAGGAAAGCTTTAAAAAGAAGTGATTTTTGCATCAAGTGGCAAAATCCCTTTCCTGTTGGTTTTTTCTTCCTCTGCATTTTGGGATAGAGCTATTTATGGATCTAACTGGTGGCCACTGAAGCCAATTAGAACTTATCCAAGCAGCTTGGTTGAGGGGCAGGAGAGCTGCACTTTGCACTTGAACAGAGGAGGGGAATTGCCATCTGGAGCAGGATCAAACACCCTGTTGTGGGCACACATTCCCCAGCCTTACAAACAGCTCAAACAACTCGCTTTTCCCAACAGCTTTAGCTGCTGTTCAGCCCCTGGGCTGTGCTGACAGAGCTGCGTTGTTGGGGTTTTGTTTGGCTGGGTTTCATAGCTCACTAATGCATCTCATTGCTGCTGCATCAATAAAGTAATTTTTCATTTTCATCTCGTTTGTTGCCACCGTCACCAGCCCGAAGGTCTGCGAGGTTTTCCACCCCAGCTCTCAGCTCAGGGCCCTCATGAGGGCTCTGTCATTTCCCCAGTTTAACATTTGTCCAAATAGCTGCTGGTGCTTCTTTCTACTCCTCAGAATCTCTGGCAGCTCCAGGGATCCACAGGGTTCAAGGCGTTACAGGAGATCGAAATTCAAGTCGATCTCAGGATCGGGGGAAGCTGAGGCTTCCAGGTCCATTTTCTGGGAGGAGACAGCTGACATTCTCTCATTGGTGATGAAAAGCAGCTGTCTTGCTCTCATTAACCAAATCCCAGGAGCTCAGAAGAGCCACTGGTGTTAATTATTGACATCCAGCACTTTCAGGGAAACCTCTGGCATCCCCCAGCAGTGCGTTGTGCAAGACTCCCCAAACACTGCTGTGAAAGGCAGCCCCATCCAGAAGCAGCTGCAAGCCTAAAACTGATTAGAAAGTAGGAAAGAAAACCCACACAGAAGGGGAGAGTCCCACAGAAGGAGAAAGTTCCACAGAAGGAGAAAGTTCCAGAGAAGTTACAGGGTGGGAGAGCTGCAGACAATCACGGGACTCAGTGCAACATTGCACTGCAGACAGACACAAACTGGGCTAAGAACATGCACATCTCTGCTCTCCCTGTGGGTATCTCAGCCCAAAAACACCCTGGTCCTTTCCTCTCGTTACAGGTACCCACAGATCTGCAGTGTTTACCCTGTGGGAAACAGCCTGGAAGTAGGGAGCCAACAAACTCACCCCCTTGGCACCTTCATTGCCCTCGGAGCTCTCCTGCTTCCCTCCTTTCAGCTTCATTCTGGTGTTCGAATCTCAGATGCTGAGCACAGGTTCTTCCAGCCAAGGCAGCCACGAAAATGCCCTGCACAGAAAAACCCCTTCTGTGACTCTCCCAAACACACCCAACCAAGCTCAGGCAGGCTGAGGCAGCGTGGCTGATCATCCCCTTCCTCTGCCTGACTCTCCCACATCTTCACTTCAGTTTTCTTTCAACTCTGTTGCCAGTGCCAGGTGTCTTTTACCAGATCCTGTCTCAAACAGAGCTGCTGCCCATATCCAGGGGGCACAGGCTCATCTCTCCCCCAAAGTTGCTAAAATGAGCTGATTTCCCCCCGGGTATCTGTGCAGGGACCAGGAGAGACTGCAGAGCTATGGATGGTAGAGCTGGAGATGTTGCCCAGCAACATCAGGGAACACGGGGAGCAGCCCTGGCAACAGAGAGGATGTTTGCCCTGAGCCCCAGCAGTGCAGCTGAGCCCCCCTGCAGCCACCAACTGCCCAAGTGCTGCTCCTGTCCTACCTCTCCCGGAGCAGCTGCCTCAGGCACTCCTGCAGATCTCAGAGTTCATCCTCCCACAGCTGGGGCTGTGTCAGTGTCTCCTGCAGAGCACTCCAGCTCCTTTCCCTCTCCATGCAGAGCGGGCACCACGTGCTGCTGGCTCCGTTTGAACCTCCTCTGTTGTGGGATTGCTTTAACAGCCCAGCACCTGGTTAATCATCCACTACAACTCCTAGGGTTTATCACAGAAATGCAAAGTTCACAGGCGTCCCCAGCAGCCAGAGAAGCTAGAACCAAACCTCCTGCTTATTGGTGTATTTTTATCAGCCAGCTCAGAAAAAAAGGCATCTCTTGAGCAACAGCTTTTTCCACGTGTGCTGCACGTGCTCCCTGGCTGGCTGCAGCATCCTCTCCCCCACGTGGAAGCAGCGTGCTCCAAGGCAGGAAGAAGAACAGAGCCCTGCTGCTCTCAGGGTGGTGGAATTCAGTACCCAGGCTTCTTGGCATCTCTCTTTTATTGCATTTACTCTCAGTGAGCAGCCTGAAGGACGCTGTTCCCAGGTGTCTTGCTGGGGATCACTCTCCTGTGGCACAGCTCACTCAGCAACTCCTGTTGTCCTCACCTTCACAGATCTTCAGCCAAGAGGGAAAGTTCTGCCCCAGAGGTGGGGAAACTGCAAAGAGCACAAATTTCCACCATGGAATTCCAGTTCTTTAAAGACAGTATCACCCTCTGGGAGCTCTTGGCAGGATGAAAGCTGCTCTGACACTCAGTAAATACTGAGGAGAATTCTCTACTATGGTCTTTAAAATTTTGTTCCTGAACTTGAAGAAACAATCTTGAAACATATGGGAATCAAAGAGAACACATATGTTTGTCATCAAAAACCCTTCATCAGAGTAAATATTTGCTTATGGCAGCAGAACAGTTTGAATACTTTCCAAACACAGCAAGAACGTGGTAACAACATCTGTAAGGTTGTAATTGGCACTGGGATGATCTTGGAAGAGGTCGGTGGTGGGAGACAGGACAGTCAATCAACTCCTTGGATTTTCTGAGCAATGGCAGGGGTGTGACATCCTCGGCAGCTGGGATCCTGCTGGACTTGGGCAAAGGACAGGGCCAGGAACGAGCAAAGAGCTGATTTTACAGGCATTTTACAAGCACGTTTTCCATTTCAGCTGCAGCACATGTCAAGGTTCCTACATTCACCCAGAGCTTGTGTGCCTGGAGAGTTTAACTCAGCCCTGGTGTCTCCTCTGCCCTCACCCACCCGTGGGGAGAGCTCCCTGCACGTGTGCAGGGACTGATTCACTCTCAGCCCAATGGTCTGTGCTCAGGGCTGGATCCTATGGAACCCTGATGTCTTTGGAGGGGGGGAAAAATTACTAAGAGGGCAAGCTTAGCTTCCAGGAGAGTAAATCTGCTGGAGAACGTTGGTGGTGAGCTCTGAAAAGTGATGTTTGAGCAGGAGCTGGCAGAGCAAGGCATCCCACAGAACATGTCCACGAGTGACAGCAGCACCTTCTCAACCTGCATTTTGGGAGGGAATTTCATGTTCAGGCAGGGCCAACTCAATATTCTGGGCCCCTGAGCTACAATGGGACTTTAGGTGAAACAAGGAGTTTAGAAATAAATTATCTGTCTGGAAATAAGTCATAAACACACAGTGCTTTGTCAGCTGTACAAATGGCTTCCAATCCCATAAGGAGAGGTAGATTTGGCAGTTTGGTCCCCCAGCAATAGGAAAGGGCTGGATCCACAAGGACTCTGCAGGGAACAGCAGCAGAGCTGGGGCTGGAACCAAGAACCAGACAAGATCCTATTTTTGTGCACAAATGCAATGCTGGGCAGCGTCCTAGTAAAGAAACAGAACTTTATTTTGTAAAAATTGGAGAAAATACTTAAAAACCAAGCAAGTGAGGAGCTGTGAATAAGGTAAAACATTATCTCCAAATGGCAAAGGAAGCCCCATCCCCTCCCCAGTGTGATCCAGCACTGCCGAGGCACAGGCAAAGCACAGCAGCTCAGAGCTCAGGGCCAGGCATTGTCCTGCTGCTGCCAGGGGCTCTCCCTGTCCCTGCTGGAGCCTGGGGACACTCCCCAAAATCCCTGAGCACCGAGGGAGCCTGCAGGGCTCTGATTCCCTCCGGGGAACCCCCCTGCTGCCACCACAAACCCCGATGGTGATGGCCCCACCAAGGAGGAGGGACAAAGCATCCCGAGGCCCCCTCCATCACCACCCCAAAACAAACACTGCTGTCCACGCTCAGGTGAAGAGCAGGAGCCAGGCTGGAGCTCCCGGGCAGGCTCACAGCCCACGACTGAAATCCATGCCCAGGACAGTCCTTCCAGCAGCTCCTGAGCTCCTCCTGGCCCCTCGGGGTTTGGTCACCTCAGAACTCACCACGCCTTGGCCTTATCAGGCAGGAAAGCAGGACCTCAAACAGGTTTTAAGGCAGGGCCTCAAACAGGTTTTAAGGCAGGACCTCAAACAGGTTTTAAGTTTTACAGTGCAGGGTGAGGGGAAGGAGGGGAGATAAGCCAGGAACCCAGAGAAGAAGAGTCTGTTCCAGAGGATCCTGCCACAGCTGAGGAGCAGAGGCTGCGGGGAGTGAGGAGGAGGAGGAGGAGCAGGACCTGTCCAGGGCTCAGCCTCTTCAGCGACACTTTCCCCGGGCTGCAGCTCCCTCTGTGGGACTGTGCCACCCTGTCACACCTGCACAGACACAGAACGGGGCACACTCACACCCCAGGGCTGTGCCACCACCCTGTCACACCTGCACAGACACAGAACGGGCCACACTCACACCCCAGGGCTGTGCCACCACCCTGTCACACCTGCACAGACACAGAACAGGGCACACTCACACCCCAGTACATCTCAGCACACCCCAGTACATCTCAGCACACCCCAGACCATCCCAGCACAACCCAGCACGTCCCAGTACATCCCCAGCACATCCCAGCACCTCCATCTGAGCAGCCAGCACAGCTGCTCTGGGTTTCACCTCCTCCAGCAGCACTCTGGTGCTGCAAAGAGCTCTCAGTGTCTGCCTCACAGGCACAAACCCACCCAGCACCCCAGCCCCAGCTGCTCTGCCATGGATTAAATGGTTTGACACCCCCATAAATTCTGCAGCTCATGAGGTCGAGCTCCAGGAAACGAGGAGCTCACACCACTGGACAATGCAAGGACACCAGTGCTCAGTCCTGCACCTGGAATCAAGAGCTTCTGCCAAATCTCTGCTCCCAGACACTTTCTAGGCAAGCTTGTGTGAATCACGTCCCCTCTGTCCCCTTCTCCTATGACAGCAGGGATTGTGTTCCCTCGTGGGGAAAACCTGGGGCACCAAACATCTGATCTGTGCAGTGCTGAGGAAATGTGTGTGTGCACCTGGCAGTTCACATTCAGGGAGCCACCAGATCCTCTTCAGCTCTGGCTGGTGCCCTGTCCTGGTGGGCCAGACAGCCCTGAAGCTCAGTTCCTCCTTTTACAGGCTCGAGGAACAGCTCAGGGGGAAGGGAGCAGAGCACTTCTGTAAATGCTGGGAGCGTGATGGGGGTTGCAGAGGCAGACAGGGAACCCCCAGAGCAGCAGCACAACCCCCCTGTCACTGCTCCCAGCCCTCCCATCTGTGCAAGGGCAGGGCAGGAGGAAAGGCTCACTCTGGAATTTTACCAGGAGAGAAGGAATCAGCAGCAGCCAGGGCAGCTCAGGTGCTGGAGAGCGGCGGCTTCGTCTGCTCGGGGCCGGGCACATCCTTGTCCCTGTCCCTGTCCCTGTCCTTGTCCTGGTGGGGCTGTGGGCGCTGCCAGGACCTGTGGGAGCCCTGCTGGGGCCAGTCCAGCTCGTCACAGTGGCCACAGCAGAGCAGGGAGAGCAGGCGAGCCCGCACCACCCGAGTGCACAGCACGAACATGATGCAGTTGGCTCCTCCTTGGAACGTGTTCCCAATTCCCTGCAAAGGCAGGACAGGAATCACCCGGGGACAAGAGCAAACACCGTGTCACACCAGCGGCAGGCACCGACTTTCACAGCCAGAAATTCATAAAAATGAGCTTCTTTTTTTTTTCCCCCCCCAAAAAAGCACCCAAAAGCAGAGCAGGGGGCTGCTGTGGGCTGGCACCGGTGTAGTGCAGGAGCAGGCTGAGCCCTGCTGGAGGGCAGACACCCAACATTCCCTCGGAGCTGTTTTCCCTGCCCATCCCTGCCATTGCAGCTTTCCTCTGCAGCCACTAGATGCTGCTGGAACAGCTCCTGCTGCAATTCTGTCACTGGAACAGCTCCTGCTGCAATTCTGTCACTGGAACAGCTCCTGCTGCAATTCTGTCACGGCTGCAATTCTGTCACTGGAACAGCTCCTGCTGCAATTCTGTCACGGCTGCAGCATCGCTGCTGCTGCAGGGCACCCCTGAGGGGAGCAGGAACACCCCGTCCTGCTGAAAAAAGCGATACTGGGAGCACCAAACCCTTACCCCCCACCCCGGGTGCCCCCTCGGATGGGTTTCCTGGCAAACACTCACGTGCAGGACAACCAGGACAGAGTTCTGCACGGCGGGGGAGTCGCAGAGGGTGAGGACGAAGCGCACCGTGCTCCAGACGCGGAGGAAGATGAAGATGACGGGGATGAGGATCAGCTTCTTGTCTGCCACGCTGGTGCGGGGCTGCAGGGCAGGGGCTCCCGGGAGGATGGGCCGGTACTCTGAGAGGGCTGCGTGCTGCAGGGAGCAGGGACAGCAACCTGAGCAACAGCCTGGGACAGGCTCGGGACAGCCCCAGGGCTCCTCCCGGAGCAAACAGAACCCCTGCGCCCTGCAGGAGGGTCACAGGTCCTGCAGGGGAGTCACAGGTCCTGCAAGAGGGTCACAGGTCCTGCAGGAGGGTCACAGGTCCTGCAGGAGAGTCACAGGTCCTGCAGGAGAGTCACAGGTCCTGCAGGAGGGTCACAGGTCCTGCAGGAGGACACAGTGAGGAGAAGCAGCCACCCTCTGCCTTTGGGGATGCCTTGGAGTTTAACTTTTTATATTTTCCCAACCCTGCAGTGCTCAGTGTGGGACTCTGCAGGGTTTNCTCGGGGCCCATCTTGGGCTCCATTGTGAGAGCAGCCTCTGGCTCCCCAGGCTGGGCCTTTGAAGGCCTTTCAGATAAATCTCCACCTTTATTCCCTCGCTCCTGCCTGGGCTCTGTTTGCAGGGAGCCACTCCAGGCATCACTGGGAACACCAACTTTCCTGCTGAAGGCAAGCAGGGACAGCCCAGGAGGCTCCCTGTGCTGCCCTGAGCCCCCAGCACTGCTCCCGGGCTGGGGAGGGCCAGCAGCCTGCCCAGGAATCCCTGGCAGGGCCAGCAGGGCCCGGCTCGGGTTTCCAGGAGGTCACAGGGCTGGGACACCGTGTCCTGCCTGCTGCACGGCAGGGGATGCTGATGGGCCCCAGCAAACCCTCCCAGCTCCTCCTCCCTTCCAGGGGCTGCTGGAAGCTGCCTCCTTCTCCCAAACCATCCCCAGGGCCCTGCCCCAGCCAGGGCTGTGCTCACCCCCAGCACCACCACAGCCGCACCACAAGCAGGGGCACAACTTTCCAGAAGGACATCGATCCACACGTGGGGGGCTTTTTTCCCCCTAAAACAACTCGGAGAGAAAAGGAATCTCTGGATGCAGCTCCTCTGGTCTGGGTTTGCCTGCTATGCAAATGCAGTCCCAGAGCCTGGGTTCTGTGTGCTCACACACAACAGCAACAACTGAAGCTCTGAATTCCAAACCCTGCTGGGACAGGGAGTCTCCTGTGTGGTGCCCAGAGCCATCCAGTGCCTGGACTCCCAAATGGAGCCAGTACAAAATAGCATTCCCAAACACAAACTCTCACTGGAGGTACTAAAAGGACTGAGGTTTGAGAATTCCAGTCTCGGTACAAGGGGAACTGCAGAAAACTGATTCAAGCTGAATGTGTCCTTCACATTCTTTTTCAATTCTTGCTGCAGCATTGAACATTTCCCTCGTGAACATCCCACAACCCTTGGCCTGTTTTCAAAGGGCTTTTGCGTCCTGCTTGTGCTCAGCCCCTGTGTGATGGTGATGCTGGATCAGGGCACTGCTTCTCCCAGGGGTGGGGACATTTCAGTGATGTGAAACAGNAAACCAGGAGCAAGAAATGCAGAGCATGGGGTGGGTGGGTGGGCTCACCCAGCAAAATACTCACTGCTCTGTTAATGTGCTTCTTGATGAGGATGTAGAGCACTGGCAGGGCCACATAGGCCAGGATCTCCCAGATCTTCCCTGCCAGCAGCATCCACAGCAGCCGATCCTCAGCATCCAGGTTGACCCAGCACCAGCCCACAGAAACATTGGAGGCATCGTAGCCAATCTTCCTCAGAGCCACAGCAGCCACTGTGATGGCCAGGGGGACACCCCAGCTGAGGGGGGGACACAGAGAGCGAGGTTAAGCTGAGAACACCCTCAGCTGAGCCCCCCACACCCCAGGAAAGGGGTGGCAGGGCCAGGACCAGGGTTCCAGAGCTTGTCCCAGAGCAGCAGCACTGCTGCACCAGGTGAGGGGAAGGGACCAGCAGGTGCTGGGCACTGACTGAACCAGGACTGCAAATCCAGCTCCTGGGGACCCTCTGTGGGCACGTGAGCCCCCTGTGCTGCACCCTGAGCTGGCCTGCCCAGCACACTCAGGCTGCAGCCAGGGCAGCAGGACCCATCCCACCCCTGCCCTTCTCCCCTTCCCCCGGACACAGGGAGCTTGAACATCTGACAAGGCCAGGCCATTGTAAAATGTGATTTTCCTGCAGGACCCAGCCAGCTGAGCTTTCAGAGCACAAGCAGCCAAGTCCCAGCTTCTCATTCCAAAGTGAAACTCAGCACACAAAGAAATCCACGACTTCATTCTGTCAGTGGTTTGTTTGTTTGCTTTGCTTTTAACTGGAGGTGCAGTCAGGATTTTGGGAGCAAAAAGATAATTTCTGAAGGACAAAGAGCCAAGGAATAGTACTGTCAGCAACAGCAAAAAGCTAAGAAAGCAAAGAAGAGCCACATTCACATAACTTGGACCTGTGACTTTGGTTTCTCACTTGACGGCAGAGGCAAATACAGGGAAGCATTTAGAAGAAAAATAACTGTGGTGACACATGAATGGAATCACTCAGAAGCCTGGGCTGCCCACAAGAAACCATGAGGAAGAACAGAAAAATCCCACCAGCCCAAACAAAAATGCCACCACAAGAGTGCCCTGCATGGAGCTGAATGTGTCACCTCCCCAGGGCCACCCCAGAGAGAGGGACAGGGGCCACTGCTCCAATAAATGACACAAATGCTTCAGAGTGCTCAGCCTGAGCTTCCAGCACAGCCCTCCTGGGCACCCCAGCTGCAGAGAAAACAAACTCATGACTGTGTTGCTCTCAGTAAAGTTTTCCACTGACAGCCTGGAGCAGCTGCAGGGAGCATGGAGAGGCTCTTCCCCTAAAAATCCATCTCAGAGACACCAGACTAGGTAGGCAAACAGCAGGTGCCTTGCCCAGATTATCTGAAATTCCATAGCCCAATTGAAGAATCAGAGATAATCCCATGATATTAGATTTCAAAAATATCCCATTTCCTACTCTTAAATAATGTCTGGATTCACCAACTCACAAAAGAAACAAATGTAAATATAAAGCTGTAAAAAAATTCAGAGTCAACTCTTCAGCCCATTTGGAACATTTTGTTTCAGGGCTCAGCTCAGAACAGGCAGTGCTAATCCAAGGCAGTGCTGTTATTTAAGGACAGTTGTGCTGCAGGAAGCCCTCCCCACTCTGTTATCAGAGCAGACTTCTAAAAACATCCCAAACGTCACCACCACCATGAAAGTTTCCACACAATTCAGGAGTCATTTTGGTTAAACTGGCAATTTCTCAGAAAACAGCTGCAAATGCAGAGACATTCCATCCCCAGCACTCCTGGAAGAACTGAGCACTAAGGTAAAGATTTCAAGAGAAATGGCACTTCCTTAGAGAAACCATTTCAAGGCACACAGGCAGCAAGAAAAAGGAAGTGAATTAAGACACTAATTTGCCTAAATAATGATCTCAACAGCGAGCTGAAGTTGAAAGAGACTCCAGATACAACCAGGTGAAATTCCAGCGTGTGGATGGAAGGCAGGACAGTGTAAGCACAGCCACACAGAGGCCACAGGAGGAAATAACTCTCCACTGAGAAAGGGACCTAAAAACCTTCAGGAGGTAACTGGTGAAAGGAAGCTGCTGCATTAACAGGGAGTTAACTTTGACTGGAACAGCATTCTGGGACCAGCTGGATATTTGCCACTAACACCAAGCACAAAGGATCACCAAGAAAGTGAAATTAGAAAGGACCTGGGAAGGAATCAGACATTCCTGTGACCTTCAGCTCCATTTTAGCAGGCTGGAAAGCAGAACTGAGACTGGTGATTTGGTTGTTCTTAAGAGCTCCTAAGAGACAGATTCAGGAGGGCTGTAAAATGTCAGTGCCTTCACTGAACTAGGAGGATGGAGGAACTGAAGAATCAGGACTCATCACCCAGGGCGTGTGGAAGGGCTGGAATAAAAAGGATCCAAGGTAACAGAGAGGCAGAGATTCCCTCTGAGCCCCAAAGAGCAGCTATGTAAGGCTGGGCCTCTCCAAAGCACACCTGGATCTAAACACAGTGTGGGAGAGAAGGGCAGATGATTCCTCCTTCCAGTAAAAAGGCTGGAAATCCCACCTGCAAGGCAGACACAGCAGTTATTCCTCCAATGCAGCTCCTGGCAACCTGTGAATAAAAAAATCACCCAACCCAGCAGATCTTTGCACTCTCACACCAAAACCAGGCAAGGTGAGGACCCTCCAGCTCCAGCAGAGTTCAGCTCGACTTGCCCTGGTTCTCTGGGGTCAGATTGCTCAAGGGGCACATTTTGATTTATCCTGCACAGCTGCTTTTCCCCCTGCAGGCTCTCACAGGCAGTGATTTGCTGTCACCTGCCTGCACAGGTTACACAAGGAGCCATCCTGCCCCCAGGCCTGCAGGCACTTCCTTCTGGGGACAGGAATTCCTGCTCTGCCAGGAGGGAAAAATCAGAGTCCTGCATATCCCAGGCAGTGCCAGGCAGGAGCTCTGAGCACTCACTGTAACCACAACTCCAGCCCAGGAAGGGCTGAGATGAACAGCCCAGGAGTGCAGGAAAGGACCCCAGGCACTCCATGGACATGAATATATGTGCACGGTTATAAATTTATATATATATCTATAAATACACATATATCAACATATCAGCACACATATGTTATAGATATTTTTTTTAAAGTAAGTGTATTTATGCTTTCAGTGATCTGCATAGCCTGAAGATGAAATGAAAACCCTTCAAATGCTGGCAACAATTGGTATCAAAAAAGCCAAGCAGGAAACAGTCCCAAGGTGGGTTCTGTGTCTGGTCCATTCCTCACCCCGAGTTTAGATCAACTCCTCTCACAACAAAGGTGAAATTACCCAAGCAGGTGATACCTGACCCCAGTGAGGCAGTGTGCTCATTTGCCCTCTGGATGCCAGAACCCACATTTTACAGCTAAGTAAGTATTTCCAAAGCTGTTGTAGGTTTGTTTTCAAAGCTCCTCTGAGCCCAACAAGTTTAAAACCAAAGCAGAACTGGAGGATGTGTTACCACAGGAATCCCTGTGGCACAAACCTGTCTGACAGGTCTGATCCACTGTGACATCCTGATTTCCCTCAGGAAAATTCCGGGTGCTGGCTCCCAACATATATTTACTGAGCTCCAAGTATTATGTCCAGGATTTTATTTCTCAGGTAGCTACAAAAGTGCAGGGAAGGAAAGCAGATGCTGTGGATGCTGTGTCACGAGGGGAGGGGCAGAGAACACGTCCTCACTTGTTTTCTCTGGCTTTTCAGACAGGCCATAAAGCAGAAGCAGCTTTAAACACTGGCTTTGCACACAACAGGAGGCATTTACAAAGCAGAACCTGATCACAGGTGCTCAAGAGCCTTTAAAAAGAGCAAGTGCTGCTGATCAATACCAAGGACTGAAGATGGCATTTCATTCTTATTGTAAAGAACTGAAAATAAACCTGACAAATCCACCCAGAACCAGCTCAGTTTGAGCATCTCTCCCTCCGTGTCACAGGGTTAGAGCAATGCCAGGATTTTCACAGATTTTAGAGAGTGCACAGATTGCAGCCAGGGCTCTTTCAGTGGCTCTGTTTCTCTCCACACTCGGTAGCTGAGGAGCATTAAACCAGATGGAGAAACTGAAGTACAGACAAAAGCCACACAAGCAATTAGCAAACAGCAAAATTACAAACAGGCCAGATTTGCCTGAGCTCTTTGATGTGCCTGCTGGAGCCAGAATGCCCACGGAGGAGTCAGACTTGGTTTTTATATCCATTAAGCAGCGTGTGGCTCTTTACCAGCACCCTGTCCTCACCACAGCCCTCACAGTGCAGCTCTCTGTTCACTTGAGATGAAATAACCTCAATTCCCCTCCAGTGCATCTTCTCCCAGCCTCACCAGCACCCGGGTGTGCCCAGGGCCACGTGCAGCCCCTCAGCTCCTCACACAGCCCCTGCAGTGGAGCAGAAATCACAGCAGGCAGGGCAGGAATTGAAGTTCCTCCCTGGGTCACACTCAGCCTCAAAGTCTCCCCCTGGCCCATCCTCACCTGCACTCAGCTCTACTTCAACCATCTGCCAAACGATGCTGCTGGAAACTAAAAGGTGACAAATATTTGACCAAGAAACCGAAGAAAATTCTCTACTTGTCCTGAGGGCTTTTTTTTCCTTTTAAACCAGACCACTCCTCTTACAATTTATGCAAAAGCTTGGCAACACGGGGGACTAAAGGATCACTGTTTTGCTCAGCATGGACGTAGCACATGATTCCACAAGCTCCAGTTGCATAATGAAAGCTTTTGCTAAACATGATGTGGAGAATCAGCTCCCTAAATAGCAGAAACTGAGACATAAAGCTACACTGTGGTCTGGTTTGTCTTGCTTTCAATCAAACATGCCAAAACAACCTTCAGAGTGCTTCTCCAGCAGTTTCATCACTTGCAGACAGGATTCTCCTGTGAGTATGGAATTACAGCAACCTGTCTGGGGAGAGGGGAGGGACCCACGGGCCAGGCTGACAGGGGGAAGCTGGGCACCCATGGAAACAGATCCCAAACACAGAAGCTTGGGCAGCAGCAGACAGGTATCACAGACACAAGTTTTGTTGTATTATTTCTAGAACGTCAGAGCAGACTGGAGGGAAAGCAGAAGCCACGATTTTCAGTCATTAGAACTCGCCAGAGTTCTTCCTAAGTGACCTTGAAGAAAAGAATTTAAGTTTTCCACGTCTCCAACTCTTCACTTGGGAAGGGAAAGGGGAGACAAGCAGGGTCGGTTTGTTGAAAGACAGCAAAATCCCTGTTTAGAAGGAATTAGAGAGGAAGAAGAGGAGAAGGAAAGCACAGAGACTCAAGTGGTACCCGAGGCTCCATCACGAGCAGAGCACAGAGCAGGGGTGGGGGTCCCTGGGGGTCCCAGCTGGCAGCACACAGCACCCACCTCACAGCGTGGAAGCACCAGAGCAGGCCCGTGCCCGTGGGCGAGCCCCTGACGATGCTCAGGTACAGGTAGAGGGCGATGGCCATGGTCCAGAAGAAGGAGCTGGTGTTGGCGAAGGTGGACAGGGCTCCCTGCAGGACGCAGTCCCACGAGGTGCTCTCGAAGTCCTGCAGCACCCCGTAGAAGTAGGAGAGGGCCGAGAGCAGGTCGGCCAGGGACAGGTAGAGCAGCAGCTGCCGCGGCCGCGTCCGCAGCTCCGGCCACTGCGCGTGGGTGCAGAGCAGCAGCGCCGAGCCCACGCAGGACAGCGCGCACGACACCAGCACGGCCCCGCGCTCCGCCGCGAACACCGGCGTGGGGGGCAGAGGGGCGGCCATGGCCCCGCCACAGCCGGGGGACAGCGGGGACAGCGGCGGGACAGAGGAGAGGGGCGAGGGGAGAGAGGAGAGGGGACAGCGGGGACAGCGGAGAGGGGACAGAGGAGAGGGGCGGGGGGAGAGAGGAGAGGGGCGAGGGGACAGAGGAGAGGGGACAGCGGGGATCAGCGAGGGGACAGAGGAGAGGGGCGAGGGGAGAGAGGACAGGAGTGAGGGGACAGCGGAGAGGGGCGAGGGGACAGCGAGAGGCAGCGAGGGGACAGAGGACAGGAGCGAGGGGACAGAGCGATGCAGTCCCGCGGGACGGGCGCGCTCTGCCGGAGTNGGGAGCGGCGGGGCCCGGCCCGCCCCCGCCCCGTCATGTGAGACCGGGCCGGCCCCCCTGGCCCCGCTCCCGAGGGAATCCCCGCCGGGACCGGGACCGGGACCGGGACACGGACGGGGATCGGATCCGCTCCCGCCGGGGCTCACGGAGCGAACCCAGCCCGGCCCCGCGAGCCAGAAAACCCGATTTTCCTTTCACTCAAAAAAGCCGCCCCGGCCGCCGCGAGCAGCGACAGGAGGGAGCGAGGGAGGAATAAACGGGCGGGCTGCCGTGCTCTGCCCTCCGTTCCTATCGACACCTCCTTCCCCAAGGACAGCGCACGGCTCATTTTCCCTGCTGAGCCTGAGCTACCGGGATTTAAACACGAGCACTCGGGGAGCGCTTTCCCCGCTCCGTTCAGGGATCTCCCCGGCTGGAATCGTGTCCTTGCTTGCTCCAAGCGATCCCTCAGTGGCATCGCTCGTGCTTTTACACCTCCGCTGCGAAGAGGGATGTGCTCCATTTCCGAAGGGCAGCGTTGTTGTTTCAGCTGTCTTGTTCTCTCAAATAGTTCGATCGTTTCCCAGCCACCCAGCCATGAAGGATCCCCACTGAATTCAGCTTTTAACAAGGTTTATTCTGACCTGTAAAACCGGGTGTCTTAGCCCCACCCAAGCTTCCCCCAGCACCCTGAAGCCATCTACCACACCCTTGAAAAAGCACCTGACAAAAACACCTTAAAAAACTACAAATTATTTCATATTCCAGTATTACTTTTGGCTGTTGTGTCCTTTCAGTTTTACGTTCCCATCTTCCAAACTGAGAGTGGATTCTCCACATTTTAAATCACTCTGCCAGTTCACGAGGAGCTTTCCAACATCCAGCTCTGCCTTGGCTGCCGTGGGTTGGGTGCCAGCGCTGAATGAAGCCTTTAGAGCTTTTGATCAGGTTGATTTAAATCAGTTTTGCCACAGCACATCAAGGGGTGCTCACAAACGGCCCATCCTAGAGCTGCCCTTCCTGAGCCACCCAAAGACATCCCTGCTGCTCCAGAGAGGCATCTCCAGGGACAGGTCACACCAAAACTTCTCCCAGAAGATGCTGGGTAGAACTTCAGAGCCTTTTAAAACTCTCTTCACTAATTCTTCACCTGTATCTAGGCCTGCTGTGCTGCTTCCTGCTCTCCTTGCTGCATCTGCTGGTTGAAGTTGCTTCCTCTGGAAACAAAGTTTTCCTTCAAGGTACCTTAATCACCACTCAGTTAAACTTCAGTCAAGCAGGCTTTACTTTTTTTAGGAATTTATTTTGGAGCCTGATGCCCTCTGCGTGTTCTTAATAGAAAAAGGAAGCTGCAGCAAATTGCATTTCCCCTGCACACAATCTGACACCAATAGCTTTTTTAATTTATCATTATTCCAGGCTTTCTTTAGCTACCACCTGACCCCTCAAAAAAACCCTACGAGACAAAGCTTTGTCAAGGCTGCATTCCCAGTTGTTGCCCTTACACATTCTTGGCTTCTTCCCCATTTCCTGGTTTCCTTTTCCCCCACTTTTATAGCACAAGCCCCACCTATCACAGACATCCAGACAAACCACGTCAGCAAACACCCGGCCTGGAGAGTGCTGCTTTTATTTTGGGTGATAGATGTGGCTCCACAACACAGCTTAATTAAGTCTTGCCACATAGAGAATCAAAATAAATCCAGAATTTGCACTTCCACTAACTTGTGGCTGTGATTCAGATATTCCTTTCTCCTCAGTTCTTCAAAAAAAATGGCTTGTCAGGTCATCATAAATTGTGGGAATAAAAAACTGAGAAATGGATCTTTGCCTTAACAATCAGAAATAGGACAGGCAGAGGATTTTCTGCTGGGTCTCTCCCTGCTTTCTAAAATAGGAGTATGGGAAGTTTGCACACTGAAGTCACCACTCAACAGCAGGGCACACTCAGAGTTTGTGCTTCAAAACTGAGCAACAAAAGGCAAACAATTCTTACTAAAGATTCCCACCACCTTCCATTTTCTCAGCACGTCCACGTGCAAGACATTTTCAGCAGCTCTGTGGCATTCCTGTCCCCTGGTGTTGTCACCTCCTCACTGCAGGGCAGGGGAGCAGCTGTGTCTGCCCAGACACACATTCCTCCCTCCAGCCCCAAGGAATCTGCAGTTGCCCAGAGAACAGAAATATTTGGGAACTGCCCAAAGACACAACTCAACTCAAAGGCAGCATTGTCTGTAACTCAGGAATAAAAATCTAAGGAAGTAGCTTGTCATATAGCAACACACACAATGAAAATTCTCCTTTCACAACTTCACCTTCAGATGCTTTACAGCACAGGGAGATAAAGCAATGTGGTATTTGCTGAAAAGACACAGAAAATCTTTTAATGACTCGAATTCACCCCACCAACTACTAAAAGAGCTTTCTGACACACAGGCTGCACTCTGCATCTGATAAAACACTGGTTGAGCTGTAACTACATAAATTTACCTCCACTGTGAGACAGAAGGTACTGACATAACCTTTTAATTTTTTTTTTAATGGCTTCAACAAGAAGTTTTTACTTTGCCTTTGCAGCTGAGTAGGGGCTGAGCTCTCCATTAACTGGGAACCTGGTCATATGCCTTGGGGCTTTCAAGTGATGATTAGGAGCTGAGACCCCACAGCACCTCTGCATATCACAGGCAGTGCCTTCACAGGGCCTGCTGCTCTCCTGGATTTGCTGCCACAGCAGTGAGACACTTTTATCCGAGATGAAGACACTCCATGGGAAAAGCACATGAGCTGAAGTTCTGCTCTGGCTCTGTTTCATTCCCCTGAAATGCTCAAAGCCCAGCTCTGGGTTGGCCAGGGAGGAGAGCCTGGGCTTCTCCTGAACCATCAGGACACTGCCTCACATCTCAGCCTGGGGCACAGGTGTGTGAGGAAGGAACTGGGAGCTGTTTGTTTCTGATTCTGAGCCAGGAGAATCCCAGCTGCCTTTTCCACTCTCACTTTAAGGGCACTGATGGAACAAAACCCTCTGACTCCCAGTCCCAGCAACTCCAGTATCCCCAGTGTCCCCAGCCAGCCTCAGCACCCACAAGAGGTCACTGCTGGTCCAGGCACAAGGATTGTTTCACCACTGTCCAGCTCCTCTGACAGAGTCAGGTGCCTCCAACAGCACCAAAGGGACCTTGGTCACCTTTTTCTGTCCCTGCACCACACCCACAGCTCAGACAGGACTTTCAGGTACTAAAAGCAGATGAGTCCTGCAATAACCAGAACCATTTAACGTTTGAGTTCTCAAACCAGCATGCAGCTAATTCCAACCAAGGAAGCCAGAAAGCTGTTTCTTACACCCATTAACTTCTCAGGGCTCAGCCTGAGAACAGTTAAGGCACCCAACTCCCCCCCTGCTCAGAGGAATCTGGAATTAATTGCACCCTGCAAACCTTCCCTGGGCCAGACCCTCAGCACAGCCTGGCAGGGAACAAACCTGAAACAGAGAGAACTGTAACACAATTAAAAAGAAAAAAAAAANAAAAAAAAAAAAAAAAACAAACCAAAAATCAGCCAAGAGTTTTACCAGCACCTGAGCTCTTCATTTCCAGGAGAATTGAGAGCATTTTTCTAAGTCACCACCTGATCCTTGGGGTCACTGCCTTGGCTGGAGCCTGGTTCAGGGAAGGCTTCTGAGAGAGGTGAAAACCCCCCTGCTTGTCCTTTGTTGCTTTTGCTAGCATGTGACAAAAAAAAAAAAAAAAAATTTACATTTCTTGCACTCCTGGCACAGATTAAGGACCTAATCCTTGGCTTCATTAACCCCTTCTCTTCCATTTTGGGTGGACATCCACACTGACAGCTTTTGACACAGCACTGCTGAGAGACAGGGCTGCTCAGAAAATTCCAGAAGGAGATTTAGAAGCCTCAAGTAGAAAACCCACAAGGAAACGCATTCCCTGAGTATCGACCAAGAAAAACAAGCAAGGGGGCAGGCAGGCAGTTCAGGAGGAGCAGATTTCCATCCACCCTGAATTCCAACAGGTCCCACTCTCCTCCAGGAGCCAGATGTGTCACTCAGTAAAAGCCAACGTGGGGGCAGTACCAGCCAAGGTGCCCTCAGCTCATTACACCAACTGAAAAGAAGAGGAATTAAAGCTAGTTTTAGTTTATTCCAAGTCCTCTGGAGGCACTAACTGAAAATAAGTGGAATTAAAGCTAGTTTTCATTTATTATCAGTACCCTGGAAATCCACTTTAACCAGACCAACACAAGAGGCAGCTCCTGGGGTAACAAATGTGCAGCTGCTGGCAGACCCAGGGTGGGGATGGAGGAACTGCCCGGGGCAAACGTGACCCTGGAAAAAGCTGCTGGATTGGGTTTACCCAGGATTCAGAGTCCCTCCTGTCCCAGCCCCAGGCACAGAGCCTGCACCCCACACACAACACCCACCCTCAGCAAGCCCAGGGGCTTTTCCTCCAGCCAGCAGAGATGCTCAGTCATTTTAAACAGTTCCATTAGCACAAAAATGTGTAGTCAGGTTGCAGGGATGGCACAAGAACTCCAGCCAGCAGCTCTCAAAAAAAANAAAAAAAAAAAAAAAAGCCACGAGCAATGAGATTTTTTTTGCAGGCAGAATGTAATTAGTGACACTGCTGGAACCAAGCCAGCAACAATCAATGGATTAAAGGATGCTCCAAGTGTTGTGATAGTTATTAATTTCCAGTTTAAATTAGGGGATTAATATGGGATATTCCTTCATGCTGCGGCTGTGTGGAGAAAAATAAAGATATTAATAATGCACATTCATAATGAAACAGAGCATGCCACCAACAAACATCAAAAATTACATTTAAGATCTGATCATAAGGGGCCCTCCAGCAGGGAGGGAGGGGTGGCACTCTGGGAAAGGGCACTGGAAAGGGCATTTCCACAGACTGCAGAGGCTGCCTCTGCAGTGATCTTCGTGGACTTTCCTCAATGCTGTTTTTCTAATATTCTCATTACCTATAACAGCAAGGCATGGGCTGCACCTCTTAGATTTAGTAGTTGGAAAATAGGCCAAATTGCAGGATTTTTGGGGTGTAGCTTTTGCTGTAATTTGAGCACACTGTGCAAGGGAAAGGGCTGCCCACGGGCTGTGGTTTTAGCACAGGTGAGACAGAAAAGCTGCTAATGGGAGCCTCAAGGCTGGAGAAAAGCCACGATGCACAGCAGCTGCCCTGGAGCCCCACTCGAGTTATTTCACACAAGGGATCTGGAACAGAAGAAGAGCAGAGCAGCAAAAGGACAACTCTGCTACAGCAATAGGGTGCAACAGAGCCCTGCAGAGGCATTTGGGGAGGACAAAGAAAGAACAAAACTTGCAGCAGTGTGTCCATCTTCTCCTTTTCTTCCTCTCCTGTGTGGTGCAGTGACAGCCCAGCCCCGGGACCCCCACCCCGAGGGCAGGGGGAGAGGCAGGCCCACAATGTGCAGCACTTCTAGGGCAGTATACTTGCTGATTGCTTCCTCGACTACTGCTCACAACAACCAGCTAAGACACTGCCAAAGAAACACTCACAGCTGGCATCACCCACGGGGGCAGCTGGGCTGAAATCCTCCTCTCTTCTCACTCGCAGCAGGTCGGAGGCTGGGGACAAAGAGAGCCAGGGAAGCAGCTGCAGCAGTACTGGAGAAAAAGCTTTCAATGGAGGAGAGGCTCAAACTCATCAGTCAACAGTTACCCTGCCCCTTACCCCCAAATCTTGGTTAGGGCCTCTGAAAATTACCAGTATTAACAAGATAAACACAGCTGACTTGTCTGTAATCCCTATTTATCTCAACGAGCTCCCAAGCTCCCACACCACCATTCAGGCAAGACAGTGGAACAATAAAGTGTTTCCAAATGCTGAACAGTTTATAAGATACAAACCTGTTTGAAGTGGTGTTGTGTTCACTGCACTGCTCTGGGGGCACACAGGCTGGACAGAAACAATTCACTGGGAACACAGAGGAGAAAGGCACCAATACTCACCTGTACTGGAGCCAGGGGACTTTGCTGTTGCACACTGGGACAGCCTGGGGTACACAAGATATGGGGTTATCCAGCATTCCAGCAGCCCTCAGCCCCTGGGAACACACGGCCACGTGAGAAGACAGCTCTCAGGACAAAGGAACTGCTCAGCTCCTGCCCCACAGCCTCAGGAGCAGGTGATGGATTGCTCCAGGGGCTCTTGTGCAACACCTGAGGGCAAAGGTGCTGCACAGGAGGAGCCCCGTGGCTCCCAGCAGTCTCTGCCTCCTGTCAGGGGTTCCCTGGCACCACCACACCTGTGCATTCTGAGACATCCAAGCCTCCACTCCCCCTCCCAGTGCAGCAGGTTTCAGATTCCCAAACTGCAGAACCTGGTTTGTGTTTGGATAGCAGCACAGAGCGAGCTGAGACTCTCGGTTCTTTTTTGCTCACAGTGAAATTATATTTCCTCTTCCAACAGGCTCCCAGAACCCTGCCATCCTGCAGAGAAAGGGGTGAGCACTTCAGGCTGGAAGGAAGGTGTCAAACCCCCCAGTTCCTGGCTCTCAGCAGGTCCCCAGCACGGTCAGTATCTGGGAGCAGATGTTTTTACAAAAGACACACGGTGATTAAAGACAGAACTGTCGGGTTTCTTGCAAGAACCACGACAGAGTTCAGTGGCTTCTCTGGCACGGGGTGGCAGTGCAGGTGGTGGGGACAGCCCTCACCCTGGGGCACACAAAGGTGACACAAAGTGCACACCCCATCAGCCAGGGCAGCAGGGATTCCCCCAGGCACTGGCAGGGCAGAACAAGGGCTCCATCCCCGGGAGACTGCACTAAATTAAGTAAAAAATCACTTCTTGACTGTAACCTTTTCACCCTGAGGAAAAAAGCAAACAATTCCAAAACATGGGAACCAAGACCTGACAACAGCACCCACCTGCCTGTCCTGCAAACAGCTCCCACTCTGGAAGGAGCTGCCTTGTTTAAACCACGACCTCATCATCCCTCCAGCATTTCCCACCAGGATCAGACAAACCAGACCATCTCAAAGACAATTAACAGGTCAGGGACGAGCACAGTCATAGGAGAGCAAAACAATCTGGTACAGAGGAGGAGGAGGAAGATCCTGCTTCATCTTTCATCCTCCTCAGGGGACAGGCGAGGCTGCAGAATTGCTCTTCTGGGAACTGTAAAACCTTCCTTTTACCCACCAAAAATTAAGCATGACAGGGTCAGGGAAAGATGTTTTGGGGAACATCTTTGCAGCAGGATAACAAGCCTGCTTTTAATTTTTCAAGCCATTTTAGCTCCCCTCTGCTGCTTGCCACCTGTAAGAATTCCTAGCGCTTTAGGAAAGGAGAAAACAAATTAATTGACAAGCACAATTCAAAGAGGTGCCACCCAAAGTTTACATGCTCGTGCACTTGGAATTGAATTTTCCATTTAAGGGCTCAATTTGGCCCAAAAAGGCAATTTTTCCTTTGGAGGAAAGATAACACATGACCTGTTTCACTTCACACTGACTGTTGGGGTGCTTTACATGGGGAGAGGTGCCCCAGCCTGCACAAATCCCACCCACCCAGCCCCATCTGCTGGCCTGGGTGGCTGGATGCCAGCTCGTGCTCAGTGTCACTGCAGGGGTGACAAAGCAGCAGGAAAAAGCTGTTTGCTGGATCGGGTAACAGTGATTTAGCCTGTGAAGAAATCATCCCCATAAAACAACAAGCTGCGGGGTGTGGAAGGTGGAAATGCTCTCCTGTTACAGAAATTCTGCATTCCAAGAAAGGTAAAAGGTCCTGTCAGGTGAGATCTGCAGCAATCACTTTGTCAGCACAGAAATATGTGACACCACAAGCTTCACTTAATTCTGCACGTTTGTTTCAGTTCACTGCCAGCACTGTGTCTTCCTCCTCCTGCCAACAAGTGCAGTTTTACACTCTGACCAACCCAGCCACAGGCCCTGAGCTGGGAACTGAAGAATTGCACAGTTTCACTAAAGATTTGAGCAATTCCCACTGAAAACCTGATGTAAACAGATCCTCTGCCTCTGGAAGCTTCAAATAATTCCCGTTGTAAGGCAAAACAAAGCTGAATTTTCATCTGTGAAACATTTGGGTGAAACCCAGCAAGAGGAGGAAGTTTGAGTGAAAAAGACAAGTGGCAGTTTTCACACCTCAGAAAGATTTAGGTTGAAATCAGCTACTTCCACTGCCTGTTTTAAACCAGGCTGACTTCAAAACTACCCCAGGATGCTCAGGGCCTTCTATTCAGGCTGTTCTAATCAACCCTTTCTAGTTCTAAGCCACGGAATGAGAAGTGATGTCTAAACTGGGTCCATTATATGCAGGCTAAACTGCCACCCCAGAGAATAATCAGCCTAAACCTCAACAATTCCATGATTCCAAACCAAACCACTCATGGTGGAGGCAGAATGAGAACAAATTATTTCCTTTTTCCCAAAGACATCAATCTTTCCCGTTGTCAACCTTCAGGTAGGAGAGGAAGGGCCTTGCTTCTCCAAATACACTCATTTTCCCTGACTTTCAACCTTACAGACAGGCTTCCCTTTTTAAGCTGAGAACGTATTTGATAAATTCTGCCTTTGGTTTGACACAAATCCTACAATATGTAAATCCTGAGTTCCAGGGTAGTCTCCCCAAAGGTTTTCAGGTTAGTGCTGTATTATCCCACGTTCTCCTGCAATATCCCCCCAAGTCATCCAGAAAAGGGTTCTGGGCTGTGACTCCTGGCAATGCTCATTAGGCACTGTAATTAACTGTATTTTCCCCATTGCTTTCTTCTCCTCCAAGCTCCCCACAGCATCCTAATTCCCCAAATGCAAGGCACCAGCTTCAGAACTCCTGTTTGCCTTTAACTAATCACCCAGCAGAAGCTCCCCTTGAGAGAGGCCTTGGCAGTCCCTAGAGAGGAGAGAGATTTACCAGGTCCTTGCAGGGCTGTGGCAGGAGCTGACCCAGCTGGGAGCAGCCCCTGAGGTCCGTCTGAAGGCCCAGGTGATGGCAGGTTCCTGCTCCCAGGGCTGATCCGGGGCAGGGCAGAGCAGCAGAGGCTCTGGGAGCTGCAGGCACCTGCCCAGAGCTCACTCTCAGCAAACCCCGAGAGTCCCACCCCTGGCACGGGGCTGTGACTCCTCCCAGCCCTGCCACCACCCCTGGGGCTGGGGAAAGGGACAAAACCTCTGCCCTGAGCCCCGGGCTGAGAACGAAGCAGAACTGAGAGGAGCAGGGGCAGAAGGAGCAGCTGCTCCCTGTCAAACACAGCAAAGCAGGCAAAAATCCCACAAATCTCACAGGGGAAGAGTCCTGTGTGAGCCTGGCCAGCAGTTCTGCACCCCAAAGCCAGCTGGTGGCCAGCTGGTCACTCAGGCCAGGGGGACACGGCCACTTGGGCCCCCTGTGCCCCACTGCAGGGACAGGTCAAGGGCAGCAGCAGTTTGGCCACCCTGGGATCATCACCCTGCTGCTGGCAGCTCCCAGGAGCTTCTCTCCACAAACCCTCCTGCACTCTCCGTAACAGGGAACCTTCAGGAAGGATTTCAGGTTGCTGCAACACCCAAGATCTGCAGGACAGCTCTGTTTCATCACTCAATCCCCTACTCCAGGAAATGCAGACACAAAAATTCCATAAAACACGGTGCAGTTAAGGATACTACGAAGAAAACCTAAAGCAAGAGCATCCTCCCAACCCTTAAAAGGCATCACATTGAAAATCCATCTCATCTCACCTCAGTGAATCCTCATTTGGGGTCTCACTGAGCCTGCCTAATATCACTGGCTAAGGCAATATTAAATCCCCACATCAAAACAAGATAAATCCTCAGAATCAATGCACACATCAACTTCTGAGTGCAGGGAGAAACAGGCTCACACAGTACCCCAGACCTGGGCCTTCTTCCACACCACATTCAGTGCAACTTCTTCCTTTCTTTCAGATTTAGTTTTTTGTTTTTACATGAAGACAAGCAAAGAAGCCCTCTGCTTTCCACATTCTAGGAAATCCTGATCTTCTCCCTGCAGTAACAATGAGTAACAGAGCTTGCACCACCTTTTTCCACCCTCTTCTCTCCCAAATGAGATCAGGGAAGTCCAGCAGCAACATCCTAAGCTTTGACTGTGAGGTTTTTAAAGCAGCCCTGACTCAGTGACCACAAGAGCAGCTCTGTGTCACCCAGAATGTGTTTCACACTTCAGAGCATGAACTCAGTGCATTTTCTCTTCCCTTTACACCATTCCCCCCTTGTATCTTATCTTATCCAACTCAGATAAAACACACAGACTGAACCCAAAGGTTTAAGCAGAAGCCAAAACGTTCTGCTAAAGCTGCTCTGTGGTCACTTGTCAGGTACCATAAACAGCATTTCTGCCCATATTGCCTCTAGAGAAGGTCTTTGAGGAGCTGCCGTTCTGGAGCTCACACAGCCCCAGCAGCAGCTGAGTCAGAGCTGTTAATTGTCGGAGCTGTTAATTGTGGTGCAGCCAGCACCACCCTGCAGCTCTGGCCTGCAGCAGAGCCTGGTGCCAGCCCCAGCCGGGGCTGCAGGGATGCTCCTGGAAGCAGAGCTGTCCCTGTTCCCTGCCAGCTCCACTCTGCAGAGCCAGGACAAGCTAAGGACACCAGGCTGAGGCATTGTGCTGATTCAGGAGCCCGGGAGCCCTGGGCAGAGTCCAGGCCACTGCAGCCAGGGAGGAGCAGCAGAGCTGTGACTCATTAACCCAGCACTGTGCTGCAGGGACCAGGCTGGGATCAGGCTGGGACCAGGCAGGGATCAGGGCTAGGCAGGGCTGTCTCTCAGCATCCCATCCCTGAACCTGGGGGTTACAGACGAGGTGGGCCTGGAAAAACAAGTTTATCCAACTCCAGAAGTTCCTGACCTGGCCCCCAGATCACTCTGCTGGGACAGAGGACGCTGCCAGGTTCATCCATAGCAGAGATTTTGCTGTCACAGCACCTTTTTTAACTTGTTAAACTCAGGCTCCTCCTTCACCAGGACATTGAGGGATCTTTGGAGAACCTCCAGGACATGCCTCTCTCCTTTCTTCCAAGGCCAGACCCACCTAATTTTACATTTGTTACCCTCAGATGCTCCCCACATCTTCCTCCCTAGCCTGACCTGGGCCACACTTCCCAAACAGAAAGGACCATCAGCCCTGGGAGATGCATTTATCAGCTCCCCAGGAGTGCACTGCAATATCCCAGACAAGGAAAGAGTCCTGCACCCCTTGCTTCCCTTGCAGAGGTACAAGAGCAGATTTACATCACCAGGGGGAACATCCACAGGAAGGCTCCACAGAAGAGATTCCACCTCCATTTTCAGAAGTATAATTTTTTTTTTTTTTACTTTAATTCCTCTTACCAAAGCCTTCTCTTGTCCTGTGGGTGAAGGATTCTTTTTTCAGGGAGAAGGTTGCTTCAGGCAGGCTGGGCTTAGGTTGAATGCCTACAATATATTCAAATGAAAACAAAAAGAAATATATAACAACACTGAAGGCTGAATTACATCCCCACTGCTTTATAAGCCCCTTCAGCTGAGTCTCTCTTTGGAAACAAAACAATGGCTCATGTGTTATTAACTTCTCTCCATTTGCATTAAGAAATGATCTGTACCAGTTACTGGAAGATTACTGGTGATTTACCTTCAAAATACAAGGAAACACAGACTTGCCTATAAAATGGGCTACTTTTGGAAACTCCAAGGTACCCTGGCATACATACAGCTACCAAAATATCAAACTGACTGTACAGATGACAGGTAGGCTGCTTACAAAGGAATATATTTTATATCAGAGATATAGAGCATGGGTGGGCCTGTGTTCAAAATAAAGGCAAAACAGAGCTTTTCTCCCCCATGTGAGCATTTGAGCTGTCATTTATCCTTCCCATCACAAAGGGAAGGTGGAGGCAACACACCGAGCCAGGTAACAGCACTGGAAACAGGATGGAGAGGGCAGCTGGAGCCAAGTGTAGCAGGAGAGGGGAGCAGCTGCCAGCTCCTCACCAGGAATTAAGCATTCAGCTTTATGCTCCCCACGTCAGTGCTTGACATGACAGTGCACCACAGAGAGCCTAATTCCACCTGGGTTCAGGTGCCTTGTCTCGGGCAGCTGCCCAGGATCCCTCCCTGCCCAGGAGCACCCAGCTCTGCCTGCACAGCTCCAGCACCTTCCGTGGGAGCTCACAGCTCATTTTTGGGTGCTGTCACTTCCTGGGATCCCCCAAAAACCAGACCAGCATCTCCAAACCCAAGGTGCATTTTTCTAGGAGGGGCTCGAAGGAAAAGGGCTACAGAAGAGGGATGGGGGGGGGATGAAAAAGGAACAGGAACCATTCCTTACCGCGACGTGAGAGCCTGGCAGGGGCAGGCACCGTAACGTTCTACGCGATTTCAAGAGCTCAGAGAGCCCGGGCGGGCTTCCAGAGCAGCAGCAGCGCCTTGCACAGCCCGCAGGCACGGGCAGGCTGTGCGGGAAGGCGCAGGACAGGCAGGGAGCAGCGCCGGGCAGGAGAGGGGAGCGGAGCGCGCTTACCTGGGCACACAGGGAGCGCACGGAGCGCAGGGAGCGCAGCGCGGCTCCTCCGCCGCGGGCCCCGGAGCCACCAGAGCCCCCAGAGCCCCCCGGGCCCGGCCCGCACCCACAGGGCGGGATCAGCCCTGGACAAGCCCGGACATGCCCCGGGGAAGGCTCTTCCTGAGCCTGCCCGGCCTGGCGGCAGCGCCAGCCCCGCCGTGTCACCGCGCGGGGACAGGGGGACAGCGAGGGGACAGGGGGACAGCGAGGGGACAGGGGAACAGCGGGGGGACAGCGAGGGGACAGCGAGGGGACAGCGAGGGGACAGGGGGACAGCGGGGACAGGGGGACAGCGAGGGGACAGG